>CM061031.1:35180000-35572500 GCA_030763125.1 Hippophae gyantsensis | reverse complement strand
TAAGCTTTTCTCTCAATTGGAATGAACACTTTGGATTGTTAATTCATTACAATTACACATCTATTTATAGGAAAATTCACTCCTTGAATTACTCCTTGAATTACTCCTTAAATTAATGGTTCCTTAAATTGCTCCTTGAATTAAGCTCCATGTTTTGCTCCATGTTTTACTCCTTGTTTTGCTCCATGTTTTACTCCTTGTTTTGCTCCATGTTTTACTCCATATTTTGCTCCTTAATTTACTCCTTAAATTAAGGAGTTTTATAACAACAATCTCCAACAGATTTTGTGTTAGATTTGCACATCATGTTAAAAATTGTAGAAAATGGATGACCTTGCATGGCATTCAAAGCTAAAACTTAAGGGGTCGGGCCAACTATAATAATTTTCTTTTATTTTAATATAATATATAATGAATGTTTCAAATTATATCAATGAAATACACCTTATTTTCATGGATGTAAAATACAATTTTGTAAACCTTGTTATTTTGGTGTTGTTATTTTTATGTGCAAGACATAAAATTTATATTTTTATTTAATGTATTATAATCCTATTGATTACTGACAATTTAATATTTTACGCATTTACATAGATTATATTTTATATATTTACATGGTACACACACCACTTGAGATTGAAACATGTAATTGGTATGTTAATTTGTATTGATGTTTGTAGTTATTTTTGGAAAAATTATTCATCATTTTTCAAACAAAAATGATTGGTTTTGGTAGCTTGTCGAGATCCTTACTTAGTGGTCTGCGAGAGCTAGCCAAGGTGGTAGGCAACGAATTGCAACCATTAACCTCATCCAAGACGGCTATTATCTCTCACCAATGTGGTTACAAGCTCTGTAGAAGTTGAAAAGTTTTCTACAAAACCTCTAATTTTGTTTTTTTTAATCAATTAGAAAATATAAAAAAAATATAACAATTTAAAAACTCATCGTTTTGAAAAAAATAATTTAATTTTGTATCAGTGATATGTTGAATGTGACTCTTTGGTGATAAGTTGCATAATTTTGCAAAAACTTGTTTTTAAGTGAGTTTAATTAAAATTGTATTAGATACCAATACATAGCTTTACATAGATACATATGCATCAAAGTTTTTTTTAAGTGAGTTCAATTAAAATTGTATTAGATACCAATACATAACTTTACATAGATACATATGCATCAAAGTTGTTATTACCTTAGGTTGTTCACTATATTGAGCGGTAAGTGATTGTGCTATATCATGTGGTGGTGTAGCTTTGAAAGAGAGTTATATTTATTTGGATTATAGTTACTGTAGAGATATTAGTGAATGCACCTTTGGCATAGTTGATCATGATGCTCTAATTGATAAAGGTATTGCGTATATTTCTTTAAGGGTTGAATTGTTCATTTATCATTTAGTAAATTGTTGTTACCGAGTAGTTACCTTAAGCAACTCGTGGATATTATTATATAGGTGTTAGATTATATATGAATTTATCACATTATATTATCGTATGTGTTGTTAGTATAATCTGAGTAATTTTTAAATATGTTTATACATAGCAAGATCTTATTGTGATTAAAAAGTTTTTAGAAAATTATAAAAAATAATACCTCTAAAATCTATAACAACAAAAATAATATTCGATAATATTAAATAGGGTTCAATTGAACGGTATTTAATATTGAACAAATTTATGTAATCGTAGTTCAATTTTAACAATGTCGAATTGGACGACATTCAAAATGAAATGATGTGTTATACTTTGTTTTAAAGGTAAAAATATATAGAATAGATATAAATGAAGCTATTTTTGTAGTTACTAATTTTAAGGATGCAATTTTTATAATTTTTTCAAGTTTTTTCTTGATTTTTTTTGTTTATCTTTCATGAGTTTATCTGACTATTATTCACACTTTTGATTTCTTCGATTGTGATTTATTGGCTATTTCTTTCTTCCTCTCTTGGTTATGCAATTGCCTTTCAAGTTTGATACATAATGCTTGGTTCTTATTATTTATCAGATTGTAAAAGTTTGTGTATTAGTATGAATGTGTAAGTTACATTGTGGTTTTCTTATGGGAAATGATAAATTAATTATTTTCATTTCAAACTTGAATGAAACTATATTTAAAATTTAATAATACTATTTTATTTACCTACATCAATAAATAAAAGTTCATAATTTCAATATTTAATATTTGATTTTATTATATTAGCTTCGTTATTAAATAAAAGAAAATTTGATTAGTTTAGATATTTTTTCCCTTTCTTTCCTTTTTTTTTAATTAAAAACCACACAATTTATCAATAACCGTAGTAGTTCATGCTGTTTTATATTTTACGTACCATCATTCATTTTATATTGATATCAAGATTAATAAAATTTTCTTATTTTCTATAATTAAGTAGGATTGACATGTATTTAAAAATATGTGAGAAAAACTAAATTTATTTTGATGGAGTTAGAAAGGTAGGATATTAAATGATCAAATTCAAAGATACAAAACTGTTTTTTTTTTTGTTAAAGATCAAATTAATTGGTACTTTGACCCATATGAATATTTTTTTTAGTGAAAAAAATCATAAAAAAAGTATTATTTGTATTATTTATAATTGTAATAATTTAATGATAAAATATTTATTACATGTTTTTAAAATAAATTATATTTTTATATGATTCGAATATATAACTTAAAATAGAATAAGAAATCGGTGATTAAACTAAAATAATGCTTATTATGGTTAATAAAAGAAGAAACATAGCATTAACAAATGAAGGAGGATAACCCAACATCAAGTAGATACTTAATCAATTTCAGATAATTAAGAGATTAACAATATATTTTATGTACAAAAATCACGTGAGAGGCTGAGTTTATTGTCTATTTTGTGGGGTCTGCCACGTACTCTCCCTGTACTCTCACTTGTCCCCTATTAATATGAAAATAACACACACTAAACATGATTTATATATCTTCCCAATCAAAGGCAGCTCTAGAGCTGATAGAGACATTATTGCAGAGATTTTTTTTTTTTTTTGGGGGATCAAATTATTGCAGAGAATTTAATAATAAAGCAAAAATAAATAAAAATACAAATAGTGGAATATTATTAATTATTTATTAATGTTGGAAATAGCTAGCAATCACTGTTCGTAAGAAACAGTTCAAGTAACTAACTACCTTGATAAGGACTTCAAATCACGCGGAGGAGAATTAAAAATGATGTTTATCGATTGAATTTTAAAAAAAAATAAATCATGCTGGAAAGTGTCTTCGTTTATATGAACACGAACATAACATGAACAGATGCCGGAGTTAAAGATTTTTTTATTTTATTTTTTATGTTGTATTGCAATATAAAATTTAGAACTTGATAAATTGCAATGGAGGTTGTAAGTATATTAAATTAATTAATTAATTATTATATTAAAAATAAAGTAAACATATTAAAGTTTAAAATATAAAATATAATAAAAATTAGATATTTTTTAAAATATTAATGAGTTAAAGTATATGATTATGATTTAAAATTGATAAGAATTATAATAAAATACAGTGAATTATTTTTAATCTAAATTTAAATTTTTTCATGTAATATTAGAACATAAATTTAAAGTTTTGATTTATTGTATTATAACATATAATAAAAATTATATAAAATAAATAAAAGAGTAAAAAATTATAAATTAATGAAGTATTATTAATTATTCCAATATTAATTAAATTATTGAACTAAAAATTAATATAAAAAAATAAATTTCAATCAAACAAATCAAATTTATAAGTATTAAAACTAAAATTAAAAAATATATTAAAAATATAAGATATAATTTATGATTTTAATTTTGAGGCCATAAATCATTGAATTAAAAATTATAAATTAATGGAGTATTAATTAAATCATTGAATTAAAAATTAATATAAAAAATGAATTTTAATCAAACACATTAAATTTATAAGTATTAAAATTAAAATTTAAAAATATATATTAAAAATATAAGATATAATTTATGGTTTTAATTTTGAGGCCATAAATATAATCTTGATAAAATTAATATAAAATAAAAAATTAAAGAAAGTAAAAAAAAATAATGGAAAAAATAAAATCGAATAAATTATAAATATATTAAAATATAATGCTAAATAATACACTATTAGATAAAGTTAAAATTTAAAATGCAATAAATTTAATTTTTTTTACAATTTGATTAATAAAATCTTAAATTTGAAACTTTTTCTTGTTTTTAGTTTTTTCATAAATTAAAAAAAAAACTAAATACTTAAAATGTGTTTAGAATACACTATATGATAAGTCAAAATTAAAAAAATATTTTTATAGAGTTAATTACATTTTATATCAAAATTATATAAGATTAATTATAAATATACTTAAAATATTTAATTACTTATAATTATGTTTGTAAGTAACGATAAAAACATATCTAACATTAAACTTATTTAAATTTATAATTATGTTTATAGCGTATAAGTAGTGCATGTCATTATCGGTATTAAAATATTATTGATATAATTATAATAAAGTAAATATTTTGAATATATTTATAAGTAATTTATAATTTGAGTAATTTTTATAGAATATATAAGAATAAAATTTTAGTCAATATTTGTGAAACATGTATATTAAAATATTTATTTTTAATTAATTTAATCACAATTATTTTTTTATTATTAATTTATTTTTTAAATATTAATTATACATATAATAACATATAAAAAAACACAATATATATTATAAATAAAATATATTTATTGAAGACTAAAAAGTATAAATATATTTAATTTTTCATATAAATTTGAGCCAAGATTACAACGCCGTGTAGCCCAACAGGTTCCGCCCTTAAACGAGAATACGACAGGAGCACAAAAGAAATTGTCAAACCAAATCTAATATATTGATACACATAAATAAATAAACATTTCTAACTAAAATATTTATACCAATCCTTTGTTCCGTATCAACTATTCTTTAAATGCCAGACGCTGTCTTTATTTTAATTTAATTATATATATATATATACGCTTTATATTAACTCTATCATTTTTATTTTTTAATAATTTTTTTAATTGACAAACATTCAATTATTTTTTTTATAATGATCACAATTATAATAATTTATTATTATAAATCTACAATAAATTTAAATAGATTCTTTTATTCATATAATTTAATAAATTTATTAAATTATGTAAAATAACCACGTTTTGCATAGAATAGACATACACTTAATAAATATTTTATTCTTTTTTTATTTTAAGAGCTTAAATATATTAAATTTTAGAAAAATATATAATTATTTGAAATGGTAAAGACGGACTCTTTTTATAGAGCAAATGGGTTCAAATTATTAATCTCATTTTTTAAAATTTTTTGGTGTCCACAAATTAAATTTTATCAAAAATATTAAATTTATAATTGATTTAGTAAAAAAAATTTCTCTTAAATTATAAAAAGTATGTAACATTATTTATTCGATGACTGTTTCTTTTAAGTAAATTAATAGTTAAAAATAATTTGTACAAAAATTAATATGTGTGCCTGTATATTTTTATTCAATGTTATATTATCTATAATTTAAATTATAATATATTTAAAATTTATCATATTGTGTTGTCTAAGTTTTAATTCAAAATAAAACCAACTAACCTTACTCACCCCAACTCAAGATATACCAAACTGCACTGTTTCTTTTCCTTAATTTTGCAGCATTGTGGTTTTAATATAAAGAAAATAAGTCAAACTAAGTGTGAATTTATATAGAATAGAACTATATTTATGATAAACACATAATTTTGTTTTTTGAGGAATCTGCTTTATTGCTGAGAAAATCATATTTTTGAATAATTTCTGCTCAACCCAAAATTTTAGATAGATAAATAAATAAATAAAATCCACAACTCTTCATGTTTTCCTATTTATTTTATTTTTCAAGCCAAATTTTATTTCTTTGTTACCTTATAAAAGTGTATGTTTTGTCCTTTGATCATTTTTAATTAGCTGAAGAATAATGAAAAGTGGAGGAGGTAATTTACCCTTATAGAAATCATTGGATTCTGTCAGATTCAAAATCTTAGGTTTATTTGAAACCTGTAAAGAAGAAGATCTTAGTTGGGAGTAGGAAAACAAAAGTCTTTACAATTTATCTATAAATCACTGTCCAAATAATAGTCAGATCTGATGAGTGGTTCATAAGGTTTCTTGAATCAGCACCAAGCTGGGACAAGAAAAATGGTCCCACATACTCTTTAGGGTTTTGTTGTTCTCTTTAATTACATTCAAAATGTATGAACTTGATTCAAAAGAAGTATGAAACAAAATTTCTAAGCCCTAGAAATTATTTTTTCTTATTAAAATATTGCCTCAAATAGAGGATATGCAATCAAATATATCAATTAAAATATTCTAATTTTTGTGTTGATATTAACTTTGAAGGAGAAAGAAAATCTGAATTACAAATCTAAAAAAAATGATAAAAATATATATTAAAAAATAATAATTAATAACAAAAAAAATTAATTGATACTATATGTTTAGTAGAATCAATTGATTTCTAATCATTATTTCTTACTTAATATATTTTTCGATAGTTTGAAGTTTAACGTTATAAATTCAAATAAATTTATTTATTTATAAAAATGAAGTGATTTGACGAAATTGAGATGAATTGTTAAAAAACGAAATAAATAACATATTTAAAATTATATTCATACATTAATCTCCATGAAGATGAGCCCACAAGCTTTATTATCTTATAATGCTCGTTTGGCTCAGCTAAACTTTCAACGTTTATGTTTAAATCATGGAGGACACTTTCAACTTCATATACCCTTTATGTTACCTATTTTTTATAAATTTTTTGTTGTATTCTCAATTTGTATTGGTTTGTATTAAAAGGCATAATTAATTTGTTGTTTAAAAATGTACCTTCAGCCTGCGACCAGTTTCAACTTACCTAATATGTTTTGATTTTAATTAGTTATGTAATTTTATATAATTAATACATTAATTATTAATTATGTAAATAGTGAGATAAGTTTATTTAGTCATCTAACTTAATGTTTAGATCAATTTATTCTAATTCTTGAAAACTGATATTTTTGTAAAGACAATTAAATTTCTCTTTTTTTTTTTAATTAAAATAAAAAATAAAAAAAGGTCAGTCACCTACAGCGAAAATACTCTATTGCGTTATCAAAGAATCCCACCTGTGATTCTCTAACTATAATCCAAAACTTAAAATGTCACAATAACTACTTCTCATATGCTTCTCGTGCTTTGCAAGAACTAAAAACCTTCTTAATAAATCAGGTTGTTAAATGCATGCCTGATCATCCACATTCTGATTCACACATTAGAATGATGAAATTATTAGACACATTCTGTGCCAAGTCCAATTACTAGAGAGAGAAGAGAGAGTGAGAAAGAACGAGCGAGAGAGGAGGAAGAGAAGACTTATTTTTATATTTATATATATATATATATTCATAAATTAGATAGATTAATTATATTTATTAAAATTTGTGTATTTTAATTACTTTATTATTATATTTTTGGACATTTTAGTCACCTTAATGTTAAATTTTTTAGATTTTTTGTGAAAAAATTTAAATTAGATCGAATTAAACCTTATTAAGAGAGGACCGGAAGATGTTTGAATAGAAAAATGTCTTAAAAAGTTAATAAATAAATAAAATGACAAAAATATCATAATTGGTTTAAAATGATTAAAGTGTGAATAAATATAATAATAATAATAATAATAATGTGAATATAAAGTATATTAATTTAAAGTATATTTTTTCAATACATGTAATCACCTAATATATATATATATAATATCAAAGGCTTTGTAACATTGAAGAAAACAAGAATATATTAAAAAGCTAAAAAACTTCTATAGTTTAAATATTGTATTAATTGTTTGCATCCAAAAGTATAAGTTCAAAATAGTATACTCTATATAATATTTTTAACAATCACATAAACCCCTATAATTTGGCATATTGTTCATATTGTAGTTTTGGTTAAAAGTAAATATCTATAATATTTTTAGTTCAGAGTAAGGGATAAAATTAATAGGATTCGATTATATTGAGAAGGATATACTCAATTAACTAAGTTACTAAGTGATTTTCAACTATCTATAATCTCATAATCAACTCAACCTACGGGCCAGTATCTACTATGTTCTTCCAAGCATGTATTATTTGTTATTATTTTTCAAGATGCACTAGAACTGTAAAACAGAAGAAGAAAACATAGCTACAAAAAAGGTTACAAAGTAAAGGTAAAAACCAGGGTCAAATTGGGCAAAAGCAAATACAACTTAAAACTTTCAAGACTCCTTGTTGCATAGCTAACTCTAATAGTTCATAACTTTAAAAGCTTAAACAAGAGTGATTTACCAAATTATTATGGCATTTGGATTATATTTTTTTTTAACCAAAATCACTCTTTTGAGGTAAGAGCTAGCATTGTTTTAATAAGGATTTTTTTTATCGTAGTAAGACTTTACACACTGAGTCAATATCTTTCGATTATAGACCAATGATTTCTCACATTAGATCAATACCTTATTATAAATTTTATTTTTTATCAAAATTATTATGAAGTAAGACTTATCATTGTTGTGTTAAGCCTTCTCATGCTGAACAAATGTCTTCTCACATTAGATTAATGTTTTACCACGAATTTTATTTTTTATTAAAATTGTTTCATCGTAAGGCCTACCATTGTTATGATAAATCTTAGTTCTAAGTGATTTTGTCAAAAAAAAATGTTACTCAAAATCAGGTGATTTTGGGTAAATTTTTTCCTTAAACAGAAACATGACAATAAATTTACATTAGACATTTATAATAGTAAACAACTTTTTTTCTATGTGATCTTTTATATGCTATTATTTTATAGGTGGGTGGCCGAGTAGGTTCACCAACTTTTTGAAATAAATCAATTAGATTTAGTAGATTTTTTAATTACAATTTAATTCATTAGTTTTGAAGAAGTGAAAACACAAGTATAAATAATAAATTTTATGTTTTTCTTCAATTTTTATATTTTTTAAAAAATTTACTATATAAAAGTAATTCAACAAACGTCAGAGGAAATATGAAGTAATACTCACATGACTTTGGTGGCTTTATTAGTTGCCAACCAAACTACAAATTCAAGGTAGTTCCCGACCCAGTCAACCCATGTATAAAAATGAAGGGCCACCATTTTTTAATATATTTATCTAAACTTACTTATAAATAGCAAGCAATTCTTAATTTACAAATATCGCAAAAATCTCAAAACATAAAGCCATAAGCTTATAAGAACAAAATCACTTGTGAATTTTTATCAACTTAGAAGAGTTCTTTCCTCGTTTTGAGAGAGAAATTAACTGTATTTTTCAATTATAAGAGAGAGATTTCTTGTTCTCTCATTATATTTAAAAAAATGTTATAAATCTTTAGGTATAGTGAATTTCTTTCGATCTTTACTCTAAGATAACCAGTAATTATTTTTGATAAAACACGTAAATATTAGTATTCATTATTCTTTTATTTATTATCATTATTATCTCAATTCAAATTTACTTTAGAAGTTCGTCTCATATATCTAGTAAGTTCAACTTGTATCGAAGAACTAACAAAATATTCATGTTAATTTTTTTTTTAAATATATTTTTGAAAAGCCTAAAATTTGACCATGTGGATTAAATTTCACTTTTTAAAACTAATAAAATAAATATCATTTTTCTAAAACTAGTGTACTAAATTATCACCCAAAAAAATAGTTGAATTAAATATTTTAACTTCAATACCTAATACACCTTATTTAATTACTTAATTTCTATTTTAGTAAACCAAATATACATCTGCAATAATAAGTTACAGCTACCTTATTTAATTACTTAATTTCTACTTTAGTAAACCAAATATACATCTGCAATAATAAGTTACAGCTACCTTATTTAATTACTTAATTTCTACTTTGGTCAACCAAATATACATCTGCAATAATAAGTTACAGCTAGATAGTATAGTTGGTTAAGTTTTGTTAGGTTAATATAAAAATTCTGCCACCTACATATCTTCTATTAGCTTGAGTGCATTTTCCTTTCTCTAAAATTAGGTTTCTTATTTTATTTTGAAGTAATTTTTAAAAAAACTAATAGCTGACCTGATGAATTGTCTTACACCAAGCTTGATTAGAGGAGGGAGCCTCCGGGCTACTCCAAGGTGTTTCTGAAATATTTTATGGATATCTTGTGCAAAATAAATGTTGTCTCCTTGAGTCATACTGCATACCACATTGAAGAATAGTAAAGTTATCAGCTCCTTGAATATACAACTTTCAACGCCAAGAAAGCATGGAATCTTCATTTCAAATTCAAGAGAACAAACTGTTAGCTTGTTTTTTTACTTCAATCTAGTTACAACCAGGCATTTTCATTACTTCCTGGTGAACCATTGCCTTCCTAATCATTTCTGCTTCCTTCCATTCTCCGCTCATACTATACAAATTTGATAATAGTACATTACTTGAATCCTTTTGTGACTCAAACTTCTTTGAAGTTGTTCCCATGTTTGCTCCCAATTCTATATCCTGGTATGCGGAGCATGCTTCAAGCGGAGCCTCCCATGAACTCATTTTAGCACTATCCATCTGTAAATATTTACTAGCCAACTCTTTTAGATTTTACCAAGTAACTTTCTATGCCAAGCATATCAAGTGATTTATCAAACTAATAGGATATTTGAATTAGATTCTAATTATTTTTACAAAAATTGCTTTTGAAGTAAAAGTCACTGTTGTTGTAAGGTATGGTTTTGTCTTAATAAGATTTATCACAACACTACATACGCATTGTCTGTCTTGGTAAAACTTTATCACAACAATAGATATTAGTGGTAAGCCTTTTCACGTTAAATCAAAATCTTACAATAAATTTCATTTTTTACCAAAATTATTCTGAGGTAAAAGTTACCATTGTTATGAGTCATTGTCTTGTCGTGGTAAGTCTTACGACGATACAAGATATCAGTAATAAGTCTTCCCATATTGGACAAATGACTTCTCACATTAGGTCAATACCTTATCACGAATTTCATTTTTTTAACAAAATTGCTCTAAAATAAAGTTTGAAACTGTTCTGATAAGCCTTATCTTCGAGTGATTTTGATAAAATAAAATATTACTTCAAATCAAGTGATTTTAGGTAATTTTTTAACAAAGATATCTATCATGTAGGCAACATGATCGAATTCAGGAGATAATCTATAAACTAACCCTGTTATTTTATAGAGTTCATGACTCTAAATACTGAATAACTGCAAGTTATCAACATATCAGTGAAGGTTAATATATCTAGTTTCACTCCAATTGCAACCATTTCTTCATAAAGTTTAATAGCACGACTAGCTTGTTCGTTCAAATCGAATCCAAACGACATTGCATTCCATGAAACCAAATCCTTATGATGAATATAATTGAATGCACTGATCGAACCATCTAAGTCTCCACATTTGGCATACATGTTTACAAGGCCATTACCTATTTATGTAGAAGCATTAAAGTCATAGTAGACATGTTATAAATTAACACTTACGGAAGCGAAATTCGGGTTCAATTTGGTTGCACAAATAAATAATTATAGGTAACAGTAAAATAATAAGCAATGAGAAAAATAATGACACACAATGATTTAAATGGTTTAACTTTTCAATGTGAAAAGTCTACTCCACTGACGATAGTACACCGAAAAAAATCTACTAATAACCAAATGGAGATACAAACACCAATATTCAAAAAACTTTACAAAATATACCAAAATCCAAAATATACCCAAATAATATCTCCCTCTAATTTACTGGTAATATATAGCAAAATAAATTAACAAATTTGTTATTTAATCAAATATTACCATACAAATAAAAATCAACCACTTACTACATATTTTTGACCCTTCTCTAAACTATCGAGCAAGTAGCAGCTCCGTTTCTAGTAGGCGGTGAAAAAATTGACCGAAAAATAGGGGCAGTGAAGACTAAACCTAAGGAAGCTAAAGGATGTAGCAGCTTTACTCCCTTCACACGCAACTCCTGATTTTTCTTTTTCTTTTGGTTTCAACTCTCTGTCAACAGTTCTTCATTATCACGCATGAAGGGAAACTGATATATATATCAACTAGGGTGCACAAGTTGGGAAATAATAATTTGGGCTAATAGGCCTAAAGTTTTGGGCCAACAAATTTAACAAATCTCCATCTTGGTTCAAAACGAAAACAAGTTCTTCAAATATGAAATTCTTCAAATATGAAATTCTTCAAATTATTAAATAACCGTCGTCCAAAGCCCCAAAGGGTGATTATCTTCTACAAACACTAATCAAGTCCAAACAATGCTTGACCTTGTTAAATGGAACTAGTTTGGTTAACATATTAGCTGGATTCTCTGTAGTGACTATCTTATTGACAACAATAGCACCCTGAGAGACAACGTCACGAACGAAGTGATATCTGACATCAATATGTTTGATTTTTTCATGATACATAGTATTCTTGGTCAAGTGTATCACACTTTGATTATTACAAAATACAACAGAAGTATTCTACTGTAAACCCAAATCATAAACCAAACCTCTAAGCCAAATGGCTTCTTTCACTACTTCTATTGCTACCATATATTCTGCCTTCATCGTAGACAAAACAACTAAAGACTGTAAAATAGCCTTCCAACTAATGGCACAATGAGAAAGAGTGAAGACATAACTTGTCAAAGATCTTCTTTTATCCAAATCCCCAGCATAATCAGAGTCTACAACCAATGACAATGTAACTGGTATTAGAACTTCCATCATATATAAAACCAAAATTAGATGTGCCTCTCAATTACCGAAGTATCCATTTCACTGCTTGCTAATGACCTTTACCAGGAATACCCATATATTTGCTGACAACACTAACTACATGTGTGTCTGGACAAGTACAACCCATAGTGTACATCATACTACTAACAACACCAACATATGGAACCTGAGACATGTACTGCTCTTCTTCTTCTGACTGTGGTGACAAATCCAAAGAAAGCCTGAAATGCGCAACTAATGACATACTCACAGGTTTAGACTCTATCATACCAAATCATTCAAGAACCTTTTCAATATAACTTTTCTGAGTCAAATAAAGCTTGTCCGCTTATCTATCTCTGTATATTTTCATGCCCAAAATTTTCTTCGCTGCACCCAAATCTTTCATCTCAAACTCACTACTAAGTTGAGACTTTAGTTCCTGAATCTCAGACTTATTCTTAAAAGCAATAAACATATCATCAACATAAAGCAATAAATAGACAAATGAACCATCATGGAATCCTTTATGATAAATAAAACTATCATAATCATTCCTAGAGTAACCATGATCAATCATAAAAGAATCAAATCATTTATACTACTGCCTAGGAGATTGCTTCAACCCATATAAAGACTTTTTCAATAAACAAACATGATCTTCCTTATCTTGAACAACAAACCCCTCTGATTGATGCATATATATTTGTTCTTCAAGCTCACCATGTAAAAAAGTTGTCTTGACATCAAGATGTTCTAATTTCATGTCAAATAATGCAACCATGGCAAGCAACACATGAATAGATCTATGTTTCACAACAGGTGAAAATACTTCATTAAAGTTTTCCCTTCTTTTGACTATAACCCTTTGCAACAACACGCGCCTTAAACCTAATTGCTTCAACCTCAGGTATACCTTCTTTTTTCTTGAAGACCCATTTGTTTCCAACAATCTTCTGGCCCTTAGGCAGTTTCACCAATTCCCAAGTATGATTCTTATGAAATAATTCAATCTCTTCATTCATAGCAACCAACCACTGAACAAACTCATCATAAGTGATAGCTTTATGATAACTAGAAGGTTCATGCACCTCAATAAACTCTGTCACAAACAATGCAAAAGAAACTAAGTCTGCATCTGCGTACCTCTAAGGGCGTTAAAGCTCTTTTATTCCTTTACCCTTAGCGATACTATATGGTTGCTCATGTTGCTCTTCTGCTACGTCATGACCAGAATCATCTATCTCATCCACATATGGTTTATCTAAAGTGCCCTCTTGCACTTGACTAAGAGCTTCACTCTTAAGCTCCACCTACTCACTAACACGGTGATCTTTACCAGTAATAATAGACTCCTTTTTCTTTTCCAACATGAAAAACTCATCAAACTTAACATCTCTTCTAATCAAAAATTTAGGTGACTTGGGTTCAATACACCATAATTTATAACTCTTCACCCAAGAAGGATACCCTAAAAATATGCATTTCAATGCCCTAGGCTCAAGTTTACCATCATTAACATGAGCATAAGTAGGACAACTAAAAACTTTTAAATCAAAATAATTAACAAGAGTACCAAAGAATACCTCAAACGGAGTCTTCAACTCAATTGCAGTTGATGGAGACTGAATCACCAAATAGCAGGTATGGTTACAAGCTTCAACCCAAAAGGATTTATCTAAGTTAGCTTGAAACAACATACAATGAACTCTTTCTAAGAGAGTCCTATTCATATGTTCTGCTACTCCATTTTGCTGTGATATATGACGCACAATGCGATGTCTCATTATGTCATTTCTTTCATAGAACTCATTAAACTGACTTTCACAAAATTTCATACCATTGCCAGTCCTCAAATGCTTGATTTTCTTGCATGTTTGATTTTCTATACGAGCCTTCAATTTTACAAATTTTGAGAACACATCATTCATGTTCTTTAGAAAATACATCCAAATATGATGGGAGAAGTCATTAATAAAAATCAACATATACCTGGCACGACCCTTAGATACAACACGAGAAGGACACCGAAGATTTGAATTAATATAATCAACAGTACCTTTCATTTTATGGATGGTTACACTAAAATTTACCTTGTGATACTTTCCATAGACACAATGCTCACAGAAATCAAGCTTCCTAGTTTTCTGACCACCAAGCAAATTTCCCTTGCTCAAAATAGACATCCTTGCCTCACTCATATGCCATATCCACATATGTCATAATCGAGTAGTATCTAAATCTTGATCTGATGAGGAAGAAACTAAAACACTGCTAATAACAATGCTACCCTGAAGCATATAAAGACCACATTACAATTTTCCTTTAATAACAACGAGAGCACCCTTACTAACTCTTAAAACTCCACCTTCAACTACATACTTGTATCCTTGTGAATCAAGAGTACCCAAAGATATCAAGTTCTTTTTCAAATCTAGAACATGATAAACATCTTTCAAAGTTCTAACAAATATTATTGTGCATCTTAATTCAAACAGTACCAATACCAACAACCTTACCGGACATATTGTTTCCCATCAAGACAACACCCCTATCAATAGATTGATAGGAAGCAAACCAGTCTCTACTAGGGCACATATGGTAAGTGCAACCCGAATCAAGAATCCAAACATCTCTACCAATAGATACTGATAGAACATTTTCACCATCAAAACCCCAGAACTATCTGCTACACCAGCAACAACATTAGTAACAGAAGACGTTGTGACAAATTTTCCTTTACTTTTGAGTTTTGAATAATTTACTTTTCAATGCTCTTTCTGATGACAATAATTGTATTTATCTTTTCTTTTTCTAGATTCTAAACTTGCCTCTATTATTGCTTGTACCTTTTTTCTTGATATTTACCTCTAACAAATAAACCAATATTATTATCATTGTTACTTGTAGATACTTTTTTTCAACTCTTTAGAATTCAAAGCTGCTTTGATATCCTCCAAAGAAAGTGTTTTTTCCCATATAGCATGATATCAACAAAATGTTCAAATGAATGAGGTAAATAACATAATAAAACTAAAGCATGATCCTCATCATCAATCTTAATGCCACCATTTTTTAGATCACGAATAATTTTAGTAAATTCATCAAGATGATTATATGAAGGTGTATCTTTTGACATTCTAAATGTATATAAACACTGTTTCAAATATAACCGACTTGTTAAAGACTTGGTCATGTACAAATTTTCCAATTTAATCCATAATCCAACAGGAGATTCCTCATCACCAACCTTGTGTAGTAACTCAACAGACAAGGATAACTGAATTAAACTGAAAGCATTTTTCATCAATGTAACTTTTTCTTCATCAATTAATTTTTCTGGTAATTTATCCTTGCATTCAAGTGTCTTAACGAGCCACTCTTTAACTAATATGACCCGCATCTTCATACGCTATAGATTGAAATCATTCCTACCATTGAATTTCTCAATTTCGTATTTTGCCACCATGATAGAAAACCCAATATTAAATAAACAAAAGCACAACCTAATAAATATAAAACCAATCAGATAAACAGAAGCTTAAAATAAATCCAAAAAGAGTAAACTTGATCAATTCCAATAAATAACAGAATAACCCAATGCTCTCATACCAATTTATTACAAATTAGCACTTGTGAAAATGAGGTTCAAGTCCAATTTGGTTGCACAAATAAATAATTATAAATAACAACAAAATAATAAGCAATGAGAAAAACAAATGACAATGATTTAAGTGGTTCAACTTTTCAATGTGAAAAGTCTACTCTAATGGCAATGACACACCGCGAAAAATTTACTAATAATCAAATGGAGATACAAATACCAATATTCAGAGAGCTTTACAAAATATATCAAAATTCATAATACATCCAGAAAATATCTCTCTAATTTATTGATAATATATAACAAAATAAATTAACAAACTTACTATTTAATCAAATATTACCACACAGATAAAAATCAACCACTTACTACACATTTTCGACCCTTCTCTAAACTGATCGAAAAATAGAGACAACAAAGACCAAACCTAAAGAAGCTTGAGGATTTTTTTCTTTTGGTTTCAACTCTCTGTCAAAAGCTTCTCACTATCACGTAGGAAGGGAAACTGATATATATACATATAGGGTGCATAAGTTGAGAAATAATAATTTAGGCTTATGGGCCAACAAATTTAGCAGCACAATCATAGACCATTTTTCCGTGTCCTAGTACAATGAGGTTTGAACATGCATGTAGTAAAGCTCCAAATGTAGTATCATCTAGTTAGAGACCATTTTTGATCATATCAACAAAGATATTGATAGCTAGTTCTCCATGCCCATTTATTGAATACCCTAAGATCATTTATGTCTGAAATAATATTCCAGGCCGGAGCTTGCTGAAATGCAAAGTACGCCTTTTGGGTATAATGGCATTCGAAGACACTTGACTTAGAGCACCAATGGACTCTAGAAACATTTACATCATCTCACAACCTAGTTCTGCATAATGACTTACATGTGAGTTCATTGCCTCCACCATAGAGCTCCAAACACTTTTATAAGAACACTTAGAGTCAATTGGTCTTGACAACACAAACTCTGTAGCATAACTTTAAACAAAGCCAAGCATGATCTGAATTAGCCACACCAAGCATAACATACAATCATAATATTCCAAGCAATTTCTACCCTTCTTGGCATTATAGAAAACACTTTATGTGCAAGGTCAAATTGACTAGACTTTGAATGCGCATATAACAGTAAACACCAAGTTGTTTTGTTCTTGATATTCATCTCCTTGAATACTATTCTAGCACTAAAGAGATTCGAACACTTTCCATACATATAGATGAGCACATTATTAACTAGAAAAGAGGATTAATAACCTAATACAATCATGAAAACATGAACTTAAGTTCCATACAAAAGCACATCAGAACCAACACAAGCACTCAAGGCAGCAATAATTGTGAAGTTATTGGGTATGGAATCACAAATTCTTAGGTAACAGAAGAGGGACAAGGCTTCATCGTGATGACATAGTTGGGAACAGCTCAATAGCATTTCAAAGTAACTGTCTCTCAAAGGCATTCCATCAAACATCTAATAGCATGAGTGATAGAACGAGACCTTGCGAAAGCTATTATCTTGGATGTAGTTTGAAACAATTCTAGGTGCATATGGTTTTATTTCGATAGAAAGTTTTATATGAGATAGATTCATAGATGATATAAAGAATCATTTCATTCAAAATTTGACTTATTTGCATATATAAAGCTCATTTTGATTGAAGCACAAATAGTTTTTCTGGAAAATATCAAGATAAACTACTTATATGTGCACCAGTCTCATAGAAATCAAAATAACAAGGAAGCCCATTAATATTCATCAATGGTTTTTTGAATCTGCATATGCTTGTTAAGCAAAAGATGTTCCATATCCTCATGTTCAACTATTCAAGCTGGATATAAATCAAACACATGCAAAGATTCGAAGGCTCGGCACTGGATAAAACAATCATTTCTCAAAATAATATAAGTAAATCCTTAATCTAAATTTAATATCTTAAATCTAAAGATTTTTTTTGCTAAAATCAAATCTAAAGAATATCATCGAAATTTATTACTTATAGGGTATCGGACAAATGAAAAATGAAATAAAATGATTAAAAGCGAACCAATCCAAACTTACAAGTAATCATAATGGATTGAAGTGTTAGACATAGTGATTGCGGATGCAAATTTTCAAATTGATCAGATAGTCAAATCAGATTGAATCATCCATAAACATGTCGTTTTGGATCTTGCATACCCCTAATTCTACTAACATGGATGGATTGTGTTGGGGTGTAACTATTCAATAATGATCCAATATAAGGAGGATTTTCTCACTAATGACACTCTTTTTCTCCTTCAGAGTGATTCTGCTTTGTATTATGTCGGTCTACTATAAAGTATCTGCAAAATTTCTAACCTGATGATTTTTTCTAGCATTCTGTTAATGCTAGAAAGATGAGATGAATTGTTGATTGGTAGGTCTCACAAAATTGTCCAGAATGGACCAAGATCCTCTGGTTTTATTTGCTTGTTTTTAGTTCTTATCCGTTCATTTTTATATTCAACACATATAATGAATTTGAAGCTATTAATAAAAAATAATAATTAACTCTTAGATTTTACAAGTAAAACAAAAATCAAGCAGAGAATCTTATTCCATCTAAAATAAATCCCTTATAACAGGATAGCATAACTTCAAAGGGAAAAGCTATCTCTGCTGATTGTTGAAGTCGTCAAATTTAAACGAACTGTATCAACTTAGACTATATTCAACCAAATTTGATGACAGTTAAACCAAAAATGCTACATTCAATCAGCATAGACCGATTATAACAATCAGTTAAATGCCTATTGTTAATACAGTAAACAACACACATATTCAACTTTTAAACTTTGCAAACCCATTTAAGACCCCCAACACGTCCGCTTTTGATGAGTTCTTATGATCCAGTATGGGAATAAATCAATCCCTTTTCAGAATGTTCTCAGAAAATGCATTATAATTGATGTCTAAGATTGTAATTAGTCAAAATATATGATCCATATACATCAAGCATTAAATGTAGTATAGATTCTAATAACATATATTCAATAAATATTTGTCACATAAGTGACAGTTATTACTCTATTTAGTAGTTATCAATTTCCTTTATTTAATTCAGAAAGATACCCCATATTTATGATGACTTTAAGAGAAATGCTAGCCACACTTAATTTTGCACGCTCAATGTATGTCATGTTACACACATTTCACAACTTTTTAATTTCTGGAAATATCGTGTCACTGTCATATACTGAGTGAAATATGTACAAAAAAAAAAAAAATTAAGTGCAACTAGCATTCCTCCATAAGTTAAGCCAACCAGCCTGTGACTCACTTCAAACGCATTCACCATATCGCACAAGCTGGCCACAAATGAGGAAGCATAAATTTAGAATCTTGTGCAACAAAAAGACTTCATGTTAACAAAACCAGAGATTCATTGGACGAAATAAGCCACCACAATTCTCAGGCATACTTGTTGAAGAAATAAAGCGATGTACAAGTAACTTTTCCTAAAAATCTTGATCCTTACCGGTAGATTTTTTCCCCTAACCTGCTAGCTACCAGTAGATAGGAGCATATATTGCTGCCCTGACAAGAGATTGTTTCATATTCTAGAGATGGAAACACCAAATGAAGAGGGATACAAATGTTATATCAAAGGGTTATACATTGAATGAAAAAATAGCATACCACCTTTAAGCTTTGCAATTAAGCAACCAGATCATGCTGATAAAAGCACACTTTGGAAGCTCAAATGGCATTTGGTTAGAAAGATTAAGCATAAAACAGTACAGAAAGAATACACATACATCATTACGACAAGAGCACAATAACAAAGTGTTTTCTATGCATGGCATAGTTTAATACAGGAAAACCACACTCACTCACCCAATAACAACTTAGAGATCACATTTTCTATATGTTGACTTGAAATAAGATGCATAAAATTACACAGGACTAGTAATAGCTTAAATAGATATAAACAAAAATATAAATTTTGTACCGATGAGAATATGACATACAAAAGAATTGCGATACAACCTCAAGAGTAATTGTCCATAACTTTCCTAAAAAGTTCCTTGGGTGCTGCCATTAACAATGTATGGGGAAGAAAAATCAATAATTAAGAATCAATTTATGGAGAAAGAGCAAGGAAAAAACCAAAATGATAAAATCGTTTACCAGGTAAGCCAGTGAATCTCTCGTACTGCTCGTAAGCTTGTCCAATGAACATCTCCAGCCCACTGACAGTTGTGGCTCCAGATTCTTCTGCTTCTCTTAGAAGTCTGGTGATTTGGGGTGTATATACAGCATCAAAAACCAAAGAGTAATATCTCAGAGCATGCTGCACAATAAAAAACAACTAAATTGTATTGCCTTCAAATAGGGCTACAAGTTGATGTGAATAAATGACAAAACTTATCAGTTACAAGTCATAAGTTCTAATTAGGTACACTGAAAATTCAGAAGACTGTTTTCCCCTTCAAATATCAATACATTCAATAATACCAAAACAATCATCACACTAGAGTGAGTACACACTATTGGATTTGTTTCCCTATCAAACAAGAAAACATCTCTAACAAACCCTCTCTCTCTCAACATACGAAAAATTAGGGTTTGTGGCTTTTTGCATTTCGCCCTTTGATTTCTTCAATCCTCTTAGTTGTGAGCTGATTTTCTTCTCATTTGCTTGTTGATTCTTGCGTTGTTTGTTCATTAATAGGCCATCCTTTTGTTAGGATTGGTTCTGATTTCAATCTCTTGCCAAGAGCTCTTGTGCTCCTTGGAAATCATTCTCTGTTTTGTCGTACTATTGGATTTTCTGTGTTGCTGTGAAGCTTTGCCTGCTATGGATGATGACTCTTGAAATCGAGGAGCTAATTAATGAAGAACAAGAATCGTTGGATTTGGCTCTTGGTAATCGAGTCTTCTCTAATTGATATGTTAATCCTAATACTTTCCTGAGGTTTTTCAACGAGTTTGGGCTAAATGTATTGGATCGCACTACTTTCCTCTTTCACTTTGAAGAACTAAATGATCTGGAATTTATCCGTAAAGAGCTCCATGGAACTTCAATAATGCTATGATGGTTGTGAACAACTAAGCCAAGATTATGTCCTTCATCCATGGTTTGATTTCCCACCATTTTGGATTCAAATCCAAGATTTTCTACCTAAATGGAAGAGAGTTTCTATTATTAAAAAAATTGCTAAAAGAGTTGGAGAATTTTTGGAGCTAGATCAATACTTACTTGTCAATGGCTTAGCTAGATTGGTGAGGATCAAAATCAACTTTGGTCGTGGGAATGCATAGGTTCTTGGAGTGAAAATTCCTCTATCTAATAGGGTACTTGGTTCTAAAGTGATTTGGCTTGATCTAAGGTACGAGCGCTTGCCGCGATTTCATTTTCATTGTGGAATTCTCACGCATTGGACTAAGACATGCATATCTGGTAGCATTCTGAATGTTGGTTTTGGGGGAAGAACACCAATTTTGGTGAATGGCTGTGCGGATTTGAATTTATGTACTCCTGCACATATTAAGGGTGTGGCTGGTGCTAGTCCAGGTGTGGGTGGTGATGCTACATCATGGTTACAAGCAGCCACCGCTTGATGCTAACACTGCACAAGTTGGTAAGATGCAAAAAAAGGGGCTAAGAATGATCATGGTATTGGTGGCTCAAGTGATGAGATCTTAATGTCATTATGAGAGGATTAGCGCAAGCTAGGAAGATTGGTGCCCAAGGCTTGTGCAAAGAGTCTTTAATGATGTGACTATGAAGTTGTTGCTTGCTAGTAGTGGCAAGAGGGCGCGTAGGGAATTGGCAGATGTCTCCAACGTGAGAGCTGGTGTAGGGGCTGAAACTTCTAGCAATGAAGCTGTTGTTGATGTGCAGCTGGACTAGCATAGTTCATGTCAATTTTGTTTGTCTAGGTGTGGTTTTATTTTGTTTCTGGTTTCGGCTTTGCATTTGTTGTTCTTAGTTTTTTGTTGTGCCTAGATGGTTTATTTTTGCTTTGTGTTGAACCAATTTGATTGTGCTTTTAGGATGTGTGCTAGTATGGTTGCTATTGGTTGTGTTGTCTTTTGGCTCAGAGATTTAGTCCGTACTTGTGAGGTCTATTGCTTCGTGGTGCAAGAAGGGGTGTTGGTCTGTTTGCTCTCCTTTTAAGTAAATGTGTTGCTTGTGATAGGATGAGTTGTAGTTGGGCCTTGTGTATCCTCAGCAGAACAGTCAGGTTTTGTACTGGTTCTTGTTTGTTTGAATAATAATTTCTCAATTACCGACCCAAAAAAAATATCAATACATGACTACTCCCTCAAAACAGTCAGTCATTTAACTAAAGTATATTTAGAACTGTTTGTTTCTGCATTTTATCCAGCTAGTGGGGAGCTGCTTGTTCCTTTAGAAAAGAAAAGGGGAAAAAAGTTCCATGAATCGATCCACTCCTTCCCAATTTGAAATATGAAAAGGAACAATTCGGTTCAAAATAGAGGCAACTAGATCAATAAGTTTAGAAAGGAAAACCAAGTCCAGGCTCGTTTGCTCCAGAGTCATGACATTAGGCAGAACTGTGTGGGACAAACTAAATCAAGTAGCACTGTCTCTTTCTACAAAGTATATCGAGTTAAAGCAGCAATTCAGAAAAGACAGTAGGAATACAGAATAATAACCAGTCTTGATTCTTTTGATTCACTGAAACATCATTAACATCAGAATATTGGGAAATGGATACATGTCATTCTGAGCCAAAGAGTATGGTTCCAATCAAAATTTCATTATAAGTCATTAACCATTTATGGTTGTGAATTGTGATTGCCTCAAATGGACATACCAATGAAAGATTGCTATCCCTTTATTTACAAAATTTGAATACAAGGCAAGGTGGTGATTTACAACTCCAAACCAACATATAAAATGGCAAACCTTAGAGATGGGAGTTTCATCGACTCTAGGATGCATCCCAATAGATGTTGTGTTTGCAAGAATCATGCCATCCTCAGCATGAAAATTATCCAAGTCAGCAAGAGATAGAGCATCTGCTCCAATTGTGTCAGCCAGTTCCCTCGCTCGACCTAAGATGACAAGGAATGAAATAAATTATAAATCATAACTAATAACATCACTGGAAAAAAAATGAATATATGTAGCACTAAGGGGCATAGGAGATCCCATAATTTTTACAAAAGGAGTGTTTTAGTCTCGTTGCTTTTAACTGTAGTGCTTTAATCCCAAAACTTTGAAAAAATATGCACTTCAATCCTAAAACTTTGAAAAAATGTACCCTTTAGTCCTAAAAGCCCAAAACTACAAAACTTATATGCACACCTTTTGGGCTAAAGTGCACCTTTTTCAAACTAAAGTGCATCTCTTTTCAAAGTTATAGAACCAAATCGCTCCAATTGAAAGCTATGGGACTAAAGCACTCGTTTCCCCAAAGCTACAGGACCATTGGTGCCCTCCTATCTTATTATAAACAAATAAGCTATGTTTCACCCCCATTCTACGCACAACTTTTTCATTGTAGAAAACCAGGGATACAGTAAATACAAAGCACATTTTCATGAGCAAATTATGCATTTAAAGCAATGATATGTTTACTATTTATGTAATTTTTTTGGGTTGAAAGTATCAAAATATTTGCTTTAGCATTAAATGGATTTCATTCCAAAAAAGTAAAAACAAATGCAGAAGAGCTAATATGAGCAGAAAGACAAATCGCATAGTAGTAACAAAAGCATTTGGACAATTAGAAAAAAACAGAGAGATGGTCTGGATCAGGAACTAACCATAGGTGCGATTGGCTATTGCAACCCTTGCTCCTTTCTCTTTTGCACCATAAGCAAGTGCTTTGCCAGCACCACCAGCACCGATGACCACAAAAAGCTTACCAGCTAAAGGTGAAGAAATTAGATTGCTACTTTCTTGAGAACCTATAGATAAAAAAATGAGTCCAAAATCTTAAGAAAAAGCCAGTAATAGTGAAAAGAATGAAACAAGTTATTGTTATAAAACCTCTCAGTCCATCCTCAATAGCAGAGATGGCACCAACATAGTCTGTATTGTACCCAAGTAACTTTCCATCAGTCTGTCTCCTTATGATACAATTAACAGCTCCTATTGACTGTTTTCGAGCAAGATAAAAATATCTTTTTATGATTTAGAGAAAATGAGCAGATTGAGTAACAGACGCTTAAAAAGTCGGCCACCTGCTCAATTGAGACTTTCACACAACAAGATACAAATGGTAAAATAATCACCTTAACAACTGGATCAACCTCATCACAGCACATCAGTGCAGCTTCCTTGTGAGGAATTGTGCAACTGCATTTGAAAAATTACACTTTCTGGTCGTGTGAACACAATCAAAATTGTAGAAGCTGAACAGAATAGGGCATTCTAACATATGTCTCATGGAATGTAAAAACTATAAGGTTTTAACAGCATGTTGTCTAAAGAAGGCAAAAGCTCCCATGCCAGACTAACTAAAGTTTTTTTGTTCCTCACTGAACAGTCTAGGATGCCAAAAAATGGTTTTCAGAATAAGATACTAGAGACTCTGGTTTTGATGTAAACAGGAGGGGGGATAAAAGAGGGAGAGAGCAACACTATAGCACATCTTTTATCCTGACCCCAAAAAAAAGGCTGGCCCAAGTTTCTCATCTTTTCTTACTTCAAGACAAGTTATTCCTTCTTGTTTTGTAATCTACTCTGAGTAAGTAGGAATGTTATTTCTACTTACTTTCTAAACAAATCTTTGTTGTTATTTTATCAAAGAAGAAAATATAGCTCATCCTTGAAATTGAGTAGGGGGGAAAAGAACCTGAAACCAGCAAAGTCTGTGGATGAGTAAGTGTGGAGAAAATTGGCAATATCATCTACCAAGCAATGTACATAAACTCCATTGAAGCCAACTGACTTGAATGCTTTATTGTATAACATAGGTGATTTGCTGTGGCTTACAGGATTTCCTATGATACCAAAGACCTTTGTATCAGGTCCTATCTGCCTAAAATTGTACAGATATAGTAGATCCTCGATTGTTGGTTGACCAGGTGCCGAAACAATTCCTCGCTCAAGAGAACCAAAAGTGAGAAAACCACCAAATTTTGCACAAAGTATCCGAGACATCAAACCCCTCTCACTCATCACAAGTCCTATTATTGGAACCTGATATCCCAAACCAAGGACCAATTAATATGTTCTTGTTTTTATAATGTGAAGAATCCTCAAAATAATAATGAGTTAGAAATTTAAGAAGTCAATGACATGTAAGACCTTGCCAAAAAAAGAAGATGACATTATAAGAAGAAAGTAACAGACAAGAAACAGGCCAGAAAGTCAAGAAAAAAGGGCTAGATCAGAATCACTAATTTTGGAGACACTTGGGCAAACAATTGTGCAATGAAAGCCCATTCATGTATTTGATGTTACACTAAATCGGAATTCAGGACGGTGTAATTTATCCTCAACTGATGCAATATTGATGTACTACAATCAATCATACATAAAAAAGTAACACACACATAGATATATATGAATTTATATAAACTACTCAGTATCCATCTACTCAAATCTCAAACCATGACAGCTACTTAAGAATAGCAATGATGAAGAATTGTACAACATACACTGCTTACTTGGGAATGCACAGTTATGTGAAAAATGCGTGCTACATCAGTGATGTCTAAAGCAGTTGTCGCAATCTTCACTATGTCAGCTCCAGTTGCTTGTATTTTCGCAACTAGGTTGCCAAGATCCTCAACAGATGGTGTGTTTTGATAATTGTGAGAAGAAACAATAACTTTGAACTTATCAGGTCTCTTTCCATTTATGGATTCGATGAATTCATTAGCAGCCTTCACAAAGATGATGTATGAATTAGTACAGGGTAATTAAGAAGTAAAAATCCAGATATCTAAAATGAAATAGAATCAAGAATAGTTTTCAATCCAAACATGGTAGGTTCTGGTTTGCCTCTAGGAAAGCAACATGTATTAAGAAAGTTAAAGTACACCTTTGTTCTTCTTCTTTTTCTTTTTCCAATCACATTATCAAGCTATTTCAATCATGTTCCTCAACATGGAGATGTGAAAAGTAATATTCTATGTAAAACTTATGGAAAGCATAAGAGAGTTACAAAAAAAAGAACATTGAATCAAACAAGTGCATTGCCTTTTAACAAAGTAGGAATTCTAACTGAACTGAGTTTTTTCAAGGCCTCTTGAATCATATAGGCATTTGAATTTTAAAATCAAAATGTTTATTTTTCTTTAACTATCAACAGATCTACATAACTAATGCATAAGATTTCTCATAATTCCATCACGCCAACAGTGAAATTGCTAGAGTAGCATGGTTATGAAAAAGCAACCTGAAGCTCAATATCAATATAATCAGCTCCCATATCCATGGTTAATCGAAGAATATCTAGCCTTCTGCTTTCATCACCATCATACTGGCCACCTTCCCATTTTGGTCTACAAAAAGCAATAACAGATTAGACACTTTCTTCAATGAAATGCCAGGAGACCAAAGCAAAAAACCTTTGGTCAAAAAGATAGACACTATAATAGTGCACAATGATAGGGTACAAACAGGGATGGAAACAGAATTTGTGTTAGGGCGCACTGTGTGAACATCAAATAGTGAAAATGGAAAATTTTGACACCGCCTGAATGAAAGCAGTGAAAATGAATGATTTCCTCAATCAAGTTATTGCATAGTAATGGAGTATATCTTTCCAATAAATTCATAATAGAGCCGTAAAGACTGCAATTGTTTGAAAATTGTTATGCTTTTGAACATTGGGTCACTTATGCTACATGGTTAAATGAGAAAAGGTATAATTTTGGTCCTCTTGTTTTGGGAACCGATACACTTTAACCCTCCTGCTTTCAAGTAAGACACCATCCCTAATACTTGGTATACTTTGGTCCATTTTGAACAATAAAATCTATATTAAATTAAAATAATTTAAACATATTAAAATGAACTAAACTACCGTCGTAGTTGTTGTCATGTGCTTGCACTATTGCACACGATAGTTTGGACTATTTTAATATATATTTTAAATTTTTTAATGTTCTAATTCAAATTTTATTGTTCAAAATGAACTATAGTGTACCAAATATAGAAAGAAGAGGACTATTAGTGTTCTATTTTAAAACAAGGAGGCTAAAATATACCAACCCCTAAACAAAAGGCCAAAAGTTTACCACACCCACTTAAAAGTGTGTTTTTTTAGCTAACATAAATGTAAAATATCTAAAAATAAAATAATTGTCAATAAAATTCAATACAATAGCTCAGTAACTATAAAAAAACTCAAAAGTTAATGCCATTATAACAAACATGCAAATATTATAGTCCGTTCAAGAAAAAAATTGGGACAAACAAGTTCATATAGTAAGAATGACAAGGGTGGGTTAAATTGTAGGGGAGAGATTTGAATGAGAATTTTTTTATCAAATGATACCTAGGGGACAAGAAAATTGAACCAAGGAACTTCTTGTGGAGGTGTCAAACCTTTACCATTCTATTAGAGCTTTATCATGCCATTAGAACAACTAACAGAAATTGTATGAAATTAAAGCAAATGGAAAAGGGCATATAGGAATGCTAAATGATAATGTAGTGAAAAGAAAGAACAAAGTTCAAATGATAGAGTTTCGGGTATGTTGGGGATGATCAGATTTTAGAAAGATAAACAAGAGAGATGTAATAAATACTATCAATTGCAATTGGCTCAAGACCAATTGTTATATACATCTATATAGCATTACATAGGCACGGGTTAATTACATAGAGGATGTACATCAACAGTGTCAGCTAGGGTAAACAGGTAAATATCAAAGTCTTGGAACGCATCCTTAAGGAAAGGTCTGAGCTTTAGATCGTGCTTGAATTCAAGTTGACCTTAGAAAGAGGAGATCATATCAACTAATAATCATGGGGCTAGCCATCGAGCTACTTATTGGTCACCTTGTACAATGCATTAGGTCGTACCTAATGCTCAAACATCAAGTTCCTTACTTTTTTAACTCGGGTCTTAAATCGAGGTGAAAGAATAATCTTGCTTTGAGACAAGTCACTTCTCTTTCCTAATGCATCAGGTTGTACTCAATGCTAAAACATCAAATCCCCTACTCTTTTAACTTGGGTCTTAAATCAAGGTGAAAGAGTAATCTTGCTTTGAGACAAGTCATTTATCTTTCCTACAACTGTTCCTGCTTCAATTTTGAATTTCAAAAAATATCTTAATGATTATTGGAATTGTCACCCTATTGGAGGAAAGAAACTGTAAAGCAATATAATAGGAGTGAGAGTTTTCGGACACGGAGTCTCAAACGCCCATTCATTCCTCAAAAGAAATACTTTCCCAGCTCTTTCAATTGTTCTCTATCGCTTAAGCTCGTAACGTAAATTTTGAGCTCGTTGGTAAGATCCTATCAACTCGTCCTGTTATTTATCATTGGTAAGAACTTTTGTCGTTTATCCCCGTGCCTAACCAAACCTATCTTTTTCAAGTCAATTCTTCTAACTTTCCTTTTCAACCTCAACTAACTTGTTACCCCCTTTTATTTCAATTTGGTAATTTCGTCCTTCTACTATCTCTTTCTTACTCCTTTTTTTATATGTTCTTTGCTTGTTTTTGTGTTTCTGTTGGCTTCCCGTGTGCAAAACACAATATCTATTTTATTCTTACTTCGTGTATTTATTCTCCTCTGTGTAAGGTTGATTACTATGTATCAGTAATACAAACATGCATATAGTTAAAAACACTTTATATGCAAGCATGTTTACACATCATCGGGTTGGTTTTCATAGTATACATGCTAAGTGGCACGCTCGCTCACCAACGTTGTCACTTGTGTTTTTGGTTCATTTCAGGTGCAGGTATTTATGAAAAGTACTCAACAATTATTGGAACAAAAAAATGTGACTTTCTATTACCTCGCGACAAAGCTCACGCCACCTTTGGCAAGGTGGTTGGTAACAAGGGTGGCTAGTGAGGTAGCAAATTCGAGTTCTATAAATACCCCCCATTTCTTATTTGGTATCCAAAAAAATGGAGTAGAGATCTGTCATATTAACATCTTGTTTTTCTATTTTAAGATCACTAATACCTTGAGTGTTGTTCGGTATTAATGACTCGTGATTGTAAGAGCAAAACCGTGCTTGTAAGTTGTGAGTACTCGAGACGGTGTTTGCTAGTTAGTGTAAAATAGCATTCTTAAGCTGTAAGTGCTTAAGATTATTTTTATCAACGTTGTGAGAACTTTTTTGTGAAAGTGAATTAAGTTAAATACTTTGAATTGGCATACCTATTGCTGTGTGAAATAAGAAATAGGATGTTTGAGTTTAATAATAGTCTTTAAGAGTGTGGGTTGTTACACTTCTGGTTACTGATCACACCACATTTAGTAGTGTGAGCTTTGAAGGAGAGCCAAGTTCATGAGTCAAACCAGATCATTGCGAAAGCAACATGTAGAAGAAGCAATAAGCCTTTAGGACGAAGGTCTCAATTGATAGAAGTAACATTGGTTTTATTTCTTTCAGAGTTGTAACTATTATATTAATTAGTAGATTGTTTGGTGTTAAATGGTTGTCTTAAGTAACCCAATAATATTACCACATAGATAAGATCTCTATTTGGATTTACCTTGTTATATTTGATGTTGTGCATACTCTAATGTGTGTTTGGTACAATTAGGGTTTAAATAGTGTATGTTTCTACATACTAAAGTTTAAACTCTAATTAGAAAGTTTTTATTATTTACTGCCAACTTTCTGACTCTTGAATATTGTTTCTGCTTTATACTATCTGTCTATAATTATTTTAACTGCAATTGTGATTATTTATCAAAAGTTTATCTCTCTATTGTTTGCCTATTTGGATGGAATACTTAAAAAGTCAATATCTCCTTAACCTGATTGATAGTCATGCATGATTAGAATGTATTAGTATAATCTGTCTTTTATCTACATGCGAGTTCGGTATAAGCCTTTAAGGATTCTGTATCTTCTTAACTTAACGATATACCAGGTGTCAGACTCTTTATTAGGGTTTGTTATGTATGTTTGATTGTATGCTGTGAAAAGACAATCATTATTTACCAAATATGTTCTCACATACGAGATCTTGAATTGATTGAAAATCTTTTTAGCTTTTTAGTATATATGCTTGTATCACAAGCTGTGTATTGTTTTTCATGTATGCATGTTGCTAGTTTGGATAGGAGCATGTAAGGCACACTGTCACTAGTGTGTATTCTACGTATTGTTGTTTTTGTATTTGCTAATTGTTTTGTTGAATGTTGAATTGAACATGTTGTTTTATACTTTCACTGAGTTAATTACTTAATTCACGTTGTGAGACCCGCTTGGTCGAATTGATATAGAGCTCGCAAAAAGATTCCAATGGTTGACATTTCCAACCCTCATCTAGATCTCGATTACCTCTTTGAGTTGGAAGAATAATTAACCTGTGTGTAATTGTTCTTTCATATAGGAATCTTCATGTTCGTATAGCAATCATGAGTGGAAAAGAAATTGCCAGTAGAGTAGTTGGTAAATTCGTTATGCCCCAACTCCTTGTCGACACGGCTTTGTTCGGGCTATGCCACTGTTTTTCCTTCTCCTTTGTTGCCTCCATAACAACCTATTCTTTCTTCCCAAACCTCGACACCACTTTGTTCGGGCTATGCCTCTGTTTTTCCTTCTCCCTTGTTGCCTCCAGAACAGCCTATTCTTTCTTCCCAAACCTTAGCCACTCTCTAGGTTGACAAATTTCAAAGCTTCCTCATAAGCCTCTTTTATGGTGTGGAGCACTGTCTTGGTTAATTTTGCAAAGCAACTATAACTTCTAAACAAACCCCTTCTAAATGCTTCCATTGTTATGGAAATAGGACAATCAGCAATCTCATGATTTTCTTCCCTTAACCTTCTCATAAACTCCTCGACGGTCTCATTATTTCCTTCGAGTGATAGAAAAGAGGTGATGAAATTCTTTTCTCATTGGTTTATTACTGGGTAGTTCATGATGAACATCTTTGCAAACTCGACAAATGATGTGATAGTATGTGGTGCCAAGTTAAACCATTTATGTGCTCCTTCGCACAAGGTTGCAACAAAGAGTTTGCACATCATGGCATCCCTCTTCACGGGAGATGCTCACAAGAATCATGGTTGTCTTCAAGTACATCACGTGCGTAACGAGGTCCTTCGTTCCCATGTAACTTGGACACTTAGAGCAATAAATTTGGCTAATGGCTCATTTTTCTATATTTCGTCTGAGAAAGGAGAAACTACGAGCTGGTCACAATATCTATCAATGTCATGTTGGACCTTGCATGTGCTATGCTTCTTAACTTGGTCCTCGAAGGCTTGGAAATAAGCCTCCCACAACCTTCTTTCTTCAAATAGTTGGTAGGGTGCTCTAAGCGAGCAGGTGGAACATCAGCACAGTAATTATGAAGTACACCTCGGATCACCTCCCCATCTTCTCTTTTCCTTTGACAATCCTCCTTGTCATGATTAACCTCATTTCCACTTCATCCTCAATCTCCTCTCTAATGTCCGCCCGAGAGGCAAAAGATTTGGGTCTTTCATCATTACATTTGTTCCCTTGCCTTCACAATTCCCTATCCTCCCTTCTCATTTGCTCTCCTTCTTTTCTTACATCAAGCAGTTGTTGTGCCACATTGGGGTTGGCCTCGATCTTGAATCGAACATTATTGTTATGTACGTTTGTTTCCTCCTCAATCACTTCTTCAAGGAGTGGCAAGATCCTAGATTGTTCTCCTACCAACCTTTTCCTCTTTAAAGCTCTCGTTCTAACCATCCTTTAGCAAGTGGTTAAATTTGTATTAACTTAATAGTATGTGGTTGATGTGTCTAACTCAATCCATTTTTTTCTCTTTGAGTAAAAGGTGAATCCTTTTAATGAGATGTCAAAATCTATGTTGCGTGCCTTTAATCATGAAGCCCCATGGTAGGTGCCAAAATATTAGGGGACAATCTGATTTTAGAGAGATAAATAAGAAAGATGTAATATATGATATCAACTATGCCTGGTTCAAGACCATTTGTCATATATATGGTATAACAAAGGCATGTGTCAATTACATAAGGGTACACATCAAAGCCTTGAAACGCACCCTTAGAAAAAGGTTTGAGATATTGATACACTTGGATTTTGGTCGACCTTAGAGAAAGGAGACCTAGACGATTAATAGTCATGGGGCTAGCCATCAAGCTACTTTAGGTTACCTCTTACAATGTACGAGGTCGTAACTAATGCTCAAATAAGGTACTGCTACATGTTTTTGTCCCAAGGAAATTCTTGAGACTTATTCTTTTGAAGAACGGTTGACAAAAATTATAGAAGATTGGAGAAAATAATTAAAAATATGAGAATTTTAAATCAATACCTAATGTACATAAGGAAGAACTAGAAGCAGTGTTAGACTTGTGTACTATTATGGTACTTGTTATATATGATTGTAACTTAACAGCTTTAGATTATTTGGGTTGTTAGTTAAACTATTAACCAATCAAATGTGATTGTGATTATGTTTATGTATAAATACCAGTGTATTACTCTTCTAACGAAAAGAATCAATTTTACACATTTACATTCTCTCTTCATTTGTTTCTATGGTATCATAGCTTAATCAAGATCTTGTAATCTCTATAATGACAAAATCTCCTACACTTCCTATTGATTTAGGAAAAAATGATGCTGAGAAATCAAGCTATCAATTAGCTCCCTCAGCTATCGATATTCCTCTTGTTAATTTGGCCTTCCCCGTGAAGCTAAATAACACAAATTATCTTGTGTGGAGAGAGCAAAGTTCTCTCAACTATTGTCACGTATGGATTGGATGTGATCATCGAACCTCGTGTTTTTCTCATACATCATAATCCTTAGATCCTCTTTACACTCAGATCAATCCTAAGTTTTCACTATGGAATCGACTGAATAATATGGTCAAAAACTGGTTCTACTCTTCTATTACTCCTTCAATGCATCCTCACATGATCGAATTATGGAACTACGATTTTAGTTGCAAACTATGGTTAAAAATGAATTATAAGCTAATGATTATTTTCTTCTACTAAAGAATGATCACCTTGCTGCAATTTGAGCAGCAATCTTGGATTGTGACCTTATCTTGCATGCAGGTGAATTAGATGTTACATATAATCCTTTTGTTTCATCTTTCATTATGCATTCAGATGCTTCATCCTTTGATGAGCTTCATAGTCAACTATTGACATATGAGAGGTGTCTTCAACATCAAGGTTCTCGGGATGTTAACAAGTTTATTCAGGCTAATTTGGCCAAATTGGTTGGTCTTACCTTCAAACAGTCCTCAGAGACTCAATCTGGCTCTAAGACCTTTAACTCTAGTGGTAGTGGCAATTCTTAGTACAAAAACAAGAAAAGTCAGAAACCTAGGGTACAATGTCAGATCTGTGGTAAAGTTAGTCATCCAGTTAACAAATGCTTCAAGCTTAGGGACATGCTTCAGGCAAAGGTTTCACAACCTCTTCTGCACCTATTGCTTTGATTGCTAATGGTGCTTCTAGATCAGATGCTTCCTCAGCTAAGGTTCCATGGCTTCTTGATTCTGGTGCAACACATCACCTATGTAATGATGCTAGCAACATTGTTGACACACAGAATACACTCCTTGCCCCTGATTCTATCACAGTAAGCAATGGCACTTCCCTTCCCATCAATTGTCATGGTTCTTTATAACCTTCTGATTCCACCTCCATTCTTCAATTGCGTCAATTGTTGCATGCTCCTCATGTGTCACATAACTTGATGTCTATTCAGCGTCTCTGTCTAGAAACAATGCTATAGTTGAATTACATGCTAACTCTATGTTCATAAAGGATGCTTTAAGCAAAGCAATTATGGCAAGAGGAACAACTAGAGGAGTTCTCTATTCTCTTGAAGGTCAAGTCCTATCTCAGGTAGTAAAATCCACCGTTAATACTCATTCAATATGTAACTCTTTCTCTCCTCCTATTTTTACTACAATAAAGCCAAATATATGGCATAACAGGTTAGCACATCCCTCAATAGAAGTGATTCACAAGGTTGTACATATATAATTGTTAAAGTGTGATAAATTGTCTTCTTCTAGTGTATGCTATGCTTGTTGTGTTGCAAAATCACACAAAATTCCTTTTAAATACACACATGTACCTTGTAACACTCCCGTTGCACTCTTATATGTTGATCTTTGGACTAGCCCCATTGTTGCTAACAATGGTACTATGTATTTCTTATTAATAGTTTATGAGCTAACAGTACTATGTATTTCCTATTAATAGTTGATGATTCCACATGTTATATGTGGATATTTTTTCTTAAAATGAAGCACAACCTATTTTCATAAATTTTATGAAAATGGTTGAGAAGAACTTTAGCACAAAAATAAGAGTTGTCCAATTAAATGGTGGAAAATAATTAATCTTCTTGTCAAAACTTTGTTATATAGGTCTCTAACACATAATAATTTGACCAAATACTTCAAAACAAAATAGAGTTATGGAATCAAGTTATATGAGGGTTGTAGAAAACAAAATAGAGTTATGGAATCAAGATATATAAGGGTGTAGAAAAGAGCTTAGCTTTTCTTGTTCAATTTGGTGTACCTTTTAAGTTTTGGGTATATGTGTTTAGAACAACAGTGTATGTTCTTCACAGATTACCTACAAAATCTCTTAATCACAAAGTTTCTTGTCATTTACTTTATCATAAGCTTCCTAACTTGGAATTTATAAGGGTGTTTGGCACTCTTTGTTTCCCTTGCCTTCGTGCATACAACAAACATAAACTTCAACCTAGGTTAACACCTTGTACTTTTTTGGGATATGCACCCCAACATCAAGGGTAATTATGTCTTCACACTACTTGAGTCATCATGTCAATTTTGATGGGTCCACTTACCACTTTCTTCACAACTTTGACATTATTATCACCAAAGAGGACATTTCACAATGTTTACCTTCTTTTTCACAACATGTCCAACCCATCCCCTCAATTCCTTGGTCTTTCATTCCCACTAGTGTACCTGTCAATGATATTTCTTTATCTTCAGGTTCTACTACCAATGCTGTTTTACCTTCGATGTTTACTCCTAATTTGTCATCTTTCTCTCACTCTATTCATAAGTCACTTTCTTCTCAGTTTGTTCTCCTTGCTCATTCATTGCCTTCTCAACCTACCTTATGATATTACCTTTAATGACTAAACCTATACCTACATCTAGACATCACATGGTCACCAGAGCTCAAACTGGCTCCCTTAAACCTTGTATTTTTCTGACCTTAGCTACCTCTACCAAGCAAGTCATTCTCTCTAAGCCAAACAGCTATGCAAATGCTAAGGGTATTGAAGAATGGGAATTGGCTATGCAAAAAGAGTTTAAGGCTCTGTTGGATAATGGTAAATGGGATCTAGTGCCTTGTCCATCTAATAGTGACCATATTGGCTATAGATGGGTGTTCATCAAGTATAAGGAAAGACTTGTTGCTAAGGGATACCACCAAGTTGAAAGAATTGATTTCTCAAGAGACATTTTCACCAATGACAAAGCCTCAAACCATTCAGTTAGGGATGTCTCTGGCATTGTCTCATGGATGGGATTTAAAGCAATTAGATGTCAACAATGCTTTCCTTAATGGAGAATTGCTGGAGAAAGTTTTAATGAAGCAACCCCAAAGCTTTGTTGATGAACAGCATCACAATTGGGTGTGCAAATTGAGAAAGGTTCTCTATAGGCTTAAACAAGCCCTAAGGGCTTGGTATCAAAAACTTATCTCCAGTTTGCTTGAGTTAGGTTTCACTAATTCTAAGGTAGATACAAGTTTGTTCTTTAGCTTCAAAGATGGTTGTACTACTTATAATAATTGGAAGTATTAAGGACTACATTGCTACTCTTGTTCATCTGCTCAATGACAAGACCCCCCTCTCAAAGATTTGGGAGACTTGCACTTTTTCTTAGGTGTGGAAGTAAAGAGGTCTGCAGATTGCACTCACCTCTGTCAGTAAAAGTATATTTCCCTTTTGGTTTCCAAGGCTGAGTTAGATTCCTCAAAACACTGTAAGACTCCTACAGTTACATGCCCTATTCTTTCCAAATATGATGGAACTTCTCTTCAAGACCCCACTGCTTATAGTAGCAATGTTAGTGCCTTACAACATCATGTATTGATTAGGCCTGAAATAGCATTTATAGTCAGTAAGCTTTGCTAATTTATGCATACACCCACAAATGTGCATTTGCTAGTTAAGAAAGTTCTTAGGTATCTCAAAGGTATCCTTGACATATGGTTTTCAGTTTACTAAATTTGATGTCCTTGGTCTTGTTGGTTTTTCAGACTCATATTGGGCTAGTGAACCAGATGGTAGAAAGAGCACTAGAGCTCCCTGCATCTACTTGGGGACAATCTCATTTCCTAGATGTCTAGTAAATAGAAAATTGTTTCACGCTCAAGTACAGAAGCAAAATATAAAGCAGTTGCTTATGAAGTCATTTGGCTCACTTCTTTGTTAAAGGAATTGCATGTTCAGGCAACACATACACCAGTTTTATTCAATGACAGGTTAAGTACAAAACATCTCTCAGCAAATCCTGTTATGCATGCTAGGATAAAGCATGTGAAAATAGATTTCACTTCTTCAAATATTTTGTTGTTGATGGTTTATTAGATGTCAGGTTCACATGTTCAAATGATCAAGTTCCTGATACTCTTACTTAGGGGTCCACGGTCCAGTTCGGTCCGATTTTGAGTAAAAAAAATTTAACCAAACCGAACCGTTTAATTATTAAAAATGTTGTAACCAAACAATTTGGTCCGGTTTGATTAACAGTTTTCAACGATTTGTATAGATGTCTAAGTTCTCATATTCCGTAAAGAATGTTCATTTTATCTATTGCAACAATCAACATTAAAGTGGAGACTCAGAGCAAAATAGGAAACCTCCCATTGTTTTATTGTGCTACAACATCTTCAATAGTTTTTGGTTGGACAACTTTGATTTTTGATGTTCTTGCTGCTATGTATGTATTGGATACTATTTGTAAGTTTATACTGATGAATGAAACTCTTCCTTTGCTATAAAAAGAATCTAGAAACTCTGTCTAGTGTCTAGTAAATAATTGTTGGGTTTTAGTCCAATTATCTAATTAGTAGGACTAGATTGGGATTCTTTGACCTATAGGTTAAAAATGTACCAAATGATGTTTTAGGACAAAACTACCTTATCCTATTACTATAGTGCAGGCAACCAAACATGACACAAGTACATAATAGTTCAATATGTAGAAAAACACAAGAAAAAATTTACCATAGAAATAATATCCAAATAATCTCCTTACTAAGAAAAATATAACCAAATTTTCTTTAAGAACACCTCAAAGCTTGTCTGTTCCTCTTCATGAAAAATTGGAATCTTAAAAAATAGTCGAAACGAAAAATTACACTTGCAATATCACTTCACTTTCTGTCACGACTTTTCAAAGCTTGTTTGTTCCTCTTCTTGACACCAGACTTTGCAACTCTGAGGCTCCTATGTATAGCACTCAACCTTGCAAGGGTTGTCGTCCTCAGATCTGGACTGTAATGATTATCTGAGAGACCTGCAACAAGGAGGGGGAAAAAGGTAAATATCATGGGAAGAAACATGGTTGGTAAACTAGAAAATGGTCGCAGAAGTTCCATAAACTCAAACATATATCAGTCAGCTCATCACATACCTATTTCGTCTATGGATGACAAGACTAGAGACGATGCAAGGCAAGGTCGACTGGCTGGTGATGGAAGCGACACGAGGATGGCTAGCTACTGCTGGAGGCGACAGCTAGGATATTGTTATCGTTTTAGAGTTCGCAAAGGAAAGCGCGAAGAAGATGAATGAAAGAAGGGAAAGTGATTTTGTTATACGCTGTTTTAATTAAAAACTTTTTAATATATTATAAAAACTGGTCCAATCCGATCCGACCGGTTAAAAAATTAGTATAACACCGGACCGTTTCAAACTCAGTTTTACTTAATACAAACCAAATCGAACCGTTTCATTTATAAAACTATCCGATCTAGTCCAGCTTTTCGATTTAATTCGGTTCGGTTCGGTCCGGTTTTTGAACACCCCTGCTCTTACTAAGCCTTTGGGTGAATCTCGATTTGTTTCTTTCAGGTCCAAACTTATGGTGTTTCCCTCACGATATGTTTGAAAGGGGGACTTAGACTTGTGTAATATTGTGATACTATTTGTATATGATTGTAACTTATCAGCTTAGATATTTTGGGTTGTTAGACAGTTAGACTATTAACCAATCAAGTGAGATTGTGTTTATGTATAAATACAAATGCACTATTCTTCTACGAATAGAATCAGTTTTACACATTTACAATCTCTCTTCATTTGTCTCTAAGAAGAAAAAAGTTCAAATCATAAAATTGAGGGGGGAAGTTGCTACATATTTTTCCAAAATACAAGGACATATTTGTTAACACAACACATGAAAACATTTTATGAAAATTGAGGGGGGCGGTTGCCCCCTCTGACTTGAACTGGCCTCCGCCGTGGGTACAAAGTATCCAACATGAGACTAGTGGGAAAGCAAAGGGAAAAAAAATACAATTATAACCAGCAACCAAAATATTTTAGTTTGAAATATAATTGTAGTTTTTCCTGTAGAACTGCGACTTTGAAAAGGAAAAATCTCAGATTTTTTTTCCCCAGTATGAGAAGTCACAAAACGTGATTAGGTAAATATTAGCATTACACCTTATACATTAATCTAAGCATGTAGTAGATGACAGGGATTAGATTATTGAAGAATAACGATCTTTAGTTACTCTAATAAGTCTTCAAGATACTTTAAACTATAAATTAAGCTTTTCAGCAGTTTTAGGTATACTCCAACTGCCGAAACCAATTCTCAATTATTATAGTAATAGCAAATAGTAGCATTTTGCACGGTGGATTCATTAATGCATGAATTCATGGTAACCTTACCTATAAGTGAATAAAGTGGGCAAAGGGCATTGTTTAATCAGGGTTTTAAGATCTTCTTGAGGGTTGAAAACCTTTAAACTATCCAATCTGATCTCCACAAGGTCAGCACCACTAGATTTTCCCTTGCCCGCATCAATCAACATCTTATCAATCGATTCAGCCATTATAGGAACACAAATAAGAGTTGAGTTCCTCCTCATTTCTTCACTCCCAATTTGCAGGTGAGCAGGAGAAGCAATCTGATGTTTAACATAACCAAACAAAACATATATAATAAAAATTACAGGCTACTCACAATAATATTTACAACATTATTTGGCAGCTAACAGAAAGTGGAAATTTACAGGATGATCTCAAAATTCATAATTTTATAAATTCCAACGCTTTCTCAGCAACCAATTAGAAAATTAAATTAAAAAAAATTAAGAAAACTAATTTCGCAGCAGATAACCAAAGAAACTCGTGCACTGCAATCCATCTCCTTTCAAACTTAAATTATGGAGCAAATGGTAACTGATAAAGAAAAATCAAACAATTGATGAACAAGTGGCAGCTCCGAACAAATGAAACAGTCAGAACTTTGAAGATGCTTATAATATTTCACTCATTTCTTGCTTTTAATTTTCTTTTCTCGGTAACCAAACAGATAGTAAGAGAAAGTTACCGCAACGTTGGTGGAATCCATTGACGCCGTGCTAAGCCGTTGGTCGAAGCAAAAGATTACCGAAGCACTTTTTAGTTGCCAAACGCTGCTAATTAAGGATGCGACATGCGAGACTTTGTGGTTGAGCTCACCTAACCTTAATATTAGGGTATATATGGAAACGCGGACAGCCCACCAAGGCAAGGCAGAACCCTCCTAATACCTAAAAACAAAAATAGAAATTCAGGAGAGAAACATTTAAAATTAAAAGAAATAATAATTTTATCCTCCAATATTTAAACTGAATAAGGCATCCACCAACACATTTTCAGTTGCACTAAAAAAATTGTTCTTCTAAAAATCTAATACATCTTATGGTCTCTCTTTCATCTCAAACTCACATACATCTCCGTCATCATTTCAACTCCTTAACAGAAGCAAAATCTAATATTTTAATACTTAAAATATTAAAATTATTGAAAATATATATCAAAAATACTAGTTAATTGCCAAAAAAAGAAAAAAAATGTTTGTAAAAAGGATATTTTGGATAATAAAAAAACTATTAATATTTAATAATATAAGATATTTAAGGTTAATTAAGATATAATGTATCTCTAAAATAAGTCTATTACATCTTACTTACACCAAATTACAACTACACTCCTTACTCTCATCTTATCAATTTTCAACAAATTCATTACTTAAATTTTAGTAATCAACGAAGAACTCTAAAATAAAATATCATCCTATGATAACTATCTTGGTACTACAAACTTTTAGTTGTTGGAAGGTAACAAAATATTAGATTCAAATCAAAATTTAAAACAAAACGTTAATATCTTTTAAGCTAGGTTACATAGCAAAGCAAAATTTCTCTTATATTATAGTAACACACATAAAACTTATATATTTAACCATCAAAACAATTACATTACATAAAAATTACAACAAAATAAACTCATATAAGTTAGGACATAAAACAAACCACGAGTACTTTAAATTTGGCACACATCTTGGTCTCTATCTATACTAATTTAAGTCTACATAACTTAAAATTGTGATCTAATATTAACAGTAACATCTCAAAATTTTCAAAATAAATAAACTAAAAGTAAGTTTTTATAAAAAAAAATATCAATCTATAATATTGTTGTTTGATTAAATCATCAAATGATATATTAAAAGTCTAAATACTTATAACATAAAATCGTTTTTATATCTTATATATTAAACCAAGATATTTTTCAAAGATAGCAACAAATTCTTACTTATGTTATCAACTCTTCTACACGAGTTACCTTGAAAATTGTTAATAAATTTGGATAAGTGTTACTATTCAATAAGTAAACTCAACATATAAAGAATATTAAATAATCACATAACACAAACAATCTATTTAAAAACAAACATTATGTCTATAAAATGCACAACTCAAAACAATAAAATTTGAAAATCATCTTTTATAGAATATAATCATGATTCATAGTAAATTATTCAAAATTTATCTTTCTCAATATAACTTGACTCATGGAAAAATGTTCTAAAACTTTCTTTCATAATATGCCATGAATTTTCTTGTATGAATGATGAAGTCAATATAAAATGTCACTCGTTTAGAATGTCACTCATCAACAATCGATACAAAGTGTCACCCGTTGACAACCAAAATAAAAAATCATTTGTTAGTGATTAGCATGCATAAAAGGTAAGTACAAGTGAGTCATAGAATCGTAGGACCAAATCTAAAATTTTACAACAAATTTTTACATGTAAAAATATGTCTAGACCAAATGGAAAGGATTAGATGCCCTTGGGTATCCAAGGATACCTCTATCAGAAGAATCAAAACAAATTGTTGGGTAGGAAAAGCACCAGGTAGACATGACACCGTTTTATTGATTCACAATGACATTCAAAAGTCAAATGCATATAGTCAACATACAATCAAATATATCTTTTATTATTTAAAACCAAAAATCTATATTAATGACATAATTTAATTGAATATTATAAATAATTATATATCGATTAATTTAATATTTAAATTTATAAAATTTAAATATTAATTAATGAATATTAGTTATTTATGGTTATAAAGTCATCCAAAATATTTAAATAGGTCATCACAAACTTAAAAGGTACGCATAAACTGATGTATAAGCTCAAACCATTAACTCTTTCAAATTCTTTGATTTAAGTTATTTTATCAAAAAATGACTTAAGTATCGGAGTTGATATGACCCATAGACGTCGTACTTTCTAACATAATTTTTTATTGATTTTGTTGCTCTACATTTCCTAAGAACACAAAAAATAGAAATCAACTTCAACACAAATAAAATAAGTTCTAATCAAAATCCAATCATAGCAACGTTCAAAGGCGTATACAACAAATAACTATAATATTATAAAAAGTACTTATACATACAAAAATTAGATCATAAAGATATATGAAGTATTATTTTACATCAATCAATAAAATAACATAAGTAGCTACAAATACATATCTTAGTACAAGTAATTACATCACATAAATACTTATTATTTTAAGTGATTCATTCTACTTACATGAAACAAATAAACCAACACCAATTATAACACAAATTAATTCTACTCAACTTAGCCTAAACCATTATAATTGCATAAATGTTAGACTCTAAAAGTAAAAGAAATAACCCAAAGTTATTATTCTAATACTTACTACTAATATGTATTTTATATTTAATATTTTATTAAAATCTAATGATTCAAACAAAAAATTCATTAACTATTTTTTACAATGAGCATAAACAAAACAATTTTATTATGTGTTCAAACGTGCCATAAAATCATGAAACTTTGTAAGGTTTACATAGGAAATTAGTTTATTCATTTGTTTTTTAAAGTTGTAAGTATGAATAATAAAGGAAAAACAATATTATTGGAACAAAGGTAATGTTTGGTTCACATGATAAAATTAAAATAAGAACGTAACAGAATGAAAAGGAAATAATATTACTATTATATTATTTGGTTTAATCATTGAAATTAAAGAAAAAATCAATAATATAGAATTTAGTTTACAATTAGAATAGAATGAAAAATGGTGTATATTATCTTAATGCTCCTACATCAATAAAGTTTAAATAATATAATTTAATTATTGTTTTTTCGTCAAATAAAATATATTATTAAAATTATTTTTTTTAAATAATTATTACTTAAAAATAAAATATATTTTTAAATTATTATTTTTTTAAATAAATTAGAGTTTTGGATTTAAGGTTTAGGTTATAGGGTATAAGATTTAGGTTTGGAGTTTTGAGGTTTTAGGTTTAGGGTTATATTTGTGAATTTAGGGTTAAAATTATTATTTTTTAAAATAGAATTTTGAGGTTTCGGAATTAGGATATAAGGTTTAGAGTTATATTTATAGCATAAACAAACATAAAATTGTAAGGAATCAATTCCAATTTCATTTCATTTCTATCAAACAAACACAACCTAAATAATTTTAGAACATTATCAGTAAATTATATTTACTTGAAATTTTTTCAAAAAATTTATAACTTCAAAATAATTATGTACATAAATTTTCAATCAGTTTTGATAACAAAATCATTGCTAAAATACCTTCAAAATGGGGACTACTGTTTCAAATACTTAATTATCAGCATCAGAATTATTGTAGTTTCCAAAATTCACCAAAAATTGTATATATATATATATATATATGCGTGAAACCCACCGTAAAACAACTATTAAGATGTATTTATAGTTATTGTAAATAAATATCGAGTATAATATTTAAAACGTGAAATACAAATCAAAACAACCAAACTAGTCCGAAACTCATAATTCTGACTTCGAAAATGCATAGAAAATTTGTTAAGAGGAATTCTTGAATGAAATAAAATTAGTATGAATTATTATTATTTTTTGTTTAATACATAAAAAATTTAAAATATATATAATATTTGGAATATATGAAACAAATACCAAAGCCATGTAATGTGTGCAATCTAAGCAATGTAATAAAAACTTAATAAATTCATAAACTAAATAAGTATAACGAATTTTGAAATGATTCAAAATATTAATCTCACGTGATTATTAAAGTGTCTATTTTTATAAAAAAAAATATTAAATTTAAAGAATAATAAAAGACATTAAATTTAATGGAGAATTTTTTTTATTTTTTTATCCAAAAATTCATCCGTAATTGCTCTTATCAAAACATTGTTTTTTCCATCACAACATTGTAACAAAAACATAATATAACATAAAAGTAAATTTTTTTGGACTCCTTAGAAAATATCTATGCTTTACAACTCCAATTTTCTTTCTCTCTGACCCTTTTTGTTTTCTTTTCGAGTTCTTGCTTTCCTTTTAGATGATTAAAGTGGTATCATTGACTCTCTTTTAACTAATATTCTTTATTTAAGCAAATTCTTCATTTTCTTTTATTTAATATCTAACAAAATAAAAATAACCTAACTTTGAATCTTTATTTATTTAATCATATCTACTTATTATTTTTAATTTTCTTATTAAATATTATATCTAAATTAAAAATGCTAAAATTTTAAAAAATTAAAACTTGTTAGAAGATTGTGTAACAACAAAATTTAGTCTTTTGTTTTTGTTTTTTTTCTTTGAATATTACATTTTACATTAGGTCATTTCATAACAACTAATAACATAACAATGAGTGACTTAGTAGCCCAAATGACATAAAAAACCTTGTGATAAGATGTAACAAGTTCAAGTCTTCTTTGTGGATTAAAATTCACCTAAAAATAAAAACATAATTAATTAATATAAAATTTTAAAATAATAATAATTATTGTTCAAACGTCAAACCTATTATATTTATCGTAACATTTTCATACAAGTGAAGCTTAATAGGTGAATTTATATAGTATTTTTATTATTATATTATTATTTTAATTTATAAAAATGTATATTTTTGTTGAAGAAAAGAAATAATAGATTATTAAACTAAAATTAATATCCTTAAGATTTATTAAACATTAAAATACTCTCATTTGATATATACTAAGAAAGTAACCAAACAAATATCTACCAACTTAAAAAAAATTAATAATTTCAAATAAAACAAATAATAATTATGTTACTTATTTGTAGTTATAATAAATTAATATAATAGTTTTCTTTATTTTTTCCTATTTATCTTATTTTCCTTAAATTCTAATTCTTCCATCTTAAATATATAATTTCTCCCAACCCGAAAATCCTCTCTTTATCTCTCTCTTAATCCTATTCCCTAATCTTCTTTCTACCCGGTCCACTTTAACGACTAATGAAAAATAACTATTTAAAATTTAAAATTAATTAAATAAATTATTATATTAAAAATAGGAGATAAAGGACGCAAACACGTAATAAAAAAGTAATCTTCATCCTTATTTTTATAAAAAAAATGGTGTAAGAAATAGAAACGAGATTAATGACTGATTAATATAAGAGATATACAACATATAATATATAAGATTTTCTAAAAAAAATAATAAAGGTAAAAGTTTAATTAAGTAATAAACTGATTAGAATATTTATTTTTATAAGAGTATCTTTTAAATTGTTTTATAAAATTTAAACAAATTTTTAAAACCAACATTTTTACAATATTTGTCCAAAATAACGTTATTTTTGATAAATTGATCAATTTTCTATAACTTGTAACAACTAATCTCAAAACTCACAATTTTACATTAAACTACTCAATAAATAGACTAAAATATCTTTATTTTATAACTTAAATAAAATAAGATCATTATAAGACGTTACCAAATTTTTGACGACCTCAACAAAGCTCTGACCACCCCACTAAAAACTTTAGCGAAGCTTCAACAATCTTGTAGGTGATCTCATCGAAGGTGAATGTAACATTTTACATCTATCACTTTCAAAACTACTATGATTCAAGAAAATGATGATGAAGAAGTGGTACCCTTAAATTGATGATTGAACAAAATTTTCAACAAGAAGAATTCTCAAAATAAAGGACAATCAAGTTGTCAAAAGGATCAAAATCTAATAGAACTTAAATCTGTGAGTTATAATAGTAAGAAATCTAAACGTACTAGATTTCAATGTCTTAAATGTATAGGTTTTGGTCACTTTGTAGTTGACTATGCAAACAAGAAAAACCAAAACTAGTAGAGCTTTCAACGCTACATATACTGACTCTAAAAGTGATAATAATAATCCAATTGAATCTGGCACCAACTACTTGGCATATACAACAACTACTGGTGGACAATCCAATAAGTTTGACATTGATTCAAATAATGAGGAAAGTGATATTGAATTTTTACTCAACAAATTTAATGTCACTAGTATTGATGAAGTGTTTATAGATTATGTAAAATGCAAAAGCAAACACTACTACAAAAAGGAGTATTTAAGTCGCTATGTAGCGTCGGTTTTCCACGTCAACCGATGCTACACACATGGCTAGCGTCGGTTTGCAATGTCAACCGACGCTACGTCCAACGTGGATAGCGTCGATTTGCCACGTAAACCGACGCTGCGTACTATTTTTTAAATTAAAAAATGGATGAAGTAAATACAATTAAAATTAATTATTATTTTATTTGACTCTTTAGAATTTATGTTGGATAAAAATAGTATAATTTTTCCTTTTTTTTTAGATAATTAGTTTTAAAAATTATATAATTTTTTTATTTGTTTGGATATTTAAATTTATATATGTACCTATAATATATCTTTATTTGATTTTGTGTATATGTTTTAATTAAATATTATTCTAAAGTTATTATTTTTTCTTTTTCTATAGTACATATATGCATAGTCTAAATAAAATAATAATTGACAAAAAAAATTAAATTGCGTGGATAGCGTCGGTTGACGTGGCGAATCGATGCTACCCACGTGGATAGCATTGGTTCACGTGGAGAACCGACATTATCCACCTAATATATCCGTTCGGTTCATTTTTTACGTAGAACCCTAATTTCTTCATTTCTCTTCTCTATTTTCTCCCAAAACCGAGTTACACCCACCTTCTTTCTCAATTTTCGGCCACTTCCGACCACCATTTACAACATCATTTTGTGAGTTATATTCCTCTTCTCATTATCTTTCAGATCTACTATTTTTTGAGCGAAATACTCAAACTTTTTATACCCATTTTTTTCACTTATTCTCACTTACAAAACACAATTTTCGTCTTTTTTCCTCCATTTAGTCACTTCATAATATTCTTGTAAGTATTTCTATTAATTTTGTAGTTGATTATTCAGTTTGTTTTATTTTTTGTATAAATTTTTGATTTAGGTATGTTTTTTATTTTGCTTGTTATTATGTTTGACTTATTTTATGTGGAAATAATATCTAAAATATTGTGGGTTTGATGGATTATATATATTTACTGTGCATGGATAAATTTATTTATATATAAATAATTATATTTTATTATGTATAATTTTGCAGCTTATTATTCAGTTTGTTTTATTTTTTGTATAATTTTTTGATTTAGGTATGTTTTTTATTTTGCTTGTTATTATGTTTGACTTATTTTATGTGGAAATAATATCTGAAATGTTGTGGGTTTACTGTGCGTATATAAATTTATTTATATATAAATAATTATATTTTATTAAGTAGTGAATAGAGGAAAAATAATATGTTTTTTAAAATTTGTAAGAAATTATATTGGTATAAGAGTTATACGTGTTATCTATTGACTCTTAAAAAAATTATAAATATATATTTATAAACTCAATAATTTAAATAATATATATATATATTAATAAAAATCAAATAATAACTAAAAACTAAGTAGTATTATTATTTTTATTTATATATGCTACTTATGTGTTAAAATGTTAAATATGTTACTATAATAGTCTCTATATACTTTTATAGAATGTTATGTACGTATAATTAATATTACTTTTTAATTATGATATAGTAACATGTTTAGAAATTAGAATAATTTTATTTGATTGGTTTTTATATATTCATGTTGGCATGTTGCTTATTTTTTAATTTGTATAAAAATGGTTTTGTAAAATAATTAAAATGATAATTGTTTTGTATTATGTATGTTTTGATATATATATTTTAATAATTAAGAAATTTATATATAATAATACTTGAAATATATTCATTGGATACATAATTAAGTAATATGTTTAATTAATGTCATTAATAGAAAATGGATAAATCTTGAATGTCAAAGTGTAGAATTGAGCAAGACTATATTTCTGGAGTTGAAAGTTTCATTGGATTTGCTTGTAGAAATAGTAATACTAGAACTAGTATGATTCGATGCTCATGTGTTAACTATAAAAATGAGTGATTTCATGAATTTGATGAGGTTAAGTATCACCTTATCCGTAATGGTATTCTTTTGAGCTATAAATGTTGGTATTATCATGGAGAAAATATTGATAATACTCATAGGGAAAAGATAAATAAGAATGTGAGTGGATTACATACATCTTATCATAATGTACAGACAGAAAATATGTTTCATGGTGTTGAAGATGAATTATGTGAGGATGATCCCGAAACCTTTAAAAAACTTATAGAAGATGCTGAAAAACCGTTGTATCCAAAATGCAAAAAATACACTAAAATGTCGAGATTGGTTCATTTGTACAATGTGAAGGCAAAACATGGTTTTTCTGACAAGGGATTCAGAGAATTACTAAATCTACTAGTCGATATGTTTCCTAAGGGTATTGAATTTCCATTTTCAATGTATGAAGTGAAGAAATCTCTTAGTTGATTTCGCATGAAATATCATAAGATTCACGCTTGTCCAAATGATTGCATTCTTTATAGAAAAGAATATGAGACATTACATGATTGTCCTATGTGTAAAGAATCGAGATGGAAGCATGGTACAAATGAGAGTACAACACATAAGAAATGTGTGGCTGCAAAGGTTCTTTGGTACTTTCCTCCGATTCTTCGCTTTCAAAGGTTGTTCAATAGTAAAGATACATCAAAGATGTTGACTTGGCATTCACATAATCGATCTGATGATGGGGTGCTACATCATCCTTGTGATTCTCCAAATTGGAAAGTAGTAGATAATTTATCTCCTCAATTTTCATCTGATCCGTGCAATCTTCGTCTTGCCATTGTCATAGTTCCCTCAATAGTAGATATAGTTGTTGGCCAGTAATTATGGTAACATACAACCTTCCTCCTTGGTTGTGTATGAAAAGAAAATTCATGATGTTAACATTATTGATCTCAGGATCGAAACAACCCAGTGTTGATATTGATGTATATTTGTAGCCTCTGATAGATGATTTAAAGACGTTGTGGAATGATGATGTAAATGTTTACGATGCACATAAAGAAGAACACTTTAACTTGAAAGGGGTCCTTTTATGGACAATTAATGATTTTCCTGCCTATGGAAACTTATCAGGACATGCAACAAAAGGTTACAAGGGATGCCCTATATGTAGTGATGGAACTTCTGCAACTTATCTTATTCACGGAAGAAAAATGTCTTATAGAAGACATAGAAGATTTTTGCCATCTTAACACAAGTTTAGATACCAAAAGAAACCGTTCGATGGTGAAGAAGATCATGATCATGCAACCTGACCTTTGCGAGGTGTTGAGATATTAAGGCAATTGAATGGTATGACATTCAAACGATATGGAAAAATGAAAAAAAAACTCACTAAGGTAGGAAAACGAAATAGGTCAACTAATGAAATGGGTGAAAATGAAAAAGAGTTTGAACCGACTTACCATGGTTATTGGAAAAAAAATCAATATTTTGGGAATTACCTTATTGGAAAGACCTACACATTCGTCACATCTTAGATGTCATGCACACTGAGAAGAATGTATGTGAGAGCTTGATTGGTACTTTACTTAATATACCTGGAAAAACAAAAGATGGAATTAAAGCAAGATTGGATTTAAAGAAACTAGGCATACGACCTAAATTGGAACCAAGGGTGGAAAATGATAAGAATTGAACATATTTACCACCAGCATCATATACAATGTCAAAAAAAGAGAAGAATGTGTTTTGTAAATGTTTGAAAGGCGTGAAAGTTCCTAATGGTTACTCATCCAACTTAATAAATTTTGTGTCTATCACCGATAAGAGACTGTATGGATTGAAATCACATGACTGTCATATCTTAATGCAACAGTTATTACCAGTTGCTATTAGATCAATTCTTCCAAAACATGTTTGATTATCAATAATTTGGCTTTGTTCATTCTTCAATACAATATGCAAGAAATCTATATCAATTGGCGAGTTAAATTCTTTACAGAAAGATGTTGTAGAGACTTTGTGTCTAATTGAAAAATATTTTCCTCCTTCTTTCTTCGATATAATGATTCACTTGTGTGTTCATTTAGTTCGAGAGATTAAATTGTGTGGTCCTACTTACTTAAGGTGGATGTATCTTTTGAGAGATATATGTAAGTCCTTAAAGGATATGTAAATAATAGAAATCGACCTGAAGGATGCATGGTCGAACGCTACATTACTGAAGAGGCCATTGAGTTTTGTTCTGAATACTTTAATGGTTGCACTGAAATTGGGAATCCCACGCACAAGTTGTTCTTAGAACGTCACATGATCCAAGTATGTAACCCTATGCTTGGTGGAAGTAAGAAATTATTTATTGATCGCACTCGATGGGAAAAAGCACACCAAATCATTTTGGTAAATAATAATGAGGCACAACCGTATATAGAGTAAGTGTTGTTCATTGTTTCATGATTGCAAAAATCATTTTTTATTTAACTATTAATGATTATATATAACTTAATATATATTTAATAACATTATAGGATGTATTTAAACTTATTGAAGATCGATCCTCGTTATAAAAAAAAGGAGGAGAAAAATGGTTGTATGATAAACATAAGTGAGAGCTTATTAATTGGTTTCACAACCATGTAAGTGTCACAAACAAAAATTCATGCATGTATCTTCCTAGATCTATTCAATGTTTTAAAACTTTGCTCTAAACACATTTTGTGTTTTTGTATACATAGATTCGAGATGAACTCAAGAAACCCAATCATAAAATATCAGAAAGTTTACAATGGCTTGCACATGGGCCAAAATTCGATGTCAAATCATTTTATAGTTTCATAATAAATGGATCGAGGTTTACGACTCAAGCTAGGGACAAAGTCCGAGTAAATCAAAATAGTGGTGTGAAGATGGTTGCACAAACTATGCAATTTGCCAGTTCAAAAGATGTTAATCCTGTACTTTCTGATAGAACATATTATGGTATAATACAAGAGATTTGGATATTGGATTATGAGGTCTTCCATGAAACAATTTTCTTGTGTGATTGGGTCGAAGATGTTATCAATGTTGGATATAAAATAGATGATTTTGGATTTACTCTTGTAAATTTATCCAGGATAAGTCACACTGATGTTCTTTTCACATTAGCACTTCATGCAAAACAAGTATTTGACGTGAGCGATCAAATTGATCCAAGATGGTCTGTTGTGTTAACGCCTATACAAAAGAGTTTTACCATTGTGATGTTGTAGAAGATGATAACTCTATGCTTGATACATTAACCAATATTAGTAATTTCTCAAATAAATTGCCTAATGTATGTGATGATCTAATTGATGATGATGATGATTCTTCATCATGGGCTCGAAGTGATTGTGAAGGAATATATGTATACGATCAATAACCTAATTAAACATAACGTATGTTCTATATTGTTGTAATAACTCTTATATATATGTATGTTCCTAAAATTGTCAATTAATTTATATTTCTTCATTGTTTGTAGATATTTCATGGATCTTCGGATAATAGAGCTTGTAGATCCAAATGATCCATTTGGGTATTTGAAAAGAAGGGGTTGGGCAAATATACCTGATGCTCCACTTAACCCAGATGATAGAATATCTGTTCTATTTGATGCTATTGGTAATCCAATAGGGGAAAATGGTCAACAATTGAAATCCTCTATTGGTCGACTTGCGAAGTCGAGTATTGATGAGTGCTCAAAAAGCACTAAAATAACCATGATTTTATGCACATTAATTGATTAAAAATATATATATTTATATGTTTTATCATATATTTATATAAATTTGTCTTTTTCGGAATCACGGGTATTTTTATTGTTTTTCAGGTATTTTGGCTTAAAAACGCAACTTAAAAACTCAAAGAGGAATACTGGAAGCAATACATCACAAATATATTAATAAATAAATGGGGAAAGGTCAACAAATATGGAAAAATTGGACAAAATGGGTCAAAAAGGACAAAAATGTCAGAAAGGAGAAAATCGCGCCGCCGTGCCGCCTTATGCCTTCTCTGCCCATGTTCATCGGGCCAAGATTCATCCGTGCCCCCCTGTTCATCAGCGCGCACTGTTCATCCGTGCCCACTGTTCATCCGCGGGAACTGTTCATCCGCTACAAGACAAGATACTGTACCGTCATCCGACGTCATCAAATGACGTCAGCAATCACTAATCCGCGTTTTACATTTTTTTTACATTTTTTTTTCTCTACTTTTTCTCTCCATCCTCACCTATAAATACCCCCCTTCCCTTAACTTCAAAACACACCTTAAAAACACACTTCTCTCTTCTTTCTTTCTCTCTTTTCTTAGATTTTTAGGTTTTTTTAGTTTTTCTTAGTTTTTAGTTAATTTCTCTTAGTTTTAGAGTTCTTCCTTTTTGGGAAGAACTAGTTATGTTTTTGTAATTTATTAGCTTTTCGATTCAATAAATGGGAGTGCAAATTCCGCTGAGGTTTTCCAAAGAACGGAATAGCATCGAAGTTCTCAGTAAGGATTTTATTTTCTTTGCGCTTATTTTTTATGCTTTATTCTTACATGTTATATTTAATTTGTCGTGATTAAATTTAATGTCTGCTTAGTAAACATGATATAATAATAACGTTGTTATGCTTGCGAAATATTAAATAGGTAAAAATCTCTAAAATGAATTGATTTTATTTTTATTCAAGATTTTATATTAAGAATGTTAGAGAAATATATTATTTTTCATTACAAACTTAAACCCGAAAATTAGATTTTAAGGTTTAGTTATCCTACGATTTAGAGTAGTGCTCTTTTATTTGTTGGTACAATCGCTAGTTAGAGTGAAACTCTATTTCAAAAGTTTTTATAAGAATTATTATCTGAAAATGTATTGACAACATGTTTTCAAGTAGGGTTTTAAAAGTTGAAAGTTAGTACTCGGATAACTAAATTCTTAGGTTTAATTTGGACACCTTGAATAAAGTTTAAATTGTCTAACCCCACCAAAGGTGGCATTTAAATGGTTCATTTTCAATCTCTTAGAAAAAGAAATTAATTTAATTAACCAAATTAGTTATCAACCCCACCCATAGGTGTTAATTGATTTGTTTAGTTAACAAAGAATATCTAACCCCACCAAAGGTGGTATTCATACAAAAAGGGAGAATCAATAAATATCAATTCATATCTTTAATAACCTAAATAATATGAGCAAGCATAATTAACTTAATTATTATATCCATAAATACTCCACTGTTTTAACAGATAAAATTTGCATAAATGTTTATTGAATCTATGTTTATTTTTATGTAATTAGATTAAAAACACAAAACCCAAAATATCGTGACAGGATGTTTAGGATTTAATTTCGTTTTTAAAAGTTTGAATAATAAATTAAAAATCACATACATTCCTTCCTTAGATCGACCTTGGGAGTATACTTATCATATTCTACGAAATGATTCGTGCACTTGCGAGAGTTTTATAAATAGATAAAACCAAATGAACGGGCAGGATCGGCGATGTCGGTTCTGCCCCTATCAAGTATACCAATCGATATAAATGATTGGTCTGAGGTTGATGATGCATAAAAATTCAAAATATGGATAACCATTTGTGTAAGTCTCTTATATTTTATAATCAATATATATATTATATTAGGTGTGTATTATATCTAATCTTTTGTACTGTGTTTTTATAGAATTGTTACAAAGTCGATGATAGTTGGAAGAGCAAGTGTTATAAGATTGCAAATAAGGCATGGAAGGAATACAAGACTTCTAGATTGGCAAGAAATTATGTGTTTTCATATTTGGAATCACTTGATGTGTTAGAGCTCTACAAAATCCCTAAAGGACACCCATGGATTACATCTAAAGTTTGGAAAGACTTTGTGGATTATAGACGTTCAGATGAATTTCAAATTATTAGGGAAGATCATCAGAATTTACAAATGTATAAAATTCTTCCTAACCGTACTGGGAGGTCTTCAAATCCTGAAGTTAGATATAGAATGGTATTATTAATTTGTCTTAATTTATAAATATTTTTATATTTATTTTCCTCAATTTAATTTCATGTCATTCTTAATAAAATTTTCATAATTTATGTAGGAAATTGAATTGGGTAGACCTGTTACCCGAACTGAATTATACATAGAAACAAAGACTCCCAAAAAGAAGAATTCAAGACTGATGACTAAGCGAGGAGAAGAACAGTTAAATAAGTTGCTTAGTAATTTTCGGTTGATAAAAATTCTTAATGATATTTAATAATTGATGTAATAATGAATGATATGTTTGTGTGCTTTATTATTTGTAGAGAGTTGTTCAAGAAAAAATATCCAGGCGTGAAATAATCGAAGAGCCTGGGAGAGATGCTTTATATCATGCATTCGAACGCGAGCATCCTGGTCGTGTTAGGAGAGATAGCTAATATGATGGTTCTATGGAGTATTTTAACATTCCAAAACAAAAGCCTCAAACGGTAAGTAAGGAGAAGTACACTAAAATTGAAGAAGAATTCAACTTCTTTAAGGCCTCAGTGTTAAGTGAGATTTCCACTCTAAAAGAACATCAATCACAACAAATGTCAGCCATGGCATCATGCTACAAGCAAGGCATGCCATATTTTCCAAGCATGAAACCATCCAAGCCAGGCATGCCACCCACGCAATCTCATTGCGCTCAAACTACATCCAGTATGGGATATAGCCATCCTATTGGTCCTCACTATATGCCAGGAATGCATATGCAATCAAGTAGTGGTTCATTTTCTCCAATGCAATCTGCACATTCTTACCATCAATCAAACCACGATAAACGTTTTGGTGAGAATGTACATCCAATAGCTACCCCACATGGGAGTCCTTCTATTTGATGAATCATATGTGGTAAGATTTTAATTTCTGGTGTATATAATCTATTATTTTTAAATTCTTATTATATGTTTTATTTTTTATATATAACACTTAAATTTTTTACAGAATATGAAATGTTTGTTGAAACATCCTTCGTCAATGGACTTTGTTTCTATTGGAACTGTACAACAATTGAGTAATGATCGGATTATTCATAATCAATATTTGCCTAATCATTGGCAAATAGTAATTGATCAATCATTGTTTCATGATTGTCCATTACCTGTGCCTTCTGATGCTACCACAATCTAAGAGGCGATTGTACAGTATGTGGCTTGGCCGTCAATTCAAGTTGTTCTAAATTTTGACGTGGTACTATTTTTTAACTTAAAAGATAACACTTGTTTACTACTATTATTTTATTATATCTTATATTGTTACTAAAAAATACATATATAATACTTTTTTTAGTCTATTCTACCAGAACTCTTAAATGCGACACATTTAAGAGATACGAAGCAAGTATCTCATGCTAAATTTATGTCTAGTGGCCAATCATCGCACACCAAGTCATTCAAGAAGAAGCCTTGGAAAAAGTATAGTCATAATTATTCTTTAAACTTCAGTAGAAATCTTGGCACTTTGATGACTATTGTTGGGAGGGCATTTATCATAAATGATGAATGGACTGTGCCACTTCCTATAAAAATTTCTGGTATAGACCTCGGCCAAACTTATATATCGATCGACTGCTTATTGCAACTATTTGAATATCAAATGATCGATTTAAGTATAATTCAAGTGTGGACAAGGTGAGTCCTCAATCTATTTATTTTTCTTTCATTTATGTAGAACATATATAATTATATTTATATTATCTAATTATATATATATATATATATATATATATATATCTTTTATATAGGGCGTGCTATTATCGACTTCAACATAATCACTCATCACATTTAGCAATGTTCTATGATTCTTCATATGTTAATCAATATCAAGAGAAGGATGTTAGCATCAGAGCTAAACAATTATGTGATAGGGCATTAACGCTTAACAGAAATCAAAAGTTGATAATCCCTTGGCCATTAAGGTTTGAACAAGGCCAAGATCATTGGATGTTGGTAATCATTGATCTGTTCAATAATCATGCTTGGTACTGTGACTCAACTTCCATAGAACTGAGTAAAGATACAAAAGCAGTTGTTGAAATGTAAGAGTTATAGCTACATATTTGTTTCTTCTATTATTTTTTGTAATATTTAATAAAAACTAACCGTTTTAAACCTTGATAGGGCATGGAAGTTGTGGAACAAGTTTAAGGGAATTGCCCTTAAAAAATCTCATAAGCTTATATGGACAAAAGTTATGGTATGTATAAGCCAATATTAATAATTTTATTAATTTTACAATTGAATAATAAAGATGTTCGATTATGAAAAATCATGTACACTTGTTTTTTATAGGTTCCATAACAAAATAATGGAGTCATGTGTGGTTATTATGTCATGAAGTTTATGAGCGAAATCATCACAAATATCAAAATTCCAATTGATGATGTGGTAATATCTTTTACCCATATACAAAAGTTTTTAACATATTTGAGTTTGTTTTTGTAAATAAATGAAATTACATTCTTATTTTGATTTTAAATACATGTAGTTCTTTGGTTGGAACAAGACGGGCTACGAACAGCAAATTTTTGATGATTTACGAGAAGAATGGGCAGAACACATGGTTCAAATTATATCATCACAAGAAGAATCAGGAGAAGATTCTGATGATCTTGAATAGCATATGACAACATAATAGTAAATTTTTAAATGATTTAATTTCTCTATCTATTCCTGTGTCTGAAGTCACTTGTTTGATGGATGATTATATGCTCATGTATTTAGGGGAATGTATTGTTTTATGGACCTATTTTTGGCCGAAACTACATCTCTTCTCTTTTTTCTACTTTCCTTACGAACTCATATTAGCACTTTATTAATCATTTGTTTATAAATATGAATTTATCTGGAATCTCTGCTAGTATTTTTAATGCTATAATGAGATCTAAATATGAAATCAGGTGTACGTAACTCTGATTTTTTTCTTGGTTTGTATGAGTTTTGGTGCCCATGAACGTGTTCCATATGTTTAAGGGCACCAAAACTCACACAAGCCAAGTAAGAAATCGGAGTTACACTTGATTTCATATTTAGAGTTCATTATAGCATTAAAAAAATACTAGCAGAGATTCCAGATAACTTTATATTTATAGACAAATGATTAATAAAGTGCTAATATGAGTTCATAGAAGGGTTATATCACTCGGATGTCGCTGTGATAATCTCTTTTTTATGGTAATATTTATAATGATTTAATTTCTTCATTCGTATGTCTCTGAAATTTAGACTGCTTGTTTGATGGATGTTTATGTGCTCATGTATGTAGGAAAATATGAATTGTTATATAGATCAGCTGTTTTTTGTCTAGTTTTCTTGTCATAATGCTGGTGATTAGGCCAACCAAGCTTACTCGCATCCAATTACACTTTGACGATATTATTTTATTTGTAATTTAAGTTAACTATATGTATTGTATATACATTATTTGTTTTTGTAATAAATTTAATTATCAAGTAATTAATTATATTTAAATTTTTAATTATTTGTATTATTATTTATATTTTAGTTTTTTTATGCTATATATATATTGAATAATACGAAAAATGAGAATAAAAATAAAAAAAATCATAAAATATATGTGTAAAATTGGTTCACGCGTTGAACCGATTTTACATTTTAAGTCACTCAATTTAAAGTCGGTTCAACGAAAGTTGAACAATCAAGGTAGCAGTAAGAATGTTAAAAAGTACAACGTTTTGGATTATGGAAAACTAGCTTGAGACAAGATAGGGTTAGGATATGTAAAAAAGTACATTATGCCATCTTCCTCAAAATCAACTGAATTTGTCAAACCTTCAAATATGTCATCCTCACATGATACATATGACATTTTTTATAAGGATGAGAGCTCCATTCTTTTAACATCAAAAACTATGTCTATCAAGCCTTCTAACTCTACTCTTAATATTACTTATTATGCACAGAGAATAGTTGCATATGTGATTGAAAAATCTATTAACTTTGTGCATGTCTGTCATCATTTTTGTTGAAAATGTTATATTAGGTTCAAGTGTAGATTTTTGATGAATACTCTTATATTTAATAATATTTTTCCTGCTTCACATAGTAAGACTCATAATCATCATTCATCTATGCATGTTGCATCTTATTCTAGGATGAATGAAAATTATAATAACAAGTTCAAAAACTCTACTAGAAAGCATGAAATTGTTAGTTTAAAGAGGTAGGTAAAATTCAACACGTGAAATTCTAGGACTAATTATCATCATCCTATCATGCATGCTACATTTTCTTTAGGATGAATGAGAAATCTAAAGGTAAGTCTAAGAATATGCCTATGACAATTAAGGCAGTTGATTTCCATTCTAATAATATAAAGAAACCAAAATTCAAGAAAGTATAGGTTATGAAAGATTATTTCTTTCCTGTCACCTGATCGTCATTTTTTATTATTTTACCTAGATACTTTTATTTGAATACTTAATTGATCCTAAATAAACATCTTTAGTTTGTTTATTTTTATTGATTTTTTTAAAAAGATAAAAAATAAAAGGAAGGAAGTAGACATACTTTAACATTGACATGATCATTACATATTCCACTTATATTTTTTTTACTATGCATTATGCAAATAGATATTGTGACTTGTGCATTTACATATTTCTCATATTTGGTGATCGATATCAATATAACCTATTCACATACTCATTGGACATATAAGTATATCATGCTAAAATTTTATAATTAATTATGTGAGATTTTAGGATATGAGATAACCTTGACTGTGAAAATTATGGTTGATTCTATCTTTCACAGTATAAAATGTTGCTATAGAGAGACAACTACTTTTGAGAGGTCTACCTACTATCATGTGTGAAAACTACCTTAATGAACAGAGATAGTTATCTCACAACTAGTGTGAAAATCATCATGATAGGTATTTTGGCTCATGCATATTTACTTTACAAAATAAAATTAATATGATAAAAGAAATAGTTACAAGAATACAAAATCTTTTGTATACACAAAAAAGATAGAGCTAAAAATGGTTATACAAAAATAAAATGACTAACCAATCCCTCAAAAAAAGAATATTAATACAAGAGAAAAATACAAAAAAATATAGAATAAAGTTCTCTCTCGATAGATAAATTTTATTTTGTGCAACTATGAATTCAATTATAATTTTTTTTATGATAGGTGATACTTATTCTTTTAAATCTTTCATAACGGATCATAAATGAACAAATTGACATCCTATTATAGTTTCAAAACATAATTTACTTTTGATAATTATCTATATGTCACCATATATGTTAGTATATATGTGTGTCTTATCTACAAATATTTATGCTTTCAATGGATAATCACACGTTGAACAAAATTAATTTCATTTTTTATGTGTACTATCGTAGTCATGGTTAGCTAAGTCTACTACCCTCAATTTTAAAAAAATTATTTTCATATCGATTTTTATAAATTTTTGTTTTATCTTAATTTATTTAGAAGAGTTGTAGAACTTAGAGGGAGTTTATTCATATTTTGAGAAACATATTATTTTTAGCTTTTCTATTTTGATTGTTATGCACTTTTTAGAATTTATACTCTTATTTTCAATCATTATATACACTACTTTCTTTATCAACCTATTGTCATTACTTCATGATTATATTGTTTATTCGTATGACAATGGAGAATTAGTATAAAAAAATGGGATTAAAAATTTGAACTTAAATTGAAACATAAAAAAAAAGGGATAGTTAATTTAGGGAGAGATTTTTATTTTTAAATTTTTATTTTTGATATTTAACATTAGGGGAGTTGCTTTTAATTTCTATTATTACTTTAATCCTCTTTTGATCATTCTTCATGTTTCTATTATTAGATGCACTAAACTATTATGAATAATGAGTTATTCAAAATAAGTTGTTTGCTTGTTGGTGTTTTTGTTTTTCAGTATAAACATGAGCTTTTCATAAACAAGTGAATATGGTTCTATCGGATCATAAGATAGTACCATTATGTAAAAAATATAATTTTTTTATGAGTGTTATGTATTGAGAGAGAGGTTTTGTCACACAAATATGTCAAAAAGGGAGATTATAAGGTTTATGTGAGTATTGACGATATTTATTAACAAAACATAAAATTATAATTTTAGTTTTTAGATATGTTTTAGAAGAATATTTTCAAGTCTAAGAAACTATCGAGCCTCCAAGATCACATATCAAGTATATTTTTGTTCCCGTACACGTTAGATTACATATTAGACACAATATGAATAATGTAAAAATAGGCTACTCGATCGATCGAGTAGTGACTGGATCAATCGAGTAATATAATATGTGTTTGAGAATTTTAGCTCACACATGTTAAGGGATATCTGTGCCGACCCCTAGTTGTTACAGGTCTTTCCCCTGGCTAAGTGGAACACATTTCTTCCGCCCTTCCCCAACCTCAAACCTGGAATCTGGCCCTTAAGTACCTTAGGCTCATAGAGGTTGGCACCAACTAAGACATGATTGAGACTATATTCAATCGATCGAACAATGTACTCGATCGCTCAACACTTGGTTAAATTGATCGAGTAGCCATTTATCTGATTTTAAAATGTATTTCTATTACTAGTTGGATTGGTTTTTTATAATATTATCCTTATTTATTAAAAGTGTTTTAATTGATTTTATGGACAATATAATAACTCCACTTTAACCTAATATACTTCAAAATATTCTATAAATACAAACCTAAGCACACATTTGCAACTAACTACACAAGAGCTATTGTGCTTATTATCTTCATCTTTTATTCTCTTTTGTTTTGCTAAAAGTTTTTAAGTGGAATTTTTTATTAAATTAATTTGTCAAACATCTGTAGTTGTGTTTGATGGATTAACAAGCCTATAATTATAATAATGTTATTATGCTTTTAACTGATTATTCTAGAGTTACTAGTTATTTTTGATTTATTTGATATATTGTTTAAATTAACTAGTTAGGGTTGTTTATTATTAAAAGCACACATTTGTAACTAACTACACAAGAGCTATTGTGTTTATTATCTTCATCTTTCATTCTCTTTTGTTCTGCTAAAAGTTTTTAAGTAGACTTTTTTATTAAATTAATTTGTCAAACATTTGTAGTTGTGTTTGATGGATTAACAAGCCTATAATTATAATAATGTTATTATGCTTTTAACCGATTATTCTAGAGTTACTAGTTATTTTTGATTTATTTGATATATTGTTTAAATCAACTAGTTAGAGTTGTTTATTATTAAATCTATTCTAGGACACATATTTGTACTTGTGTTTATGTGATAACTTTTCATGTGACAACGGTGCGGGTTTGATTAACTCGTAGGACTCTACTTTGTCAAAATGTTGGTCCAGATCTGAATGCTTATCTTGTTGAGACTATGATGAAAGCAACCGCTTGTAAGTAAGTTACTTGGAGGCATTACCTGGGTGGATAGTTTGAGTCCTAGTTTTGTAACTGGATACTTATTTTTCATAGTGGATAGTTAGGCAATTCGATGGATCGATGATTTACCTCTTATATCATTAGTATGGTCTAGGTTATTTCCATCTAAAAATCTTGTGTGTTGATATTTTTATTTCTACATTAATTTACGTACAAGTGGTTGGTTGTTTGGTCATTTACAAAATTTTAATTTACCATACTTTTATTGTCTAGATAATTAGGTCCATAACTAAATAAGCGAAACTTTCATGTTACATCTTTACTAGAGCTCTACTGACCCTAATAGATATAGATGTAACATATTACATCCAAAGGTAGAGGTAGATGTAACGTATTACATACAAAATGCAGAGTTGGATGTAATATGTTACATATTCTTTGGTGCTCCAATGACCTTGCTAAATAAGATGTAACATATTACATTTAAAGGTAGAGGTAAATGTAGATGTAATATGTTAGATACGAAATGTATAGAGGAATTTATAAACTATAGAGTGAAGCTGAATTGATCAACTTATAGAAATTGATGTAATATGTTACATACAAATATACATATAGATGTAACAAATTACAAAGATTCAAGTAGATGTAACAGGTTATATATAAAAATAAAGATAGATATAATAAGTTACATTCGGTGAGTCGTCGGTGAAAGTTGTCAAAAATTTTATGTTTTAACAACGACGGTTGTTGAATATCTTGTGGGATCTAATCTTATAGCAAGGGTATTTTGGTATTTATATATATGAAACTATAAATTTTGAGTTAAGTTTTTACTAATTTGAAAAAAAATGTTATTGAAATAATATGCTATATGAAATCATTATTCTCACATTTTAATATACTTATCAAATTTTAATAATTTACCTATACAAAACTAATCTCTACAAAAGGCTAAATCAATTGCTTATTCATAACTTTGATAAAACCATTCAACAAGGCTCATATTTCTTGATAAGTTGTGATTTTTGTTAAGTTGATTGCTTTTCTTAAATTGATAGAGTATTTCTTGATAGAACATATAAGGATTATAAATGTTGGCTATTTTTATGGATAAAAGATTTACCTATGAACTTATTTTTAATCTCGCTATCAAGTCTATCAAGCAAAGTTGAAGAAATAATAAAATTTCAAATAGTCATACTTCAAGTATATTTCTTATAACTATAACACATAGGATTACACTCAGTCATTTAATAACACTTATTTATAAATTTGGAATTATTTTTATTGCTAAAATATATAATAATATATATGCTAAAATATTAGATAAGATATACTCTAAATTATAGCTTAAATCTTAGCCTAAGAAATAGCATAAAATATACTTTAAAATAACTCTTTTTTAAATAGAAATCTTTAATGAATCTATTTTAAAAGAACTCTTCTTTAAATAAGAGTCTTCTTAATTAGTGAGTATAACTAATCATATTTGTAATAGAAAAGATATTAATCAATTATATAAGATTTTTCTTAATTAATGAGTATTACTAATCATATTTGTAATAAGATTTTTCTTAATTAATAAGTATTACTAATCATATTTGTAATAAAAAAAATATTTATCAATTGCATAAGATTAAGAGTTTTAATTTTTCCTATAAATAAAACCTATTACTCATTGTTTTAATGGACCACACAAGAGCATTATTCTCTTATTCTTTATTTCTCTATCTTATTTTACAAATATAAGATCATAATTTTTTAGGTTTCTTTATTTACTTAATCTATCAAATATTGGTAGTTATGTTTGATTGATTAATAAGCCTAATTAGTTTATTATATTTTGATCATATGTTCTTCTAGCTTCTTCTTTATTTTTGTTCTTAAATTGTTAGATCAAATAATTATTTTTGTCATATCATAGTTATTTGATTTGATTATTAATCTTCAAAGAAATTATTTTTATTGAACTTGTGCTTGATCTTTTTGCTCTAGGATTTACTAGTTAATTTGATTTAAGTAGCATATGTTTTGAATCATCTAGTTAGGATTATTCATTATTAAATCTGTTCTAGAACACACACGGGCACTTGTGTTTTTGTGCTAACAATTTTACAATTAACTCAGGAACGTATCTGATTGATGGGAAGCTTATTGGAATGTTAATCTGAAAACCGCTCACACTAATATTGGAAACTATGAAAACAAAGCAGAGACTCGTAAGTAAGGTACATTGGGAAAATATCCTAGAGAGGGTAGTATAAGACCGAGTTTGTACTTGAAATTTTATTTTTCATAATTGAAAATTAGGTAGTTAGATAGACCATTGGTTTTCCTCTTGAGTCATAGTTGCGACCTAGGTTGTTTCCACTTAAAAATATCGTATTGTTATTTTATTTCTACACTTTATTTTTACACACAATTGCATACCTGATCGCTTTGTTTAGGTTATTAAATTATAAATTGATAAAAATTAAAAATAATCTACTCACTCTCTCTTAATTAATTAGTTTAATATCTTATAAACTTTCACGATATTTTTATTCCTTAGTAAAATATTTTTAAATTAATAACTAGTATTTTAAAAATTATTATTTTTTAAATAATATTTCAACATTCATATATATATATATATTAAGAATGTTATGTTTATTTATTTTATAAGTATTTTGTGCCACTAAACAACAAATATTAAAAAAAGAAAAAAAGGAAAGCATTTATCTTGAAAACCAATGAAATTAATACATCACTCCACCAAGAGTCGTGTTTGGTAGTTTTCCCTTGACACAATTTGTTACTAAGAGTCACATCTGGCATGACCAAAAAGTATCTACAAGGACCTCCTCTTCATTTTTATTATGTTCTCTTGTTGCCAATTTCTTTTTATTTCTGAAATAAAAATATATATCTGGTTTTAGTCTAAATTCTAATAATATTGCTTCATTGGAATATGCTTGTGCAGTTTGTTTTTTGAATATGCTTTGACATCAAGGCCAAGACCTTAAGTGGCCCATACCCAACCTATACATATCCAAGGCCCCTTTTGAATAACATTTGTAATCATTAATCATTTTACTCATAAAAAAATAAATCACACAAAACTTTTATTGATAAAAAAAATTAAAATTATTAAAAATATTTTTGTCACTACCGTCACCTTGTCAAACAAAAAATTTGCAAACTATTACATCTTTTACCCCCACTTTATGATTAAAAATACTATTAATAACTTTATTTTTTAAAAAATAAATTCAAAATTACTAAGTATTTCTTTTTGACACCCTTTCCATCAGTAAAGAAACTAAATCACATTCTTAAAATAAAAAAAAATTAAATAACATATTTTGTATAAATAAAAATACCAATATCACCTATCTTTTTTGTGATTATCACAATAAAAATACAAATTCAAAATTACTAAGTATCTTTTTTTGACACCATTTCTATCAGTAAGGAAACTAAATCACATTCTTAAAATATAAAAAAACTAAATGACATATTTTGTATAAATAAAAATACCAATGTGACCTATCTTTTTTGTGATTATCACAATAAAAATGAAATATATGAAAGGTCTATTTTTCCCACATTAGTGCTTCTAATACTAAATAAAATCGTCATTAATAAACTATTGTGATAATAACAATTTGTAATGTGATAATAGAGGGAGGGTGAAAATAAAAAACAGCTGCTACGTACATTGTTATATCACTCTGAAAAGTTATATTGCGTCAATAAGGGCCACTCGGTTATATTATCTTGGTAAATGACAATGAAAAGGTGGTGATAGTTTACACTTAAGGTTTCTTTCCCACTTTCTATCAAAACACCATTTACTTCCAAAAAGTAGAATCAGTAATGAAAATCACGGTCTGGAGTGTCCGCATGCATGTCCATGGAGTCACCGGATATTGATGAAATGGAATCCCCATTTTGATTATTGGTCTCAGTACTCCGGCTGTTCAAATGATGAGAACCCTGTGAAGATAGGTGATAAGATTGAAGACTGCGACGAACAGGACTAGAAAGAGCATTTGAGAAAACTGAATTCTTAATTTGATCAGAGTGTCCCGAACGCACTCCTAGCCCTGCATTAGTTGGAAGAGAAGCAAATGTTTGCCCAGTATTAGTTAGATGAGCTGCTGCTTGCAAATGCTGTTGTTGAGGCTCCTCAATTCCGCAATCAAGCTCATTCTAAAAAAGACAATGAAATTTAAGACACTTCAAACTTGCAAAACACTTATCTATGTTCTATTTACCGAGGTGAAGATGGCAAGATGGTGATGTTTCGTAAGATAAGGGTAAAAACACTGGAAGTTTTTTTTCACGTAAGAATCCGTGTCAAATGCCATCTAATCAACACATTTTTCTCTTTTAGTTGCAATTCAGACCTCATTCAAGGCATCAAGACTGCCATAAAATAGAATACTTTACTTAAATAATTGAGTCATTCCTGAAATATCGCATGTCGGGCTATATACCAAAGGATGTACAGATTCTTTTTCTTCCCTATTTTCCTATGTTCTTTTAACATAAGAAGAGACTAAAGTGCGGTACTGAATGAATTATTTTTTCTTTTAACTTCTTTTATGTATGCCAAGCCAAGTTCTTAAATACAAGTAATAGTACTGAAAATTACCAATTGCAAAACCCATTAAATGTGATTGAACTAGGATACCTGTAAGTACGCAACTATATCAACAGTTGCCACTCTTGATCCCTCCTCTTGATGTCTCGAAATCCATTGATCAAGTTTTTCCTGTTGAAGGAAAAATGAGAAATTAGAAAGAGCATGCTTGTCATGCACAATATAAACCACCATAGGTAATTGTGCCTGTTTAGTCCTTGTTAATATTCATAGTCTAGTCCAGGTTATTCAACTCATAATTCCCATATTAATTTTGGAGGGATTGATAAGTTAAATAAGGCAGTTTTCATTGAAAGCTCTCGGGTAAGGATTGGGTGCATTTCAATGTGGTTTGGAAAAACAGTGCTATATCGTAATATAATAGTAATATTAGTAATAATAAAAATGTTGTTCGGTTGGAAAGAAACCATACAATAATTAAGAATGGGGAGGAAGAAAACTTCGATTTTATTTCTCTAAACGATCTCTCATAATTCCGAGGTAGTGAGTAGTGACAATGCAATGTTTCTAGGAAATTACAAGTAATTTATATGCCCACATCTTTTCCATTTCTATCTTTGTTTGATTAAGTTTTTGTTTCCTACATGAAATATTATAATAATTCTAAATATCTGGTAAATCAGTTAATTAGGTACTAAATTTATACCATAACCAAGGTATTATTCAAACCACATTTTTCATAACAGATTAGCCGGAAAAGTTGATAGTTTCAACTCACACCAAGGTAAGCAACACTAGTACATTCAAATTCTAAAATTATTACGTAGCTATGTTCGTATACTCATATCTCAGGGACCAAAAAAAGTGATGCTCATACCTCTAAGACCAAAAAGAAAAAGTGATGCACATATCTATCTGATGGTTCTGCAAGTTTCTTCCAATCACTTTTTTTTATTTTTTTTTATTTTTGTGGAGAACTTTCAATGAAGTGGTAAAACATAACATAATCTAAAATGTCAACAAAAAATTCAAAGTTAAAGTCATCCAAAGATCCCTGTTTCCAAACTATTCACGATGCTCAAAATTTTGTTGAAGATAGTAAGAAGATAACATCAAAACTTCTAGAGACATGGCAGTATATGTCATGTAGAGGTGTCAAAACGATTGGACTGTGTCCTGAATTAACGTATTGTGTCGACCTGTGGCATTCTTGGCCCATGGGTTTTATCTTGCCATGCATGGCCCGTTAGGCCAGGGTTAACGGGCCGGTACGACTCGTGCTCCATTTAGCCCATTATTTGGCAAAAGATGATGATAGTGGAAGTCAAACTCTCTACCTTTCATGTACCAATGTTAACTCTATCTGATGGACTATGTTTACATTTGATAATATATAGATATTTATATATATTTTAATTTCGGACTAGCGTACTGGTACAACCCAACCCGTTACGTGCCGTGTTGTACCGTGCCTAATATTTAACGTCCTATCGGCCCACTAGGAAAACGGCATGAGTACTTAATGGGTGGTGTCGTGCCATACCAACCCATTTGACACCCCTATCATGCTCTTAGCTGGGAAACAACAAAAGAACTATAATAAGGGTTCGTTTGGAGCCGCTTCTCCTTCTAATTACAAGTGCTTTTAAATAGATCAAAGCACTTTTAAGGGTGTTTGGCAATATCTATGAGAAGTGCTTTCAGAAGTTTAAGAATTACTATTTGTGCTTTCAAGAGAAGTAATACTTACTTTTGAGAAAGGTAGTTTTAAATGCATGCTCCCATTTATCACTAAAGTAGCACTTAAAACCTATGTTACTCGGACTCAGATATGGGTATATGTCTAGGTGTCGGACTTGTTAAACTTAAATTTTTAGAACGCTTGGACATAAAATGTCCAATATTTGGATACAGGCACTTAGATACGGCTATTAAATATATATATTTTGAAATTTTAATCTTTGAATCTAAATATATTATTATAAGCTATTAAAATTACTCAAAACTCAATAAATGTGTAATAAAAATAAAAAAACTTCGATTAATTGAGGAAAAACAATTAATAAAAAAATATTAGGGAAAAAAATACATTAAAAAAGACTATTTTATATTCATATTCAATTGACTATCTATAAGAAAATACATTAAAGATTAAAGTCCAACCTAATTAATTAATGTATATATTAATGAAAATTAAGGCCCATTAAACAAAATAAAAAAAGAAAACTAAGGGCCAATCTAAGTAACCAAATTTTACCCTAAACCTAGGTTTTTTCTCTATCATCTCCACTTTTCTCTTCCTTTCTTCTTCGTTATTCTTCTTCTTTCTTTCAGCATCTCAACTCTATACTTCTTTCTTCTTTCTTTTTTCTTTTTTCAACGTCTCAATCTTTTCTTCTTCTTTGTACTTTCTTATCTCCATCAACTTTTTTCTTTGCCATGTCTAAAAAAAATCGCCAGATTAGACACATATCCTATATCGATACCAGTGTTGTGTCATGTCGACACCGGTACGGCAAGGCAAAACAGCAAATCCGAATAACATAGCTTAAAACCACTTCTAACATTTTTATCCCAAACACCTAAATGCTTCTCTTTAAACCACTTTAATCGAACCACTTCTCTTAATACATCCAAATGGATCCTAAGTAATCTTCCAGAAATAGACATTGGTGCATATAATATGATTGCACAGCACATTAATCAGAACAATGATGCAATCCTAATAGAGAGTGAGTGAAACATAGTTATTATTTTACTTGCTCACACAATTCTAGAAGAAAAATCACTAGTAGAGAAGCAACTAAGCCCATAGAAATCCAACCTCCACGTATGTCAAATCACAGGCATGCCAGTTGGCATGTATCTTCACAACAAGAGACATATGACCCTAACTCAAAAGCACAAAACAGCATTGTAAAGTGGCTGGTGCAACAAGTCATAACATATGAAGGCATAGGTGTATGACACGATCCTCATTGTTCCACCAAGGCATCACTGAGATCTTAAACTAGCAGTTTGTAATATGCTGCCAAAAGCTAGATGCACCAAAGCATACACTTACAACCTCATTTAGATATTAGCGCCACAGAGTAAGTTTGAATAGCCTTTGGTATTATGTTACATTTATTAAACATTCTTCAAGCTTACTAATATTCTTTTCTTGTTATATGAGCCAAATACAAGTCATTTCTGCACCAAAATATACTTTTCTTCTCCACAAAATTAGTATTCATCCCAACAATGACCTTAAAGGTGGCCAATATACTATCTAACAAGCATCTCATATCATATCATTTAAGGTTGATCCAACGAGCTATATCATTTAAGGTTGATCCAACGAGCTCACGAACTAAAAAAGCCCAACTCATCGTAGGGTTAAAACAAAAAAAATATTTATTGCTTTCTTGATGTTTTCAATAAAACCTTCTCATAAAAGTTTTTTAACAATATCTTTAGTAACGTTAGTAGATGGTACTTGAAATGTTCTTTTTTTTTCTTTTTTTCAATTATTCAATCCTCACTTAACTTATGAGCTAGCTTACTTTGCTTATGAACAGCTTGCAAGCTTATTTAACAAAATGTCTTTCTCAAAAAAAATAATTACTATAATGCTACTACGGAAAAAAGCACTTAAAATAGATTATAGGGGTGTCAATTTGTGCGGATTGTATTAGTTTGGGCTGGCCCAAATTAGTCCAACCCTAACCCAAATTGAATTTATTTCGTGTCATGAATTGCCAACCCTAACCCAAATCAAAATAATTCATATTGGCCCAAACTTTTATTTATATGTATTAATTGATCTTTTTTACCTTATTTAACGTCATATTGATTTGAAATATTGTAAATTTTCTTATAATTTTTAATCTAATTAAAATAATAAAACCTCTAAACCAAATTTAATGCATTCTAATAACATTATACATACAAATAAAAATTTTGTTATAAGTTTTTACAAAACTAAAAAGTAAAAAGTTTCAAAGTCATAAATATATTTCAAAACAACTACCTAAAATTAAAGTAAATGAATATTTTAGACTTGAACTTTATGTATTTATGATTAGTGATAACATAATATATTTACAAAAATAACTAAGAATAATAAAATTATAAGCCAATTTGACAGTCCCATGACAAATTAATACACCCATCTAAGTACTTTATATGAAATAAGTTATGAATTCAAAAGAAAATATGACAAATCTCATTGTTAAATGAAATTCAAAAATATTTATATAATTAGCCATGTTTGTTGTTGATTAGATAATGTACAATTCTCATTAATAAATGAATAATCAATATATGAATATGAAAAAAGTTACAACAGAAATAGTAAGAAAAATACAGTAAATTTTTCATAATATGAACTACCAAACTCAGCATATAGAAAAATAATAATTCTAATAGTATATAACAATAATTATAATCATTTTTTTATTTTCGTGTTATTGGATTGACTCTAACCCAACCCTACCTCAGCCCTAATTTTTTCATATTATTCGAACTGACCAAAATTGGACCCAAATTTATTCGATTCGTATTCGATGCGTGTTTTTCGATTCATGTTCGATTTGGACAATCAAGTTACAACACAAATTGACACTCCTACTTAAAAGATAGCATTTTTTTCTTAATTTATAAAAATATAATCAAAATATAATATGTATACTAACATTTTTATTCTTAAATAAAATTATAAATATTTCTTTTTCAAAAATGTAAATGAGCCAACTCATGGCTTTTTTAAAAGTGATTTGAACTTAGCTAAGTTACATTTCACTTAAATTGAGCTAAACCGAAGCAAACTAGACGAACTCAACTTATTTGACACTTCTAATAGTATCCCAAGTCCAAATGTTCTGGTCCAAACTAAATGGATGAATATACAAAAGTTAAACTTTTCAACAATAAAAATAAAGTACCCTACACACAAACGGGTGCTAGTTAATTATACTCCTTATACAAAAATGACTCAATATAATGACTCAAAGGATTAAAGCAATGCATTTCTACTAAGATTTTTATTAAAATAACATAAGATTATTATGAACTAAGACATTGGGCATGTATATAACTTCAGGAAATTACGGATGCTAATAACAGGCAAAGTTTTGAATAAAAATTGCATAAAATTGCTAATCCATCCACTCCAACAATAAAAATACACACATATGTATCGTACACGTATTTAAAAGTAGTTGTTATGGCTATTATGATGATCTGTTGTATTTTCAATTTTTTGATTCACATGTTCTTGTGTAATTTTGCTTTGAATCCTTGAAATCTCCTTTTATCTATTAAAAAAAAGAGGCAATGTCGAACTCCATAAGCAGTCGAACACAAATCCCACTACACAAATTACATATTTGTTTCATAAGCCATGAACTTATTGGTTAAATGAACTGAACTATAGCTCAAACACCAAAACCATATTGTTATGAAATACTGCAAAATATATATAATACACATAGAGATAAGCATAAACTATACACAACACCAAATCGAAGTCATTTTTTTTAAATACTGCTGAAATACCAAGTAAATCTTGAACTTCTTACCTTCGTTTCATTTTCTCGGCAACCAAAAGGAAGATTTTGGAAACGTAAACTAAACTAATGTGCCTTCATTTTACTCATTATTTATACTTTACACAATCAATTACCTCCGGCAAAGAACCCAACAGATCAAAAATCAAGACAGACTTAATATTAAGTGAATAAATAAATAAAACAATAAAAGAGAGGTATCTAAGAAAGATGAGCAACGAACCAGCGCGTGACGTTCACCTGCTTGAAAGGAGAGACGTTGATGGTTAATAGCTTGGGAATAAAGCTGTGAAAGAGAGTTCGCTGCGCTGCAGAAGGTGGTATACGTGGTTCGATCGACCTCGTCAAGGCGCGTAGCATCTGATTTCCTCTTCTTCGCCATAGCTCAATAACACTAATTCTAAAGAGAGGATAAAAGAAATAAAAAGAGATCGAAATCTCTTTATTCTTTCTTGTTCAATTTTGTGAATAAGGAATGGGTAAAGAGGAAAAGGAAAAGGAAAACGATGAGGTTCTTTAGGAAGAGAAGAAAGAAAGGCAAGGACGAAAAGTTGGTGGAGCCGTAGAGGAAAAGACATGACTGCACCACCCTGAAAGCTTTTACACGTGGATAAAACGTGTCTGCATAGCGAGTTGTGACGTAGGGCCCTACATAGAGTAATTGTATGCAAAACATTTTACGAAACTACTACACCATATTATATATATATATATACATATAACAATTTTTTAAATTTTAATAAAATCTAAAAAAAAAAATTGTATCATACATGCAACGTGGATAAATCATGGTTGCATAGCTACGTGTGAATTAGGACCCTACGTAGAGTAATTTCATATCATATCATTAGGCATCAACATTATTTAGATTGATAGATAGATGATTATTGAATGAAAATTATTTCAAAATATCATCATGGATTTAATGATATTTATGTGTAAATTATCTAATAATTTTATAAAATTTAATTAATAATTATGATAATATATAACATTATTCTTGTTAATTAGATTTTAATAAAATTTAAAACATATTTATATTTATAATAAGTAAATAATACTGGGTTACTTATTTTGTAAGGTATTCAGTATATGAATCACTTTATAAAGTTACTACATTATTTAAATTTTAATAAAATTAATTTAAGTAGTTTTGGCCTAATAGAGAATCCGTTTTAAAAGACTGAAAACTTCTTCTCAGGAGCATGATACTTTTATGAAAGTCAGGTTGCTCATTTCTGAAAACTTTATTATTCTGCATGTTTCAAATGCATTTTGTAAAGTAATCACAACAACAATTATGAATTCCTACTTTTGTTTCTTTACTTTAATAAGGCATCAAGAGGTGAGAGTAACACTGATAAATTATTTGTAATAATTGAAATTAATTTAAGAAATAAATCAAGATTTAATTTAAAGAACAATTTAAAGAACTTTTAAAATTCATAGAATGAATTTCTCTATAAATAGATGTATAATTGTAATGAATTCATCAATTCAAATGTTCATTCTAATTGAAAGAAAAATTTAGAAAAAAAAGACTTTAGTGAAAAAATTGAGAGTAATTTTCTTGTGTGTAATTGAATTGTGAATTGTGAGTGTTGTAAACACCTTGTATAATTTATCCTCTTTCAATAAAAAGATCTACAGCAGGTCCGGAGACGTAAACAAGATTGACCGAACTCTATTATCAAATTTGTGATATTTTTCCTTTTTTGTTTTATCATAAATCTGGTTTATCGATAATTTACGTAATTTTTCAACTACTGGTATCAGAGCTTTTGGTGGTGATTCTATCAATTTCCTACAAGGTTACTATTAACGTGAATAGTAAAATTTTGTCGATGATATTTGTTTGTTGATAGAGGTGTTCTAATACACGGTGGTTTGCAAAAATAGTTAGAAACGATCCGGAGGAAGTCAAATTTGAGTGGGAGCAATGACCACAGATGAAGGAAAGGTGAAACTCGATAAATTTGATGGCACATATTTCGGATTTTGGAAAATACAGATAGAGGATTATATGTATCAAATAAATCTGTATCAACCTCTCTTAGGGAAGAAGTCAGGGGCTATGAAGAAAAAAGATTGAAATCTTCTAGATAGACAAGCCCTCGGAGTTATTCGATTGACGTTATCCCGTAATGTTGCTTTCAACATAGTAAAGGAAAAGATCACGACAGGTCTTATGGCAGCTCTCTCCAATATGTATGAGAAGTCATCGGCCTCAAACAAAGTGCACCTGATGAGGCATTTGTTCAATTTGCGGATGACAGAAGGTGCATTGGTAGCTCAACATCTCAATGAACTTAACACAGTCACAACCCAATTGAGTTCAGTTGAAATTGAATTCGATGAAGAAGTACGAGCATTGATACTTTTTTCTTCTCTACCAGAAAGCTGGAATGCTACTGTCACGACTATAAGTAGCTCGTCAGAAAGCAATAAGTTAAAATTTGATGATGTTTGTGATTTGGTTCTTAGTGAAGAGATCCGACGCAGAGAGTCAGGTGAATCATCAACCTATTCACTTTTACATACAAAGTCAAGAGGAAGAAATTCAATCAAAGGGAATAGACGTGGCAAAATAGACTACCAAGGTAGATCAAAGGATAGGAGGTCCAAATCCAAGAATCCTAATAATTCCCATAGCTCGAAGACTATCGAGTGTTAGAATTGTGGAAGAATATGGCACTACAAAAATCAATGCAAGAGTGCACCGAAGGACAAACAAGTGAAGACAGAGGCAAATGCTACTTCCACCTCAGGAGGCGATGATGCATTGATATGCTCTTTGGAGAGCAGGGAAGAATCTTGGGTGTTAGACTATGGAGCATCGTTCCATGCTACTTCACAGAAAGAATTCTTCGAGAAATATGTCCTTGGAATCCTTGGAAAGGTATATCTTGGTAATGATCAATCGTGTGCTATTAATGGCAAAGGTGTAGTGAAGATTAAGTTGAATGGGTCTATTTGGGAGCTGAAGGATGTAAGGCATATTCCCGACCTAAGAAGGAACTTAATCTCAATAGGGCAGTTGGCTAGTGAAGGTTACACTACGATCTTCCATGGTGATGATTGGAATATTTCAAAGGGTGCAATGATGGTTGCTCAAGGCTAGAAGAGTGGTACTCTTTACATGACAATAGAGGCATGTTGTTCGATTGTAGTTATAGTAGACAACGAAACACCAAATTTATGGCACTAGAGACTAGGCCATATGAGTGAGAAGGGAATGAAGATTATGCATTCAAAGGGAATACAGATTATGCATTCAAAGGGAATACTGATTATGCATTCAAAGGGAATACAGATTATGCATTCAAAGGGAATACAGATTATGCATTTAAAGGAAAAACTTCCAAGTCTACAATCTGTGGAGATAGATATGTGCAAAGATTGCATACTTGGAAAGCAAAAGAGAGTCAACTTTCAGACAAGTGGAAGAACCCCAAAGAAGGAAAGGCTAGAGCTCATTCACTTTGATGTTTGGGGACCAACGACCGTCTCATCCATTGGTGGGAAACACTACTTTGTGACTTTCATTGATGATCACTCTCAAAAGGTATGAGTTTACTCTCTAAAGCATAAGTCTGAAGTATTTGAGACTTTCAAAAGATGGAAAGCTATGGTTGAAAATTAGACAAGTTTGAAGATAAAAAAGCTTAGAACCGACACTGGTGGTGAATATGAAGACACCATATTCAAAAATTTCTATTATGAGCACAAGATCAAAATGGAAAGAACTGTGCCAAGCACGCCTCAACACAATGGTGTAGCTGAGGGTATGAACCGAACGTTGATAGAAAGAGCTAGAAGCATTCATATACAATCAGGTCTACCAAAGTAATTCTAGGTAGAAGTAGTCAATGTAGCAGCTTATTTGATCAATCGAGGTCCATCTATTCCGTTGGAGCACAAAATACCAGAGGAGGTATGGAGCAGAAAAGAGGTAAAACTATCACATCTAAAAGTTTTCGGTTGTGTAGCATTTATGCATATCAATGATCAAGGTAGGAATAAGCTTGATCTTAAATCCAAGAAATTCACCTTCATCGGCTATGGTGAGGATGAGTTTGACTACCGTATTTGGGATGATGAAAACAAGAAAGTGATCCATAGCAGCGATGTGATTTTCAATGAAAGAGTGATGTATAAGGACATGCATAAAATAGACGCCAACGAATTAGAGCATAATGAGTCAGTATTTGCAGATGCAAATGATGTCCTAGATAGTTTTGTAACAAAACCAATTGTAACAAGTCCTCATCCAGAGGATCTTGTTGGACAGAGCAGTACGCAGTAGTCCGACACACCATAGCCTTCTACTCCAGCTAATGTATTAAGAAGGTCTTCTCGACCTCATGTGCCTAACAGGAGATACATGAACTATATGTTGCTGACTGATAGAGGGGAGCCTGAATGCTATGATGAAGCTTGTTAGACTCAAGATTCCAACAAGTGAGAGCTTGCCACGAAAGAAGAAATGAAATATCTCATCTCCAACCAGACATGGGAACTAACTGAGCTACCCATGGGGAAGAAGGCACTTCACAACAAATAGATGTATCAAGTGAAAGAGGAGCATGATGGTTCTAAGAGATATAAAGTCTGACTAGTTGTCAAAGGATTTCAGTAGAAAGAAGGAGTTGACTACACTGATATTTTTTGCTTCCGTTGTGAAGCTCAATACTATCAGATTAATGTTGAGTATTGTAGCCATTGAAGATCTTCATCTTGAACAGTTGGATGTAAAGAGTGCATTCCTTCACGAAGACTTAGATGAGGAGATATACATGTACCAGCCAGAAGGTTTCTCAGAAAGAGGGAAGAACATGGTGTGTAGACTTAAAAAGAGTTTGTATGGCCTGAAACAAGCCTCGAGACAATGGTACAGAAAGTTTGACAACTTTATGCATTAGGCAGGTTTTCAGAAGTGCAATGCCGACCCATGTTGCTACTTCAAGAGATATAGGTCCAGTTATATCATTTTACTATTTTATGTTAATGATATGTTAGTAGCAGGTTCAGTTATGGATGGTATCAAAAGGTTGAAGCATCAATTGTAAAAGGAGTTTGACATGAAAGACTTGGGTCCAACAAAGAAGATTCTTGGAATGCAAATCACAAGAAATAAGAAGAGGGGATCCTTGCAGTTATCCCAAGTAGAGTACATCAATCGTGTTTTGCAGAGATTCAACATGGGTGACGCCAAGCTAGTTAACACACCCTTGGCCAGTCACTTTCGCCTATCTAAGGATCAGTCCCTTCAGACGGAGGAAGAGAGAGAATTCATGGCTAAGGTTCCTTATGCCTCAACCATTGGAAGTTTGATGTACGCGATGGTCTATACGAGACCATACATTGGCCATGCAGTGGGAGTGCTTAGCAGATTTATGTCAAATCTAGGGAAAACTCATTGGGAAGCAATCAAGTGGACTTTGAGGTATCTACAAGGCACTGTAGAGAAGTCTTTGTACTTTAGTAAAGGTGAGTTAAAAGTAAAAGTCTATGTAGACGCAAACTTTGGAGGTGAAGTTCATCACCAAAGAAGCACCACCGGTTATATATTTATTATTGAAACTACAACTGTTAGTTGAATGTCACATATACAAAAGATTGTCATTGTATCCACTACAGAGGCTGAGTATGTAGTAGTGATTGAAGCTATTAAAGAGATAATATAACTTCAAGGTTTGTTAAGTGATCTAGGATTCAAACAAGAGAAGAATGTTTTGCACAGTGACAGTCAAAGTGCAATACACTTGGCGAAGAATTCAACATTTCATTCTAGAACCAAGCATATTAGGCTTCGTTATCACTTCATCAGATCTCCATTGGAAGATAATGTGTTAATATTAGAGAAGATTAAAGGAAGCAAAAATCCAGTGGATATGTTGACAAAGGTGGTGACTATTGACAAACTGAAGTTGTGCTCAACTTCAGTTGGTCTACTAGAGTAACAAAACTAGAAAAACTATTGCATTGATCGAGGTGTGAAGATAGATTGGAATCAGTCTTCAAGTGGGAGATTGTTGAATAATTGACCTTAATTCAAGGAGCAAATTAAGGAACAAATTGAGGAGCAAATCAAGGAGCAAATTAATAAGCAAATCAAGGCTTAATTCAAGCAGCAATTCAAGGAACCCTTTGAAATTCAAGGAGTGAATTTCCCTATAAATAGATGTATAATTGTAATGAATTCATTAATCCAAATGTTTATTCCAATTGAGAGAAAAACTTAGAGAAAAAAAGCCTTTAGTGAGAAAATTGAGACTTAAGCACCTTGTGAGTTGTGAGTTGTGAATTATGAGTGTTGTAAACACCTTGTATAATTTATCTCATTTCAGTAAAAAGATCTGCAACAGGTCTGGAGACTTAAGCAAGATTGGTTGAACTCCGTTATCAAATTTGTATGTTATTTTTCCTTTTTTTTCTTTCTCATAAATCTGACTTATCGAGAATTTACGTAATTTTTCAACATTGTTTCCTCTTCATGTCCACATAATTGCAATCTTTTGAAATCATTGGGATAAATCTTTGTTAGTTGAAAGACACAGGCAAAACATAAGTTAAAAGTCTCCAAATAAAAATTTCTGCATTTCGTGAAGTTTGGAGGCCCAAAGCAAGTTTCAAATTGGTTTTGGATTACTTAGATTGGGATTAACCTTTGACAAAAGATAACAAGTAGATTTAACAGAAAAATTACCTGACTTAATTAGAAATCCAAATGAGCTTGTCTCGTAAATTTTCATTAAGACTCCTCGATCTACTAGTAAGATTTAAAACAGTTATATCAAATAGCTGTTCAAATCAAACCCTAATTCTAACCAAAATTGGAAAGAGCCAACTGAGCCACAAACATTGAATGCAACATTTCTTCTATTCTTGGTTTGATATGAGTAATTAAATTTTTCAAACCAGGAATCCAAGGATGTTTTAAGACAGCTATAGAAGTTCCATTACCAATGTGATAATACACGCCTTGCTTAATTATATGCTTGGTTCTACAAATGCCTTTCCATGTATATGAATCAACATTTTTAATGCTTGTTTCCAAAAAGGATTGTCTCTGATAGTATTTCAGGGTGATGACCTTAAACCATAATTTATTTTCACATGCAGTCATTTCTAATCCAGTTTTGAGAGGAGTGCAAGATTTAAATTATGAAAAGATCTGAAACCTAAGCCTCTTTTATTCTTTGGCTTACAAATGGAGTGCCAATTTTTGAAATCACAATAATGAGTACTATTGGGATTTGAGTTCCACTAAAAAAAATTATGATTGAATCAGCTTTCTTGCACACATTTTTTGGAACCTTGAAAATACTCATTGTATAAATAGGAATTGATTGTAAAGCTGAACTGATTAGAGTGACCATACCTGCATGAGAAAAATACCGCAAATTTAGTAAAATTTGGGCTTCTGATAACTCTCCGTATAAATATAACAATCTTTTAAATTCATTAGCTTCTTCTTGATTTTTTTTTTCAAACAACAGTATATCATCAGTATAGAAAAGATGGGAAATAGGAATGTTATTTCTTGAAACTTTAACACCATGGATTTTTCCTTTATTTTATGATTTAGCAATTAGTCTTCAGAGGACTTCAGCACCAATAATGAATAAGTATGGAGACAAATAATTACCTTATCTCAATCCTCTTCAAGGGATAATAGATCCATCGTGAGACCCATTTAGCATAATGGTATAAGAAATTGAAGATAGATTGAATTTAATCATATCAAGAATTTTTTGGCAAAAGCCACATATTTTCAAAACTTCCAGAATCAAGGTCCATTTCATCTTGTCATACGCTTTGCTCATGTCATTTTTGACTCCTATAATGGATTCCTTTCCCTTTTTTCTTGATATGATGAACTATTTTTTGGGAGATAATTATATTTTCAGAAATTCACCTATTTGGTTCAAAAGTAACTTGAAAAGGTGATATTAACTTATCAAGCAGCTGTCTCATTCTATTAACTATTTTTTTTTTAAATAATCTTGTATAAGACATTGCATAAACTGATGGGTCTGTAATGTGATAAGCTTAAATGCATTCTTGGAACAAATCATTCAGGATGTCAGAATGGCTGTGGTTCCTACTAAGGAAAAGATCCCTGAAATAGTGAACCATGTGGCTTCTTATTTGTTCCCTTTCCTATAATCAAATACCTTCATCATTTCGTAAAGCATGGATCATGTTTTTCTTTCTTCTAAAGATAGTGGAGAGATGAAAAAATTTTGATTTTTTCTCCCCACTTTGAATCCAAATTTCTCTTGATTTCTGTCTCCAAATGGATTCCTATTTGTGTAAGAGCTCTTCTAGTTTCTGTTTGAGAGATTGAATATAGTCCCAAATTGTATCAAGTGACTCATCAGATCTCAGCTCTTGTAGTTTTTCCTCAAGATTTTTGATTTTAACTTGACAAAGACCAAAATAATCTTTATTCCAAGCTTTTAGTCTATGTGCAGTTTTGGAAAACTTTTTGCAAAGTTGTAAGGAAGGAGAGCCTGAAACTGGTTGTATCCATGAGTGCTCAATTATAGTTGTACAAGTTGGATCCTTGCACCAAGCTTCAAAAAATCTAAAAGCACAAGGCAAAAAAGAAGCATCTTGTGAGTATCCAACAGAATTGAACTATGATCTGAAACTGTGAAAGCATTATTGTGAACTCTTGCATTTGGAGTTTTAATAGCCAGCAGGAGCTTGAAATTGCTTTATAAAGTCTTTTTTTTTTCTGTTTTTAAGAAGAACCATGCCAGTGAGTTTGGGCCAAGAAGCTCCCAAGTCAATAGCACCAAAATTATCCAAAAAATCCTTAAGGTAACTTTTAAATAAATTGAAAGGTCTTCCACCCAATTTTTCAAAATCATCAATTATTTCATTAAGGTCTCCGATTAACACCCATTCACCAGCCAAGTAAGACCAAAACATATATTTTTCATATGCATAGGGAGTAGCATGTACAAAACATAAGAACCATTTTTTCAGGCAATCGTCCATATTGTTGGAAAATTACGTAAATTCTCGATAAATTAGATTTATAAAAAAAAAAATAATACACAAATTTGATAACGGAGTTCGGTCAATCTTAATTGAGTCTCCGAATCTACTGCAGATTTTTTTATTGAAAGGGGAGAAATTATACAAGGTGTTTACAATACTCACAACTCATAACCCACAACCTAATTACAACACTCTGCCTCTATTTATAGGAAAATTCACTCCTTGAATTACTCCTTAAATTAATGGTTCCTTAAATTAATGGTTCCTTGAATTAAGCTCCTTGTTTTGCTCCATATTTTGCTCCTTGTTTTGCTCCTTAAATTAAGGAGCTTAATTACAATCTTCCACTTGAATACTGATTTCAATCTATTTTTACACCTCGATCAATGCAACAGCTTTTCTAGTCTTGTTACTCTAGCAGACCAACTGAAGTTGAGCACAATTTCAGTTTCATGGCAAGCTCCCACTTGTTGGCATCTCGAGTCTGACAAGCTTCATCATAGCGTTCAAGCTCCCTTCCATCAGTCAGCAACATATAGTTCATGTATCTCTTGTTAGGCACATGAGGTCGAGAAAACCTTCTCAATACAGGAGCTATAGTAGGAGGCTGTGGTGTGTCAGACTATTGCGCACTACTCTGTCCAATGAGTTCCTCTGGCTGAGGACTTGCTACAATTGGTTCCTTCACGGAACCATCTGGGACATCATCTGTATCTGCAAATACTGACTCATTTTGCTCTGAGTCGTTGGCGTATATTTTATGCATCTCCTTATACATCACCCTTTCGTTGAAAATCATATCTCTACTACGAATCACTTTCTTGTTTTTGTCATCCAAAATGCGGTATCTAAACTCATCCTCACCATAAACGATGAATGTGCATTTCTTGGATTTGGGATCAAGCTTATTCCTGCCTTGATCACTAATATGCACAAATGCTACACAACCGAAAACTTTTAGATGTGATAGTTTCACCTCTTTTTTGCTCTATACCTCTTTTGGTATTCTATGCTCCAATGGAACAGATGGACCTCGATTGATTAAATAAGCTGCCATGTTGACTGCTTCTGCCCAGAACTACTTTGGTAGACCTGACTGTATATGAATGCTTCTGGCTCGTTCTGTCAACATTCGGTTCATACGTTCAGCTACACCATTGTGTTGAGGCGTTCCTGGCATAGTTCTTTCCACTATGATCTTGTGCTCTTATTAGAAATTTTTGAATATGGTGTCTTCATATTCACCACAATTTTCAATTCTGAGCTTTTTGATTTTCAAACCTGTCTCATTTTCAACCATAGCTTTCCATCTTCTGAAAGCCTCAAATACTTCAGACTTATACTTTAGAAAGTAAACCCATACCTTCCGAGAGTGATCATCAATGAAAGTCGTGAAGTAGTGTTTCCCACCAATGGATGAAATAGTCGTTGGTCCCCAAACATCAAAGTGAATGAGCTATAGCCTTTCCTTCTTTAGGGTTCTACCACTTGTCTGAAAGCTGACTCTCTTTATCTTTCTAAGTATGCAATCTTTGCACATGTCTATCTCCGCAGATTGTAGACCTGGAAGTTTTCCCTTTGAATGCATAATCTTCATTCCCTTCTCACTCATATGGACTAGTCTCTGGTACCATAAATTTGGTGTTTTATTGCCTACTGCAACTGCAATTGAACAACTTGCCTCTACTGTCATGTAAAAAGTGTCATTCTTTTAGCCTCGAGCAACCGTCATTGCACCCTTTGAAATCTTCCAATCATCACCATGGAAAATCGTAGTGTAACCTTCACTAGTTAACTGCTCTACTGAGATTAAGTTCTTTCTTAGGTCAGGAATATACTTGACATCCTTCAACTCCAAAACTGACCCATTCAACTTAATCTTCACTACACCTTTGCCAATAATAGCACACGGTTGATCATCACCAAGATACACCTTTCCAAGGTTTCCAGTGATATATTTCTCGAAGAATTCTTTCTGTGAAGTAACATGGAACGATGCTCCAGAGTCTAACACCCAAGATTCTTCCTTGCTCTCCAAAGAGCATATCAATGCATCATCTCCTCCTAAGGTGGAAGTAACATTTTCCTCTTACTTCACTTATTGGTCCTTCGGTGCACTCTTGTACTGATTTTTGTAATGCATGATTCTCCCACAATTCCAACACTCAATAGTCTTCAAGCTATAGGAATTATTGGGATTCCTGGATTTGGACCTACTGTTCTTTGATCTATCTCGATAGTCTGTTCTACCATGTCCATTCCCTCTGGTTGAATTTCTTCCTCTTGACTCTGTATGTAAAACTGAAGAGGTTGACGATTCATCCGACTCTCTACGTCGGATCTCTTTACTAAGAACTAGATCACGAACATCGTCAAATTTCAACTTATTACTTCCTGACGAGCTACTCACAGCCGTGACAGTAGCATTCCAGCTTTCTGGTAGAGAAGACAAAAATATCAATGCTCGTAATTCTTCATCGAATTCAATTTCAACTGAACTCAATTGGGTTATGATTGTGTTGAGCTCATTGAGATGTTGAGCTACCGATGCACCTTCTATCATTCGCAAATTGAATAAACGCCTTATCAAATGCACTTTGTTTGAGGCCGATGGATTCTCATACATATTGGAGAGAGCTTCCATAAGACCCACCGTGGTCTTTTCCTTTACTATATTGAAAGAAATATTACGGGATAACGTTAATTGAATAACTCCGAGGGCTTGTTTGTCTATAAGATTCCAATCTTCTCCCTTCATAGCCTTTGGCTTCTTCCTTGAGAGAGGTTGATACAGATTTCTTTGATATAGATAATCCTCTATCTGTATTTTCCAAAACCCAAAATATGTGCCATCGAATTTCTCGAGTTTCACCTTTCATTCATTTATGGCCATTGCTCTCACTCAAATTTGACTTCCTCCAGATCGTTTTTGACTATTTTTACAAACCACTGTGTATTAGAACACCTCCATCAATGAACAAATATCGTCAACAGAATTTCACTATTTACGTAATTCACTATTCATGTGAATAGTATCCTTGTAAGAAAATGACAGAAATCACCACCAAAAGTTTTGATACCAGTTGTTGGGAAATTATGCAAATTTTCCATAAACCAGATTTATGAGAAAGTAAGAATAGAAAAGTAACACACAAATTTGATAACAAAGTTCGGTCAATCTTGTTTACGTCTCCGAACCTGCTACAAATCTTTTTATTGAAAGGGGAGAAATTATACAAGGTGTTTACAACATTCACAACTCACAACTCACAATCCACAACCTAATTACACCCAAGAAAATTACTCTCAATTTTATCTCATAAAAGCTTTTCTCTCAATTGGAATGAACACTTGGATTATTAATTCATTACAATTACACATCTATTTATAGGAAAATTCACTCCTTGAATTACTCCTTAAAGTAATGATTCCTTGAATTGCTCCTTGAATTAAGTTCATTGTTTTGTTCCATGTTTTGCTCCTTAAATTAAGAAACTTTATGTTGTGTATGGAAGCAATAAATAACGGTATTTGAACATATCAAAGCAGTAAAAGGACACACAGAATTACGTGGTTCGACAATTCACCTAGGTCTACGGGAGGCACCAGTTATTATTGAACTGAGTAGGAAATATACAGAATATAGATACATATTTTCTCACTAATAATATCTCTCAAGTGTTTCCCCAAACTCACAGAAAACTCTCAAACTAACTAAGTATTTTCTCTCTTTGAGTTTGCTTATGCTCTCTCTAATTTTTTCTGATTTTTGCCTTGTTCTTCATTGCATGAACTCCTCTCTATTTATAGATGAAGCAAGACTCCCTTTCCCTAAATTATGTCATAATTTAAGCCTTAAATTAGGCCACTAATTTCCTTAAATCATGCCACAAATTCGGCCACTAATTTTCCTAAATTATGCCACTAATTTGTTACTTTTAGAGCCAATATTCAACAATCTTCACCTTGGCGAAAAAGTTCATAACGTTGCCTCCAAATGTGCCCTATGCTCTTTAAGCTTGAGAGATGTTGATCAAGTTCAAGCAGTGTTGAAACTTGATCCCTGTAACTACCTTTGTAAGCATATCTGCAAGGTTATCTATAGTTTCGATTTTCTAGAGTATAACATTCCCTTCATCGACGATTTCCAAAACAAAATGAAATCGAACATCGATGTGCTTGGTGCGACCATGATGAACTTGGTTCTTTGCCAAACAAATGGCACTCTGGTTGTCGCAGAAAACCTCACGTTCTTCTAAACAATACCCAAATCCTTGGTCAACCCGAGAAGCCATATAGCTTCTTTGAATGCTTCTGTTACAGCCATATACTCTACCTCTGTAGTAGACAAAGCTATAGTTGACTACAATGTTGATCTCCAAAAAACTGGTCCCTCTACCATTATAAACACATAACCAGTTGTAGATTGACATTTATCCAAATCTCCAGCATAGTCAGAATCCATATATCCGAATAGGTGCTTGCCTTCAGTCTTGTCTCTCTCAAACTTCAAACCAATATCCACAGTACCATAGATGTATCGTAGAATCCACTTCACTACTTGCCAGTGCCCTTTACCAGGATTGTGCATGCAGTGACTTACCATACTAACAGCATGGGAAATATCAGGTCTGGTACATACGATTGCATACATCAAGGCACCAATGACATTTGCATATGGAACACGCTCCATTTGCTTCTTCTCATCGGTGATGCTAGGTGATATCAATGCACTCAATTGAAAATGAGGAGCAAGCGGTGTACTTACTGGTTTGGTTTTCTTATCAATATCAAACCTTTGTAGTACTTTCTTCAGATATTGAGTCTGTGTCAGACAGACTGTGCTTGTAACTCTATCTCTTGTGATTTCCATCCCAAGAATTTTCTTAGCTTCTCCAAGATCTTTCATTTCAAATTCTGAACTCAACAAAGCCTTCAATTCGTCGATCTACACCTTGCTCTTAGATGCAATCAACATATCATCAACATATAAGAGCAAAAAAATGAAGGTACCATCTTGGAGTTTCCGAAAGTATACACAGTGATCAAACTGATTGCGTGTGTACTTCTACACTCTGATAAAGCTATCAAAGTGCTGGTAATACTATCGCGGTGATTGCTTCAAACCATAAATTGACTTGCTCAGCTTGCAAGCCCAATTCTCTCATCCTGGAACTTTGAAGCCATCCGGTTGAGACATGTAGATCTCTTCATTCAAAGTACCATGGAGAAAAGCTATTTTGACATCGAGTTGAGCTAACTCAATATCAAACTGTGCTACCAAAGCCAATAGTATTCGAATAGATGAATGCTTAACAACAGGTGAGAATACCTCATTGTAGTCTATTCCTTCTTTTTGAGCATATCCTTTTGCTACCAGTCTGGCTTTGTATCTGATATTGTTTTTACCAAGAACATCTTCCTTCTTGACATAGACCCATTTGCAACCAATAGTTTTCTTTCCTTTGGGAAGTTGAACCAACTCTCAAGTCTGATTCTGATGTAGAGACTTCATCTCTTCATCCATTGCCATCTTCCATTTCATATTATCAACTCTCTGCATGGTTTCTCTGTAAATGCATGAGACATTATCATCAATTACTGGAAGTGTGAATGCTACCATGTCTGTGTATCTGGTAGGCTTCCTAATCTCCCTTCTTGGTCGAGTAGTGGTAATAGATTTTGGCTGCTTATTGATAGGTGGTGATGGTGAGAGAACCTCCACCTCAACTGAGATCTCTTCTTGATCATCAATTTCATCTTCACCATGATTGGTAGTCGGTATAATCTTTTCTGGATCTTTCGAAGTCTCAAGCATCACCTTAGAAAGAGTATTTGAACTTTCATTCTCTTTCTCTGAATTTGTCTATCTCAGCATAACAGACTCGTCGAATGTGACATCTTGGCTTAAGACGATCTTCTTGGATTCACCACATCAAAGTCGAAATCCTTTAACTCCTTCCTTAAAGACCAAGAAAACAATTTTCTTTGCTCTAGGATCCAGTTTGGATTCACTAACATGAAAATATGCAGGACATCCAAATATTTGCAATGAATCATAATCAGAAGCAGGTTATCCAGACCATACCTCTTTAGGAGTTTTCCCATCTAATGCAGTCGTAGGAAGTCTGTTGACTATATGAGTTGCATATGACAAAGCCTCAACCCAAAATTTCTTGCTCAATTTGGATTGAGATAGCATACATTGAACTTTCTCAACCAAAGTATGATTCATTCGTTCTGTAACTCCATTCTACTATGGTGTATAAGGAACTAAAAAATGTCTGATTATCCCTTCATCTTGACAAACTTTGAAGAAGGGATCTGATTTGTACTCGTCACCATTATCAGATTTGAGCCTCTTAATTTTCCTACCTGTCTGAGTCTCGATCATTTTCTTCAATTTAAGAAAGATATCCAGAACTTCATCTTTGTGACTCATGGTGTATATCTAGACATATCTAGAGAAATCATCAATAAAAGTCACAAACCAGCATTTACCTCTAAGTGAAGCATTCTTGGAAGGTCCCTAGACATCTGTGTGAATATAATCAAGATATCCCTTATTACGATGAATGACAGTGCCGAACTTGGCACCTTTCAAAAGACCTTACTTCATTAAGCTTTGCAAAGCCTTTTCACCGACATGCCCTAAGCGCATGTGCCATGGGCGGGAAGAATCATTTGTCTTTTCTTCAGAATTGCTTGAGATAGCTGTTTTTCTTGTAACTGTACTCCCATATAGGAAATACAAGTTTGCCTTCCGAATACCCTTCATCGCTACAAATGCACCTCGTATATCTTTCAAGACTCCATTTTCCGATGTTACCTTGTAACCATCAGAATCTAGAACACCTAAAGAAATAAGGTTTTTCTTTAGGTCAGGAATATACCTTACATTTGTAAGTCGTCTAATTGTACCATCGTGCATCTTTAGTCGTACTATTTCGATCCTTTTTTCTAACAAGCATTGTCATTGCCCATAAGCACAACTCCTCCATCGAGCTCCTCAAAACTCAAAAACCAATGTTTTTTTAGACACATATGATAAGAACATCCATAATCAAGGATCCACTTATCTGAGTAGGTTTCTGATGATGAAACTAAAAAGGCTGATTCTTCATCTTCATCGGCCTTCTGTGCAACATTTGCATTTGACTTGTCCTTGTTTGGGCAATCTTTCTTCCAGTGCCATTTCTGGTGACAATAGGTACACTCGTCCTTCGCAGGACATCTTCTAGATGACTCTCCTCTGGACTTTGATATGGATTTCTTCCTATTATTTGATTCGCCAGATTTTTTATTGTTCGTCCTACCTCTGGCTACCGTCAATGTTTCTAATATTGAGTCTTTGTGATCATGTTAATCCTTCTTCTGGCACTCATTATTTACCAAAGCATTTGAAACATCTACGAACTTAACCTCATCTTTTTCATATAACAGGGTTGTGGTTAAATGCTCATAGCTCTCAGGTTATGAATTCAGCAATAACAAAGCTTTATCTTCGTCGATAATTTCAACATCTAAATTTTATAGATTGACCAAATTTTTATTGAAATTATCCAAGTGCTCAATCATAGGGGTACCTTTCTTGTATTGGAAACGAAAAAGTTTCTTCTTCAAGTAGAGTATGTTCTCAATACTTTTTGTCATGTACTTGTCTTCTAGTTTCTTCCAAAGAACTGCGGCTACATTCTCTTTCATGACAAAGTACTTCTAATCTTTTCCTAAGCATAGTCGAATTGTGCCACAAGCTTGTCGGTTGACATAATTCCAATCTTCATTTGAATAATCTCCTGGCCTGGTTTCCAAGGCTATATTAGATCCTTCTCGAAACAATAGATCTAATACTTCACATTGCCACATGCCAAAGTTATTGGTGTCGTCGAATTTCTCCACCTCAAACTTTGCGTTAGACAACATAGTTCTTCAAGTTGAGCAACTTGGTTTGCCAGAAATTCTAAGGTCAGCTTGTTCACCTTCTTCGATCTCTCTTTTATCAACCATAAGTACAAACGGATAACAGAAATTTTGTACTTATAACTTAAAACAGTGTTTTTCCAAATTTTATACCTTATTTGAAAAAAAACGGAGTCTGTAGTTGAATCCAGAATGGTCCAATTAGCTAGGAATAGGTCCGACTTAGTTGAAAACGAATGAAAAAAGGACCAACTCGCTCCAAATATCACTAGTGACTGAGTTGACTCGATCCAACTCAGTGAGTTGACTCAGTTGTTGGTTGTAGAACTCCGGTAGCTTCTGGCAGTGATTCTGACTTTCGATTTGAGCGATTCTTTAACCGTTGAGTTCGTCTCGTCGAAAGCTTCAATTTGATATATAATACTGCTATATTTGGCTCTGATACCAATTTGTTGTGTACAGAAGCAATAAATAACAGTATATGAATATATCAAAGCAGTAAAAGGACACACAAAATTTACGTGGTTCAAAAATTCGCCTAGGTCCACGGGAGGCAACATATATTATTAAACTGAGTAGGAAATATATAGAATACAGATACAGATTTTCTCACTAATAATCTCTCAAGTGTTTCCCCAAACTCATAGAAAACTCTCAAACTCACTAAGTATTTTTTCTCTTTGAGTTTGCTTATACTCTCTCTGATTTTTTCTGATTTTTGCGTTGTTTTTCAATGCATGAACTCCTCTCTATTTATAGATGAAGCAAGACTCCCTTTCCCTAAATTGTGTCATAATTTAAGTCTTAAATTAGGCCACTAATTTCCTTAAATCATGTCACTAATTAGGCCACTAATTTCCCTAAATTATACCACTAATTTGTTACATTTAGAACCAATATTCAACACTTTATAACAATCTCCAACACATATTGCTTACTTTTACAGCTAGTACTCTTTCATATTTCTCCAACACACACAAATCTACTCCTTCTTTAGCATACAAAGCATAACCACCATTAAGTTTAGTAACAGCACTAATAACAAAAAAAAACGAAAACCTAAACGAGTTCCTAAGGGCAAAGAATGATCACTGGAGGATTTTAGGTACCATTTGTTAAATACGAATCAGGATTACAATTTTTGACACATTGTTTTAAAGCATATTGTGCATTTTTTCACCAATCCTCGAGTGCTACATGAGACGATCTTTATAGTTGATTTGGGGGGTTGATAAGGGACGCCTCCTCACCCATAGAAGAAAGAGTTGTAGTTGTAGCAAACTGACCCTTTGTTTCAGTGCTAGAGATGACAGTGGAACCAATGTTGGTTTTGAGAATAGAAATCCCTTTTTTCTGATGGTCTGCAGTGTATGTTTCACTGGTTTTTTGAAAATCCTCACTGGTCTAAATCAAACCCTTAGCCATGAGATACTTAAGTCTATCAGTATGGTGATAGCCTCCTGATTTCTCAATTAGTTGTTCGTCCAAAATGAATTTGGAGACAGGACCAGCAAGAATACCTAAAGCTTCTTTATTTTTTGCTTGCATGTTGTCAGCAGATTCCAGAGTTCGTTTCAAACCTTTACCCTTAAAGGTACTTGCGGGAGTAAGATCAGTAGTAAGAGGGGTCTTCCCCATAAAAGAAGTCTGAGGAGCCAAGGATTTTTTTGTTACCTTTGTTTTCTGTTAGACAAGAGCAGGCTAAGTTAAACTTTGAGTATTTGTGTGAGAAAGAGAAACATGGGGTGAAGTAGAAAGAGAATGGATTACAATATGATCTAATTTAGAGACAAAGTGAGAACATTGTTTGGGTAAGATTGATGGCTAAGAAACAAAGGTTGAAGTGAAGGGAATGGAAGTTGTGGTTGGAGCTAAGGTTGAGTGTGACTAAGAGGTTAACACAGGTAGGAGAAGAGTTAAGTGGTTTTTTGAAGATCCTAATCAGGGATGGAATCATGGTTCTGCATTGAGTTAAACAAGTCCAAAAAGGAGCCATGTTGGTTAGAAATAGCTGTAAAGTCCTGAGATTTTATAGGACCTGGATTAGGAAGAGCAGACATATCAAAAGTATCAATATTACAGCTAAGTAGCTGACTGTTACCTTGAAACAAACTTCTATCACAGTCAGAAATGCCATTAGTAAAAAGAGCTCCTAAAGCTTCACTTGCTTTTGCATTAGAAGGCAAAGAAACATGTGGATGTTGAGTGTTAGGGAGTTGAGGTTGAGAAGCAAGCAAGGTTTGTAGAGTAACCAAATACTGAGAGCCATGCAAATCATCCTTTTGAATCCCACTAGGACCAACACCAGAAAGAGAAGATCTAGGAACTGGGTGCTGGGTAGCAGCATTAGATCTATTTTCTAATATTTGTTTAGTGTTGTTGCTTAAAAGCTGAAGGTTTTGAAACTTCTGGTAGTGATTTGAGATTTCAGAAGGGGCTTCCATTCTTACTTTTCGGTTGGTGCTTTGATTAGGTCTGATGAATCTCCAAATATGATCAGAGATAGAAGCATTTTTTCTAACATTTGCCTTCAACCATATTCCATATAGAGGGAAATGAGAACCATCACCAAGTTCAATGTAAGCTGATTCTCTAGCGATGCACTTGCAAGTGATGTGGGTAATCATGCCACAAATATGGCAGGATTCATAAATCCTCTCGTGTCTACATTGTATCCAGACAGGAGCCAAATCCAGAATGTTTTGTTTCAACAATTTACCCACTGAAAGGGGTTTTCTTACATCAATAGCTATTAATGTCAATTTTTATCAATATCAATAATTGAATGCATTTTTTATTTTTGTGTACCTAAGAATAGATAACACATTATTAAGAACTTTGACCACCATAAGGTGTGGTAACCTTTAGTCCTATGATGTTTAAGCATCCGAGTAGTAAAAAAAAGGAGAAAGTTAGTGTCTCTTTTTGTGTTGTAGAGAGAAATTTAGGGAAAGAATATAAATCTAGGTATTGTAGTTATAAGAATTTATGTTTAATAGTGAGTAATGATGAATATTTATAGGAGAAAATATACATGTTGATAACCCTTATCTATTGTGATATATTTATTTTTAAATGTTAAAATTTTATCTATTTAATTATCTCATTGTAGATAGTTGTAATGCTTTAAGCAATGCTTATGACATTTTCATAACAAGGGATGCCATACATTTGAATCCAGGAGCTATAAAGAAACTAATTTTGTTGGCATTTCATCATTGATATATTCTTGTAGAACCATTAAGGACCATCAATGTTCCAAATTTGTTTAGCCTAGACCTTGTTTTTGTCTTCTTTGATTTGTAACCTGAATATGAAATAGTTAAAAAATTCTTTAACTTCAGCCACTTCCAGACGGCCCAAAAGGTTCCATCATATACTCTTAAAAGATGAGTATACATGAGATCTTTTGAATCTGTTTAAGTTCCATATTTTTCCTACCAGATATTTCTCAGCATTTGATCTTATCATTTGTTCATTTTCAATAAGTTCCACTTCGAAATATTTGCGATCGATTTCCATCAGAGGAAGTAATGTTAACAAGTGTCTATTATCATCATTTCTAGCATCAGAGGGATTCATTTTTTTCTGAGAGATGAGAAATAATCCATGCATGTTAGAAAGGTGAAGTAAGTCAGCTCCTGACAACCAAATTATCAAAAACTGAGAAGGATATGCAGAAGATAAATATATAAAAAACCTACTTTCATTTTGAAAAAGGCTCCTTTACGTGGAAGATTAAAAAATCTCAAATAACAAGAAGTAAAGAAAAACCACACAAGTAAGTTAGGGAAGGTCTTTACGGTGCAGATATTATAATGAAACATTGAAAGAAACAAAAAGGTAACCACCAGAAAAAAGCAAGACAAAAATGTAACACAGAAACTTGTAAGACAAAAACTTAAAGAAGTTTAAACCAATAAAATAAGAAAAAGGAAACTAAAAATTATAAATAACCTATTTATCTCTCTAGTTTAATTAGGTCCATAATTTATAAACTTTTAATTATTATCAGAGCCGACACTAGACACACTTAGTGAGATTGATCCTTAAGAACACACACTTACTTATGGACCAAATAAAAGAAGGTGAGTTATCTGTTAGACTCCCACTCTTTGACGGGTTTAATTACCCTTATTGAAAGGTTCGCATGCAAGCCTTTCTCAGACATGATGAAAAAGTTTGGGATGCTATTCTTGATGGTTGGGAACCACCTTCGGTAACGAAAGATGGTGTAACAATCATAAAGCCAAGAAAAGACTGGACCACTGAAGAACGCACCCTTAGTGGGACAAACCAAAAAGGTCTAAGCTCAATATTTGCTACAGTGTCAATGGATGAGTTCCGTCGCATCTCCGACTGTGAGACTGCTAAAGATGCATGGAATTCACTTACTCTTGCTCATGAGGGAACCTCCCAAGTGAAACAAACAAAATTGAGATTGCTAACATCTCAGTTTGATTCCATTAAAATGAGCAACATGAAAATTTTTGGTCAGTTCTATACTTGCTTCTGTGATATCACTAATGTTTATTCTAACCTTGGTGAGAAAATTCCACAACCTATACAAGTATGCAAACTCCTAAGCTCTTTACCAACAGACTATAAGATGAAAGTTACAGCGATAGAGGAAAGCAAGAATGTAGACACACTAAAAATTAATGAACTTGTCGGGTCAATCCAAACCTATGAGCTTTCTCTCGATCCACCTAAGAAAAATAAGGATGTGGCATTCAAAAGCTCCAAAAAGGACATCTCTGATATTAATGATGATATGAATGATGAGTCACTAGTCTTGTTAGCACGAAAATTTAAGAAGTTCATGAAGAAGAAGGGTCAACAGAATAATCATTCCAACAAGGGACAATCCAGTCGTTCAAATGACCGAAAGTCAAGGGAAATCAAGCCTCCTAGCCTTGATGGTAAGAAAAGTAATCCTACTAGTCCTCAATGCTTTACTTGTGGGGGATTTGGTCATATTTCTGTAGATTGTGCTAACAATAAAAAGAAATTTGAAAAAGCCTTTAATGCTACACTCAGTGACACAGAAAGTGAGCAGGACAATGCTAGTAACTCAAAGGATGATGATACTAATTATTGTGCCTTCACTGCAACTACCAAAGCACACCACAATGACTCCGACCTTAACTCGGATGAAGAAAATAAGGAAGTAAACTTTTCTTTCTTACTGTCTAAGTTTAATGTATCGAATTATGAGAAACTATTCATGGATTGTCTAGGTGCCAGGAAAGAGAGATAAATTGCTTGTGGAAGTAACTAAACTTAATGATATCATCAATGTTCATAAAACAAATTCCTCTAGCCTAGAGAAAGATAAAAAGGAATTGTCTGATCATATTAATGCCTTGAATATGAGACTTGCAGAAACCACCGAGGAAAACAAAAATCTTAGGCAAGAACTTAGTATTGCTAAAGAAACGATGAGGAATTTGACCATTGGTGCTAAAAAATTAACCAAAGTCCTAGACTATGGAAAGCCACATGGAGATAAGAGAGGTCTTGGATACATAGATGAACATTCAACACCTTCATCATCCAAAATTCAATTTGTAAAACCCATTATTGCTCAGGCAAGGAAGGTAGTTTCTGCACCTTATCATTCTGAGAAAATTCAGTTTGTTCCCATCTGTCATTATTGTGGTAGGAAATGACATATTAGACCTAAGTGTAGATTTCTTTATGCTTATGATTCTATCACGAGTACAAATATTTATAAGACACCTCAAAAATTTTCAAAATGTAAAGTTTTTACTACAAGAATTACACAAAAAAAGGAATATAAGAAACCAGTAACTCAAATGTCCAAAATTAAAAAGATGGGTTAAGAAATCTGAGTTGCACTGCTTTGTGGCCCATGTAGCATTTAAAGCTAAATCAAATACCGCTTGGTATTTTGATAGTGGATGCTCTAGACATATGATGAGGAATCGTTCTTTGTTTAAAACCTTTAAGGAATACAATGAAGGGATAGTTACCTTTGGTGATGGTAAAACCTCTAAAATTATTGGAAAAAGCTATGTTCAAATAGAGGGTATCCCTAAACTTGATGAAGTTTTATATGTGGAAGGACTTAAGGCAAACTTGATTAGCATAAGTCAAATATGTGATAGTGATTTTAATGTGCAATTTACAAACAATCATTGTATTGTAACAGATCAAAAGGGTGAATGTATGATTAAAGGAATCATATCACATGACAATTATTATTGTATTGATACATCACACACAGTAACATGTAGCCTCGTTAGCAATGACTCAACTACCTTATGGCACGAAAAGCTAGGTCATATGAATTTTAAAGATCTGGTTAGATTAAGTAAAACTGAGACTGTGCATGGTTTACCTATTCTTTCAAAAATTGAAACACTTGTATGTGGACCATGTCAATTGGGTAAACAAACTAGGATTACTCATAAGAAGATCAAGAGTATAAATACAAACAGAGTATTGGAATTGATACATATTGACCTAATGGGTCCTATGAGAACATAAAGTATTGGAGGTAAGAAATATATCGTAGTTATAGTAGATGACTTTTCTCGCTACACGTGGGTAGACTTTCTTAGATACAAGTTAGATGCTTTTGAGTTCTTCATCTCATATTGTACAAGAGTGCGGGTTGAAGCAGGTGATAAAATAGTAACCATCAAGAGACTGAGAACAAACCATGGAAAAGAGTTTGAAAATACCAAGTATGTTGACTTTTGCAAAGAACATGGTATCTTTCATGAATTCTCTGTTCCTATCACACCTCGACAAAATGGAGTAGTTGAAAGGAAAAATAGGATACTTCAAGAGATGGCAAGAGTAATGCTGCATACCAAGGGAGTCTCCAAAAAGTTTTGGGCTGAAGTTATAAACACTACATGTCACATTATAAATCGTGTCTATCTTCGCCTAGGTACAAACCAAACTCCCTATGAGATATGGAGAGGTAAAAAACCCAATCTAAAATTCATGCATATTTTTGGAAGTAAATGCTATATACTTAGAGATCGAGAACAATTGGGTAAGTTTGATTCAATAAGTGATGAAGGTATATTTCTTAGTTATTCCCTAAATAGTAGAGCCTACAGAATCTTCAACTGTAGAACTAATGTAGTTATGAAATCCATAAATGTCGTTATAGATGATGGAGGTAAGCAGATTACAAGTGAAGAAGTTATAAATGAAGAAAATTTCACAATACCTCAATTAACAATGACCAGTGACACAATTGGAATAAAAGAAGAGGAGTTAAAGGAAACATAATAAAAGAAGGAAGAAGTATCAACCTCATCAATGATAAATCCAACTCGAACTTCAAAACATCATCCTATTAAGAATATAATTGGAGATCCTAATGCAAGCATGGTAACAAGAAGAAGACAAATAAGTGAGGTAACCCATTTATGCTATATTTCTCAATTTGAACCAAAAAATGTGAATGAAGCCCTTAGGGATGAATTTTGGATAAATGTCATGCAAGATGAGTTAGCTCAATTTGAAAGAAATCATGTGTGGGTATTAGTACCTAAGCCTAAAAACAAAAATATTATTGGAACAAAATGGGTGTTCAAAAATAAATCTGATGAGCATGACATTGTTGTTAGAAATAAGGCTAGGTTGGTAGCTCAAGGCTAAACGCAAGTAGAAGGAGTTGACTTTGATGAAACATTTGCACCTGTAGCTAGACTAGAGTCAATTAGAATTTTACTTGCCATTTCCTGTCACATGAAGTTTAAATTATATCAAATAGATGTTAAGTTTGCCTTTTTAAATGGATTTTTAAATGAGGAGGTATACGTGGAACAACCAAAAGAATTTGTTGATCCGAAATTTTCAAATCATGTTTACAAACTCAAAAAGGCTCTTTATGGTTTGAAACAAGCTCCACGAGCATGGTATTCGAGACTTACCAACTATCTTTTAAACAAATGATTTATTCGAGGGGGAGTTGATAAAACTCTATTCATTAAAAGGAGTAGTGATGAGATCTTTATTACACAAATTTATGTGTATGACATAGTTTTTGGATCCATATCTAGTACACTAGTGGATGATTTTATGCATGTTATGACAAATGAATTTGAAATTTCCATGGTAGGTGAAATGACCTTCTTCCTTGGTTTGCAAATCAAGCAATCTCATGATAATATATTTATTTCTCAAACCAAGTACGGCTGTAACCTTGTTAAAAGGTTTGATCTTGAAACTAGCAAGCCATTACGTACTCCTTTAGGTACTAACACAAAAATTACAAAGGACACTCAAGGTAAAAGTATTGATCAAACCCTTTATAGGAGTATGATAGGTAGTTTACTTTACCTCACTGCAAGTAGGCCTGACATATGTTTTAGTGTTGGTGTGTGTGCCTGTTATCAAGCTGACCCTAAGGAATCACACTTAGAGAATGTAAAGAGAATCATCAGGTATATCTCAGGAACAAGTAATTATGGTTTATATTTTACTACTGACACTACTTGTGAAGTAAGTGGTTTTACAGATGCCGACTGGGCAGGAAACCAGGATGATAGGAAGAGTACATCAGGTGGTTATTTCTACGTTGGAAACAATTTAGTATCCTGGCAAAGTAAAAAACAGAACTTTATCTCACTTTCTATAGCTGAAGCGGAATACATTGCTGCATGAAGCTCTTGCACACAAATGTTTTTGATGAAAAACATGCTCAAGGACTACGGTCAACCACAAGGTATGATGCCCTTATATTGTGATAACTCTAGTGCTATATGTATTTCTAAGAACCCAATTCAACATTCTAGAACTAAACACATTGACATTAGGCATCACTTTATTCGAGAATTAGTTGAAGAGAAAATAATAACACTTGAGTTTGTACTTATTGAGAGACAACTAGATGATATATTCACTAAAGCCATAGACTCAAAGATTTGAGTATCTCAGAAGTGCCTTGGGAATTTCTCCCTCAAATTGAATTTCAAATTTTATTACAAAAAAAAAATAGCATCCTTGTCTGGCTAACACGATATTCAACTTATTTAATACTTATATACATATAATCTCATTTTTAGTAACTCAACTCATTTTGATATTTATTGTATAAATTATTATACAATTTTTACTTTTGCACACACATATTCTTATATATGTGATGATCGATATTGACATAAACTTCTTCACACACTCACGAACACACATATATGTTATGCTTGAAGTTTATGAATTTTCTTGAAAGACTCTAGGATTTCAACTAATCTTGATTGTAAAATTGTGTTGAGTTCTACTTTTTCTTACTAAAATTTTAATGTATGGAGACACCTAGTATTGAGAGGGCTACCTACTGTGATGTGTGAAGCTACCGCAGTGAGCGAAGAAGGTTACCTCACAACTAGTGTGAAAGTTATCATGCTAGGTTTATGGCTCGTGCAAAAAAAGGAAAGATTATGAAAAAAGTGATTGCTTATAAATCTTGTACTTGGAATGCACAAAAAGAAAGAGCTAATAGAGGTTAAAAAATATATATCATTTACCTCTTTTATAAAAGAAAATTAATTCCTCTTTTGGTAAATATATTTTATTTTGTAAGATTGAAGACTCGATTATAATTTTATATGATAGGTGATTTTTTTTCTTCTTTTGAGTCTTTCTTGATAGGTCATAAATGAATTAATTGACATATTTGTAGAGTTTAAATATATATACTACTTTAAGTAAATGTTAATATGTCATTATAGGTGCTTGTGTGACTATTATACTTTACTTATTTATTTACATGATAAATAATCAAAATTAAAGTTAAAAAATGATGAGTTCTCAATTGGTTGTGTGCTTATTTGTGATTAAATGAGTTTAATACCTTATATGACTATTTATAAAAAAAATAAAAACAAATTAATTAATTTGATTTTTTCATTTCCATATTCTTTTCATATATTACCTTTTTAATTCGGTTTTAAGTTAGAGAGTCATAAAACTTAGGAGGAGTTTAAAGCATATTGCACTTTTGCATTACTCTACTTTTACATTGCTATATCTTTAGGAGGAGTTTAACTTCATTACTTTGTCTAATACTTTGTCCTTCTCGTATGTCAAAAAGGGGGAGAGAATAATGTGTTTTACTTCCATGTTTTTATTTTGTGATGCGTATAGGGGAGAACATATTTAATTAAGCTTAATTGATATGAATGTAAACTACATGACTATTCTTTACACTTCACTTATTTCTATGTAAACTGAACTAATATACAAGGAGGCTTTCATGCCAAGTTGTCCTATGCTTTGTCAATGTCATTTTAGTTACTTACAAGCTTGTTAAGTTGCAGCGAAGATGGATCTACCGAACCATAGGATAGTTCCACTATGGAGTCTGGGACATCATTGTATTTTTATCTTATTTTTAAGTGTCATGTAGTGAGTAAGAGGTTTTGCCACATGAAAATGCCAAAGGAGGAGTTTGTAAGGATTATGAGTGTTGGCTATTTTCGTGGACAAAATATTTACTTGTAAATTTGTTTTTAAGCCTGTTATCAAGTCTATCAAGAAAAGTCGAACAAATGCTCGAATTCTAGATAATTGTACTTCAGGTATATCCTTGATAATAACGACACATATGATTTTATTTATGCATTTAATAGCACATGTTCATAAATCTAATATTAGTTTTGGTGTTTAAATATTTTTTTATGTGTCTTAATATTTTTTAAGATATAATTTAAAAATATTTTATTTTAAGACTTTGAATGGGCTTTGAATAATGAAACCCAAAATTTTCTAACCCTAATGCTAATAAGTTATGTTTATCACTTATATATATATATATAGGGTTAGGGAAAGAGGTGTGGTGAAATAATTTGAGTGAAAAAAAAATTCTGCTAAACTGTTGAAAACAAAATAACTAGAGTCGGGGGAATTCAAGAGAAAGAAAGCCATCATCATCGGCCATTAAGATTGAGAAAGAAGGCCAAAATTTTCTTAATTAATATTGAAAGATCAATATTATATTTGATCCCTTGTCGCCACACTTCATCCTAGAAAAGCCGTTCAAGAAATCTGATCAGAGGCTATATAAAGTAGTATTTAAAGAATTCATATACATTATCAAGATAATTGATTTATTTTTTGATGAATTAGATGAGAAGGTTTATCATATTCCTACAAGAGAATTCGATAATTTGCAGGAGATCAATTTATGCTTATTACTATTTGGCAAGTAGTGAAGTTAATTAGGTGAGAACCTTTACGACAGAGAAATTAATTTATGATATATTAGTTGAATATTGATTAATGTCTCATATTTATTAGTCTATTTATTTCAATTTTTTTTATATTCATGTAGCTTATTTTATTATTAGAATCTTGGATATTTAAATCTAATAATTATATGAGTGATCATGATTATTTGATTTAATTATTAAATATTAAAGAAGTTATTTTTAGTGAATTTGGGCTTAATCTTTTTGCTCTAGAATTTTCTAGTTGATTTGATTTAAATGACATATATTCGATAATCTTTTCACAAAAGAAGGTTCAAAGGGAAACACTTACCTATCCTATGCAGATTTTGATTCGTTTAACTCTATTTTCATGTCAAAATTTGATTTAAAATCTATGTCAATTTTTATTCATGTGAGGGATTGTTAGAAATTATGAATTAAAAATTTTAAACGGTTATGTATTCAATTTTCATTTCATTTTCTTCAGTTTCAATTTTTTGAATTTTCATTTTTTACTTCAATTTCTCAACTTTCGTTTCTAACAAGCTTTTAATTTTTCATTTTATTCTCTTTATTACAAGATTTTCGGTTGTAATTCTCATTATATATAAAGAAAGAAGTAGAGAAAGGAAAAGTAGAAAAGAAACTGAGTTGAGAAAAAGGAAGAAAAGTCTAGTAGAGAAGAAGAGAAACAAGGGAGTTGAGAAAGAAAGGAAAAAAAAGATGTACGGAAAGGTAAGAAATTTTTTGTTGTATATTTTCTATCTAGAGTTAGGTTCTTTTAATTGAGTTTAGGCACTTTAAAGTTTATGAAATAATAAACTGTGGTGTAAGTTTATTATTATTTAATCGTTGAATCTTGAAAGATAAGTTTCTGTCGTTCTCAAACATTCACGGTGAGAAGAAAAATTATTTTAAGGACACTATGTGATACACAGACCTCGATTATTATATATTTAAATTATATATTATTTAAAATTTGAATTTATAATTTATACATATATTTATATATTTTTTTAATTTTAATAAAATAATGTTATTCTTAAATTAGTTATCTGTGTATTATTTCCTACATATTGTGTCGATCGTTTACCTATGGGGTGACTCCTCAAGGTGAGCCAAGAAAATATGGTTTAGATTGTATATGCCACATATGGCAATCACGAGGGATGGTTGATATCTTTTCTTTCTAGAGTTGTAGAATCTCAACGACAATCAATGCTTAGTAGAACAAGTTGGCCTACTTAATTGGTCTTATTGATCTACTTGATTACTTTATATGGTTGGTTGATCTACCTGGTTGGTGGTATGTAACAGGTCTAAGTTTTTTCCCATTCTAACAAGATGAGAAGTTTGGTTTCCTCAACTAGCTCAATGACTGAAGCATGGCCCAATCTAGGATCCAGTTCTTAGTTAGAGGTATATCATTTGACTGTGATAAGGGTGCTCATTGATTGTGGCCCATATTCAGGGCAACCTAACTTCTTCTGAGTGTTCCCATTCTCTAAAAGCATGTCAAGGGTGGATGGCTAGTCTTTGGTTCCAATTAAATAACCAACTTGTTGTGGAAGTGTGATGTCATTAGGAATATATTGGAAACTCAATTTAGTGATTTAGTAGATCAAATAGGTTTTTGACGAAAAAATATGGATGAAGAACGCAACGAATAAGACAAATATGAGAAGAACATGATGAATGTTTTTGAGTTTTTTATTAGCTCACATTGGTTAGAACATCAAATTTCATTCCTATAAAAGGTGATATTTATTGAAGTGGATTTGTATGTCCACCATGTTCTTGTGACATCAATCTTGCAAATCACTAGCAAACTAATCAGAAAGAATGATATTGTGGGGTGTTGTATCCACTCTTATGCTTAAGTCAATTTTTGTGTAAATAAGCTTAGATCAAAGAGCATTTAAAAAGCTTGAGTGTTTACTTATGTATAACCTTTTGAGGTGGAGTGAGCCTATTTATAAACTTGGGCCAATGTTAGTATTGTAAATAAATTATACTTATTAATTAATATCTAAATTATTTATATTAACGTAAATATTAAACAAATAATATATAAATTATTTAATATATTAATGACTTTTCATTTGAATCATTAATATATATTTTATATTTAATTCAAATGTACTACGTATATGAGGTTGTTTTTACATCCAATAATTCTTAATTACAATAAACTTAATTTAATAATTTCAAATATTCACCAAAACTTTTATATATATATAAACTCGAAATATTGATCAAAGTTTTATAGATATTACACAATATTTGTAGTCATGTACTATACCTTGACCCTTTATGGCAAGAATGATTCCGCTCACATTCATTTCTTATTTTATCAAGTTGTGATTGGTTGTATGCCATACTACTTCAAAAATATAAAATTATAATAAAATATAATGTGTTGAATTTTTTAAGTATAACTTATTAAAGAAAAACCTATAAACATAAAAGTATGTTTTACATGCTATAACACTAATTGATTATTACGTAAGATGTATAAGATGTTATTAGATTGCTTAAGCAACTATCAATTAATATAAATTTTCATAACATATACATGCTTATAACTAATATTAAGTAATAAAATTGTATCACATCTTAACGAGGTGTCTTGTATGCATGCTAATTCATTATAAGGTGTAATTTGGCATTGTATACAATATTTTCGATATAAACTATTGTAAAATAAAGTCACATTATAAGTCAATTACATTAACAAAATTATACATAAATTGAATGATCGAATAAAATAATAACATGCTCTTGTGAACCTTATCTTGCACCATCTAAAAAGTAATACAAGTATCAATATAGATACAAAACATATGAATTTCATTGATTACCAAAAAGGTTAGACTTATTTGTAATCCAAACTATTTTAGACTATATCATTCTACTTAAACAAGTATGTTTAAAGTTTTAGAATGTACTCTAAAGGATATGGTATTAACCATCTTGCATGTACATCTTGCTCATTTAACATATCATTACACACTATTAAGGCTCATTCTGTGCAATCATCATCTATTAAGACTTTATTAGTGTGACTAGAATATGTAGGTTTGTCTCCATATGTCATGGACACAATATATTTGATAACAAAACCTAATATAATAATTTTGATCAATAAATAAAAAATTTATTATATAATCATAAATTACAATAAAATTTAGAAGTAAAATTATCGTATTAGAAAAAAAACATAATATTTGAATCTAATTCTCTTATATGGAGTAAACATTTAAGTGTTACATTTATATACCTATCTTTACTGATATGTTGTTCGATATCAATATGCCAAGATACATGTTCTCTTTCACAATCACTAATATTCATCATGATCATTCTTAAAGAAATAAAGGTATGCAAATGTTTCGTGTTACGAACGTAAACATTATTTTGTCCATACCATTGAACTATTTTTTATCTCGTTTATATTACTCAATTATTACATTTGTTTCATTTATACAATTATATTAATTTTTATCTAATGATATCATACTTTATTAATAGTTTTGGAACAACTCAAATAATTAAGTGATATATTACTTATTTATCTAAATTATTCTAAATTTATTATTGACTTATTTTAAGTGTGACACCATTAGAAGGATACAAATATAATAATATAAATAAAGCAACTGTAATAGTTGAGTTGTATAAATAAGATGAAAAATAATTCTATGATATGAATGAAATAAATGTTATAATTCAATGATATTTTTATAAGTTTATTCTTTATATAAATATGTAAATGATACTTTTTATCAAATGATATGTATATGATTACCTTGTAATTATTGCCCAAATCCTTATTATGTATGAAGTCATCATCATATGGTATTGTTGTTGCAAGAGCAAAAACCTATTTGGTCACAGGCTCAATAAGAAACACAAATATATCTTGATTTATAAAAAAAAGTTAATTCTTATTAAGCATACTAAAAGGAAACAAAATTTGCCAAAATGTAATTACTATACAACTTACATTTATAGAATCATCATATCCTATATTCTGATTGTTTAGGACAACATCCATTATTTCATGTAGTATGCTATTAAATGGTTGTAAGTGTTGAGATAGGAACAAATACTCTTGCTCACTTTGTGCTTGTTGGAAAGAATGTGTTGCTTTACCTAATAAAGTTATTTAATAATTCTTGCATTTTGACAATGCATCTAATTTGTTTATCCCTAGATTTTTCTTGAATATTACTTACTAGGAATAAATATTTTGTCTGCGGGTTTAGTTAGCCGTGGATATTTGTGTCTGTAAGGACAATATTATCAAATATTGTATACATCACTACAATATGTTTGCAATTATAGGATTTTAATATAAACTAACCAAGTAAAATTCAAATTTTAAAAAAATTCTTACTAAGGAAGTAATATGGTATTTTTGTATGCTCAATGAGTAATTATTATTATTTTTATTATATAACGAGTATTTTTTATATTTTTAACTAATTGAAATAGAGATTAAAAAGGAGTTGCTATTATAATGGGTAGAAAAAGACTCAAATTTTGGTATTATTGAATAACTCAAATGATCATCTAAACAATACATTAGGCATTAATGAGTAAAAATTAATAGCCGAAAAAGGGTAGGTGGATTGAATCCTAATAATAATATTAAAACATATAGAAATTAACTTCCCCACTAAGGCCACATATACTTATCGTCCAATCAAATCCACAGCCATTAAAGTCATTGTCAAAGAGAAAACAATCAGTTTAATCCCAAAAGATTCATGTATGAAATAGAGCATTAAGAATATCCCATTTGTATCTCTTGGTATGATCATGCACTTTGGACAAAATAATTAGCGCTTAAATGTTTTCTTTTTTGTGCCCATATATTACCATGATGGGACTTGTAGGACTATAGTAATTAGCGCTTAAATGTTTTCGTTTTTGTGCCCATATATTACATGATGGGACTTGTAGTAATATATTAGTTATTTGCATCTTTTAATTAGTTGTATTAAAATAATTTTAATATTTTTTTATTAAAATATTATTAATAAGTGATTAAAATATAATTAAAATAAAATATAATTATTTAAAAAATAATGATAATATTTAAATATATATTTTAAATTTTAATAAAATTAAAAATCAATAAAATATTATCAATTAATAAATATTAAATCAAATATTTTGAAACTTTTTATATTAATTATCATTTTATTATTATTGAATATTTGATAATAATATTTTAATAAAAATATTAAAATAATATATTCTATTTATTTATTATTATTAAAAAAATATATTATTTTTAATATAAAAATAAATGAAATAAATAACTTAATTTAAAAAAATTATAATTTTTTTAAAATGATAATGTGTAATTGCCCAATATCCAAAGGTAATGTCTTATGTACCGTTGGATGGTTGTTTTTAGTACTTTTAGAGTGTACTTATTTTAACAAATCATTTAAGGTAATAAAAGTTTTACATAATTAAAACGTTTTTAAAAATATAAATTTTAATTTTTAAATAGAAAATTTTTATTTTTTATAAAGTTATAATAAATTATAAATAAAATGATACGATATTATTAATAAATACAATCAAATTCATATAACTATATTCAATTAAAAATTATTAGATCATTTACGATTGTGATATAAATATAAGTGTTTTTTAACTTGATAATAAGATTAAAAAGGATAAAAAGATAACATAGTTTATTAATTTAGGTCATTTAAGTCATCTAGTTATTTAATTTTAAAATATAAATTTTTATTCAATAATTTCAAAAAAATTGAGAAATAATAAATTAATTTTTAAATATTTTTTAATTAAATTTATCATATAACTTACATATTATTATATTAATACGAACTAAAATTATTATTTTAATCCTTTAACAACAATCCTAACATTTTATTAAACCATTCTTTTAATTGATTTTGAAAACTTAATATTATTATTATTCCATGTATTTATATATATAAGTTTATTAGATAATAATAAATATTTTTAATTATATTTAAAAAATAAAATTTATTCTAAAATAAATAATATATATTTATTTATTTAAATAATAATATTTTAAAGATATATATTAAATAACAATATTTTATATATATTTTACTCAATTTAATTTTTTTATAGCTCTTTTGGTAATATCAATAAAATTAAAAACTCTTTTCTATTTTAATACTCAGCTAAAACATTACTCTAAAACTTTGCCACCATTTTTCCTTTATTGAATAGCCTCGAAGGTTAATTGATATGATCAATTAGGGGTGTTCATGGTCCGATTCGGTCCGATTTTTCCTAAAAAAAAATTAACCGGATCGGACCGGACCGTTTGAAACGATTTTAATAAATAAAAACCGGACCGGATCGTTTGATTTATAAAACCGTTCGGTCCGATTTTATTCCCGATTTGGTTCGATTTTTTTATAATTTAATGAAAAATAATGTAAAATTTTTAATATATTATTAAACCGATCCGATCCGGTTTGAACGGTTTAAAATTAATACAAATCGGACCGGACCGTTTGATTAGTAAAACCGTTCGATTTGGTCCGATCCGGTCTAGTTTTACGATTTGATCCAGTCCGATCCGGTTTATGGACACCCCTATGATCAATAACTATCACCTTTTTTAGCTGAATATTGCATTCTTTTTTCTTTTAACATTTTTTTTTGTTTTTTATACCTAACTATAAACACGTTTGATTCATTTAATTTATTAAAATATTTAAAATATTTTAATAATAAATTTTATTCTAACTAAAGTTATAATATTGTTACTATTATTTTCAAAAATTATTTATTACATTTCATATAATTTATTAAAATATTAAAAATAATTTATCACTAAATTTATTTATAATTAAAATTATAATATTTTTATTATTATTTTCAAAAATTGGGCATTGTCTTGCATGCAATTTATTAATATATTAAAAATAACATATTACTAATTTTTTTCTAACTAGAACTATTGTGGTTATCTTAAAAAGTATATATTTATATTTATATTTTAAATGTAAATAATTTATTAATTAATTGATAAAAATTAAGAGATTAAATTAAATCATATAATAATTTATGAAAATAATAGTAATTATTATTCTAAAATAATAAGATAATTTCATCTAAATATTTATAAAATGTGATTTAAAATAAGTTTTTATAACACCTTTTTTTCGTTGGAGAGAGCGTGGGGAAAGAATAATAACCCACTGCATTATTTACATATTGTTTGAAGATAAATGCACCTATGTTATGTGAGTAAGATTATTTTAATTTTTTTTATAAGTTTAATTATTTTATTATGAAAATTTTATAAAATAAATATCAAATTATAGTTTTTTTTAATTTTTTGTTATTATATATTTATATTAATTTTATAGTTATTATTTTTGTGAGTAAGATTATTTTAATTTTTTTTATAAGTTTAATTATTTTATTATGAAAATTTTATAAAATAAATATCAAATTATAGTTTTTTTTTAATTTTTTGTTATTATATATTTATATTAATTTTATAGTTATTATTTTTATTATTAAAAATAATTTATACAAATGATATATTAATAAAAATTAAAAATATGAATAAAAATGAAAATAAAATGAAATTTTTTGTTTGTTTTGTTCCATCAACTTTTGAAATAAAAGACTATATTATTATAAAAAGTACGATAATTGATAATTTTTAGTAAATTATTGAATGACTTCTTCTTGAGGATCATTTTTATTAAATAAGAATTATTGTACAATTTATTTTAGATAAAAATATATTCAATATTTTATACATATTTTGTAATAAAAAAATTCAAAAAATATTAGATACCAATGTAACCACATTACAAAATCTTAACGTAGTTACATAGGTATGCAAATAATTTTCAATATTTTTATGAAAAATGGTAAAAAAATAATACTAGTAAGACTTATAACAATAAAAAATAGTATCTCAATAATATTAAATAGTATGTAATTAGATAATATTCAACATTGAATAGATCTAAATGTTTGTATTTAATTTAAATGATGTTTAATAATTTTATAAATTTTATTTTAATATCTATCATTATTTTGGTTATTGTAAAATCGCATAAAATTCATCATAAATAATTAAAGTGTCTAAAAATAAAATTAAAACAATGTTTTAAAATATAGGACGTATTGAAAAGTTTTTATGTGAAAAATTAAATCAAATAGAAAAAAAATTTAGAAATTTTTTACATAACTCACCAAGCCCTTCACTGGACCCTCAATAAATACCTCGTTGAACCTTCAGTGAGGGTGGTCGATATGAGCAACGATTTGAGGTTTATAAATGGCCCAATCCACCCTTTATTTTTCTTTCCCTCACGCTCTCTAAACTCTCTCTTTGAAGTATTTGAGTTTTTCGATACATTTTGAAATGCGTTTCAAGGATAAACATCTAAATATTTAGGTTAAGTTTTGAGGTAAGAGTTTTTATGTAACTTTTTATTTCTTACATGATTTTTTAATAAAAATATCATACATCATATGCTACAAATAAGATGTAAAATCAAATACCATGGTTTTTATAATATATGTTATAAATATTGTTAAAATAAGATACTAGTTATAAACATTTATATTGTGTATATATTAAATTTTTTTATAAATAAAATGAGTATCAAATGTCAATATGAAACAAACATTAAAAATATTACATGACATCTGATACTTTTATACATGCATTATGAAAATAATTTTATCCGTTAAGAGTATGCTTGTATGTTATCTTACAAAGTATGATATCCATGGGCTACTAGTAGTAGCGAACTATTTTCTACAAAATACAAGTATGTATTACATACACATGTATTCTTAGATTTTTTTGGTCTATGGTACATTAGATCGTTGATTGCACATAGATCTCATAATTGAATTCCTCGTTATGTCTTGGAGTTTGTAATATAGTAGATTTTAGAGTTTGATTACATATAGGTCCCTATTATGTTTCAAACCCATAAACGAGAGCATATATTACGTTAATTTGACTAATATATGTACCATATGTATTATGATTGTATATTGGATCAGAGACGAACTCATATGTACCTCAAAATTAGAACACAAATATACCTATGTATTTTGATAACTAATATATATAGTATTGCATATTATGCATTGGATTTATATCGCATAACATATTTTATATTATATAAACATGTATTGAAAATACTTAAAATGTACACTCTTTTAGTCCCCACGCAACGAAAAAGTACAAACATATTCGAATTTTATGACTAAAATCTCTCTACATTGTATAATGATAATAATTACTTACATTCATACAAATTTATTAACAAATAAGTGCATCATAAATTATTGATTTGTTATTTATTAACAAATAAGTGCATCATAAATTATTGATTTGTTACAATATTAAGTAGTAAATTCTTAGTGAACTATAAGTAGCTCATTTCGTTTCTCTTTTCTTTTTCAGATTAGAGCTCATTAAAGTGATTCGTCACTCTACATAAAAGTAAAATGAGAAAAGTTTAGATTATTTGATTGTGGAGAAAATATTGCGATATAATATAAAATAAATTATTATTAATATATATATATAATTGATGTTTTTTATATTTTATATAATTTTATTAAATTATATTTTTAAATAGAAATATCTTAAAATTATTAATCTTTATTAAATTAAAATTTAATATTTTTTTAAATATAATTTAAAATTAATTCCTTATTATTTCACATGGCTATTTTTTTAGACGTGAAAATTATATTACTTATATAAATTAATAATATTGTTATTTTATCGTTATTTTCATCCCTCTTGCGTTTTATTCCGGGCAACAAAGACACCCTAATTCCAATACCCTGAAATATAACAAAAGATTAAATTGTTGTTCTTAAAGACTTGTTATCCAACTTTTCCAAAACTGAGTTTTTGATATGGAGTTAATATGAAGTAATTTTCTGTAAAAATAAAATTAAAAAAACTTCGAGTTGACTCGCTTTCTCTGTTTCTCCTTCACAGAATCTACGTTTTTTGTCTTTTGATGGTTCAGATGCAGGCCTCCCAATCGCAAGCAAGCTATTAAATTTCAAATTCTCTGCAACTTCAATCATAAAAGCGTCATTTTTATAGGCCTTCTCTGGTTCTTCCTCTTCTATAGGTTCGTCTCTACAGCTTCACAATTTCTCTGTTTAACTGTTCATTATCTGAAAATTGTTTGGCTTGAGAAAATTACTAAATTAAATCGAACACAGTGAGAAAGATACTCAATGGATTATGTTTATAATGGATTTCGATACGTGCTTCAAACTAATGTATCGTTGATTGATTTTCGAACAGGGTGATTAAGTTTTTTGTTGTTAATTTGAACTATTGAATCTGGTGCGTATTTGTGTTACGAATGTTGGATCTGTCTAAGATCGATGACGGTTAAAGTTCCTGAAATAGTTTTTATTTATGTTGTTAGCTAGTGATGTTTTAGCTCTCATGTTCGTATGCTAGCCAGTTCAAATCGTGGATTTTGAGGGTTTCAATTCATCTTACCGTAAGATCCGATTGCGGATTCTCATTTAGATTTACATCAGTTGGCTTGAATTCTTTTGCGAACAGTTTCTGGTCCAGAGTTTGATTGTAGAATCTGTTAATATGATTGAAGTAAAATTGAAATAATGCTAGATATAGTGATACCTTCTAGTCCAGGCGTGTGGAACTGTTGCTACTAAACTCCATTTTTTTCATCGTTGTCTTTCCAATTTGTTAAAAGTTGTGATTTGTTAATAAATGGGCACGGAAAGGAATGCGTGAAAAACGTGAGCTACGGCTTTCCTGCAAAAGTGAATTAAGATCTACAAAGTTGAGAGAACTAAAATTCTATTGCTGATGTTTCTGTTACGAATTATCACTCTGAACTTATAGATGTATGTCTTTAAAGTTCTCTTGCCGTTTTTCTAATATAATTTCAAATAGCTGAAAAACTGTAGTAATTGTAAACCTGCTTGGGTAACAGATGAAGATATTAAAATCTGTCTTTTCGTTTATTCTTTTCGTTCGTTTATCCGTTTTCCTTTTTTTTTTTTTGGAGGGGGGGAGTGGAGGTGACGTGATATATGTTTGTTTTGGTGATCTAAGTCATTAGTCATTATACATAAGTAGTATTTCTCTTCTCTTGCACAAGTTCACTTGTTAATTATGACCAGCATAGCTCTTCAATCTGCTGTTGTTGGCAGTGGCTGCCAATGATTTGTAATAAATTTATTTATAGTTTGTCCGAATTTGGTTGTGAAATAAAAGTTTGTTTCATGGACTTGTCCTTAGATTTGCATGCTTTTTGGAAATTTGAGTTTGATGTTGCAAATCTCATTTTATATATTATTAATTTGTTTTGAAAAACAAGGTTTTTGGCCTTAATAAACAAAGTAAACCATCTAGTGGATCTGTGAAATTTAAAATATGTTTGCCCATGCAGATAACTCCACTGATATCATCTATCAAATGCTTTCATGAAGACTAAGAAGTGAAGAATCTGATGTTAAATTGGAAGCCATATATATATATAGATAAAATGTCTTCGGGAGGCAAAGCTGAGAAGAAGGCCGTTCTTGATACAGCTTCATGGATGTTCAATGTTGTCACATCTGTTGGAATAATCATTGTCAATAAGGCTCTTATGGCTACATATGGTTTCAGCTTTGGTAAGTGTACTTCATTTTCCAACTTAGGATCTCTTGGCTGTTAATCTATTTTGCATTTTCTTATGTTCCAATGTTCCTTTTTGTTGTTGTTGATGTAATCGTGTGAAGGTAAATGGTTCAAATGCATACAAAAAAAAACCTTTACTTCTGGAATTCTTTTAGGGAATTTTCAATTTCTATGCTTTGTTTTCAGTTCATAGATTATATCTGACAAAGTCTATGAATATTGAATCTAATGAAGCGCCATCTATTTATGAAGTTTGCTTTGTAAAGGTTCACCTGATGATTTTAACACATCGTATGAATTTAGCATGATTCAGAGCGCGTTCGATTGCAGTACTCTTAGAAATGCTTCAAAAGTGGGCTCTACAAACAATGAAAGCACTATATATTGTTACTAGGTGCTTGCAAAATGCTTATAAACCTAAAAACACTTTCTAGTACTGCATCCAAATGCACACTCAAGTGCTTAGTGAAGTCAAGTACCACCTTTAAAATGTTTCCTAGCCTTATAGTGAATTGAAGACAATAGTGAATCCAATGATGAAGATGACTAAAGATAATATTTCTCCTAAAGTAATTGGTTAGGCAAAATCTAAAAAGATAAAGAATAATTTTCATAATATGCTAATAAATCTGAGCTTCTCTGCTATGGAATGCAGCTACAACATTAACAGGACTGCATTTTGCCACTACAACCATCTTGACAGCTGTCCTAAAGAAGCTGGGATACATCCAGGGCTCCCATCTGCCATTTTCTGATCTTCTGAAATTTGTTTTGTTTGCAAATTGCTCCATTGTTGGAATGAATGTGAGTTTAATGTGGAACTCTGTTGGATTTTATCAGGTGAGCCTCAACAAAGTACCAAATATAGTTCTTCTTCACTGACAATCTTCATAAATCATGTTGAACACCCTTTACCTTTAAAATGAATTCAGATTGCAAAACTTAGTATGATCCCAGTGTCGTGTCTTCTTGAAGTTTTCTTGGACAATGTTCGGTACTCAAGAGACACAAAGCTCAGCATATTGTTAGTACTCCTTGGTGTTGCAGTTTGTACAGTTACTGATGTGAGCGTCAATGCAAAGGGTTTTGTTGCTGCCTTGGTGGCAGTTTGGAGTACTTCCCTGCAGCAGTATGTAAGTGTTCCTTAGTGAATTTTATGCGTGTATCCATGATTTTTTAAAAATTATATTACCTGGCAGTTGTATTCATATGAATATTGACCAGAAATTAGAATATAAAGTGGAGCTCACAGGGGCCATTTTTATTAGTTTTGGGTATTTTTTACTCCTTCAGAAAAAGATATGAACCTATTGCATGTTCTTTATTAATTTATATTGATATCAAACATGCAATGCCCAGACAAAGGGTATGAATTTGATTATAGTTTCAGCTATTCCAAATGTTATAATGTATTAAGAGCCATACATGTACTGATATTTATGTTTATGCAGTATGTACATTTTCTTCAGAGAAAGTATTCTCTTGGATCTTTCAACTTATTGGGGCATACAGCACCAGCACAAGCTGCTTCTTTGTTGTTAGTGGGGCCTTTTCTGGACTACTGGTTGACAAACAAAAGGGTAGATGCTTATGACTATAGTCTAACATCCTTGGTAAGTATATGTCATGCACCAAGTGTCATAACTTTTTCATTGTACAAGCACACAGTTGCATATGCATCCATCAGCTCGTAACTTGTGTAGAAAACTGTCCATCATAGATGCAATGGTTTTTCTAATCTTAACAGCTTCTGATTGCTTATATTATTAATAAGTTTCTGCCTTGTTGAGAATAGTTACTGCTGTATCCCCTATTTCACTAGCAAAATGCATTACCTCGTTATTTGCTTACAATTTCGTCCATAATTGGGAACAATATAATTAATTTCATTCCCCACATTTTAGGTGCAACTGTGTCTATAACTTTTGATTCTCATGGTTGCTAATATTATATTTGGCAGGGAATTCTTTATAGCTTTTAACTTAATCCAAGTAACAAGGGAATTAGGAAAAGTAGATACTGTGTATCCAAACCCAAACTAGCCTATTCTTTTTCAAAATAATATATCACGAAGGAAACTAACTTTTCCTAGAAGAAGTACAATGTGTGCAACATAATGGAAAAAAAACCCAAGTCCAGTTGCATGATTTTGCACTTCAATTAATAGATTTCTTTTGGATATTTGGTCTTTGCCTCTTCTGAAATATTATCTTTCTTATTTGTCCTATCATGATGACAAGTTTAGGATGGTCTATTGAATGAGGGCAGTGTACAATTTAGACTGTTTAAACTGTATCATAATTCATAAGCTAGTCTGGTGGATTCCTTGAATTTTTTGGTGAAAAAAAAAACAAATAATGTTAGGAAGACAACATCCTTTAAATTTCAGCTGTAATGTCATCGTGGAAAACTTTCTTCAGTGCCAAGCTACATTGTCTTATTGATACTTTAATTTTTTACATCTTTTATCCTCAAAAACTTCTAGAAATTTAAACTAGTGCCAAACCATTATCCCCCAATAATTCTGATGTTGCTGATTTTATTGTCCTTGTTCAGAATTTTGATCAATGTTCTTTGAACAATGAACCTCAAAACTTTATATCTCTTCTCTATCATCGAAGCATACATTATTAAGCATGCTGAATTTTATAATTTCTGTGAAAGAAAATAGGGGCAACCATGAATTGTTTACTAAATTTCATTCATGGTTCCATTAGTCATTTCAATTGGTTGTTTTATTTTGAAGGAAAGAGATGCACAAAAAACTTGTTTCTTCTAAAATCATGGATTACAATGGTAATGGTGTCATAACAGTTTTAGCCTAGAAAATGATTACTATTTTTATCCCTCAAAATCAAAAGTGCTTGAGTGATTTTTCTTTAGGATTTGGTGCTGGATTCTTTTAAAGAAAGATACGGCTGTTCAACAAGGCAACAATTGTATGTGTCCAGACCTAAACATGAAGACAACTCATGCCACATCCTTAACCTTTGGCACTTTGCTCGAAAACATTTTAAATTTCTACTTGACGCATTACTGGATTTGTCTGTTTTCTATTTTATTCTCCAATGCATGCATACTCATGTAGATCAATAGCAGGATATAACACAACTAGACAGAAGTACTTGAATATTTACCTGTTCCTATCCTTGATAACATAGAACTTTGTTTTCCTACCGTCAATGAATAAATAATAGTGACTTTGGCCATTCTTTGCTATCTGCAGTTATTCATTATCCTATCTTGCACGATCGCAGTAGGGACAAACCTCAGTCAGTTCATCTGCATTGGCAGATTCACAGCTGTATCGTTCCAAGTCCTCGGCCACATGAAGACTATTCTGGTCTTGACCCTAGGATTCATATTTTTTGGAAAAGAGGGTCTAAATCTACAAGTGGTTTTAGGTATGATGATTGCAATAGCAGGAATGATTTGGTATGGTAATGCCTCGTCAAAGCCAGGAGGGAAAGAGCGGCGTAGCCTCTCTCTTCCAAGCAACAAATCACTGAAAAATGGAAGGTCAGAATCTTCTGATCTGGATGAGAAGGTATAGAATTCATCTAACTATAAAAAAATAGAAAAAATAAACAAGATAAATTGAGCCTCATATCACTGATTGATTACGGGAGGTCTCGTAATGCCCACAATTTTTTTTATCATTCATCTACAGTCAAATTTACTTCAAGTTATAGGTGGTAACTCAGCAGAGAGTGTAAGTTTCCCCAAAAATAAGTTGTTCCAAATTACTTCATAGTAATTTATTTTGCTGCTTCAATTTCTGAACTACTTAAAGAATAGGCCCTGAATCTCGCTCTTTTTATTTTTTGGACTGTCCCTGAATTTTTCACTTAAATGAAAGAAAAGGTCATAAATGTCTCAAAATTGTACTCTTACTTTCTTTATCTCCAATAGTGAATGGTAAGTTAGATCAGGACAAGTGAATCGAGTTGTGTGAGTTGAATGTAATGTGACAACCAATGTTTATGAACTGATGAACTGGGTTTCAAATAAGTTGAACTCAAAATATAGTATTTATAAGGAACTTGTATCACTATTTTAGAATTATGAAAAATTGCTTAGTGTGCATAGCAAAGAAAACCACTATTATAGCAGCTGTAACCTTTGCTGCAGCATTTCAAGCAACTGTTGGATAAACAAATGACGGTACATATCAGGGTCTGCCAATCTTCAGGCACAAAGCACTCTTCAAGTCATATAAAGGATTTCTGGAAGCATATGGACAGGCTATATATTGTTGTTACCATGTTTTCTTAATCCAGGACCTCCAACATTTAACTCTAATACCATTTGTTGAGTATACAGGAAGCAAGAAAAAAATAAATTGAACAAATAAAAACACAAGAAATTAAGGTGGTTCACAAATTTCCCTAATATTAATTTTTGAATACATTCTTTTACCAAATAAACTCTATTTCCATATCCAAGAATTAAAACTTAAAAATAACATTCAAACCCAAAACTCCAATGCATACCCAAACGACTCACATATATACACCCAACTTATAAAGCTACCAAAAGCCAATATATAAACCAAGCAGCGACAGTTTTTTGGTGTCTAATTAAGATGAATTAGACCATTCGCTTTCTCTATGAAGATCACTTCCTATTCCATGCATGCTTCAACTTCCAATTTAAACAGCTTACAAATTTTGGGATAATTATTAACCCTTTTGTAACTGATGGCATAAAACATGAAAGCCATATGTTAATTAGCCACTCGTTTGCCCCAATGTAAAAGACTTTTAGTTTCTCTTATTTTTACTCCCAACACTTCTACAATGTAAAGACTATTCTCGACCCCGGGATCACTAGAGTACCTGAATTCCGCGCATGAATTCGCGGCAAGTTTCTTTAAAAATTCCATAGCATACCCAACATAAACAATGGGTGGAAATCATTTTTCAGTCCAAAATACTGCCTAGCAACGCTTAAGACCTGCTCATCCACCTCCACACCCACAACTTCAAAACTAAGTTGGTTTTTCAAAAATGAAAGCAAAGCAGCATCACCAACTCCACAGTGGGATTGCTTCTCATCTTTGTATCTATTTTTTATTGGTTGTGTCCACTTTTAAATTATGTAAGATCCATAATACTTATTAAAAGATTTAGTTTTTTTTTTTGAGTAAATAAATATGTTTAGAGTTTTCCCCAATTCCAATGCAAAGAGCTTTTGTCCTGATTCTACTTTCAGTAAGACACTCTATGATTACCAATAAGCCTAAGGCTCTCTACCATAAGAGTCAAATAAGGATGAACCAATATACTAGGTTCAGGCTTAAAGCCTTAAACTCAACTTCACCTATTCCTAAACGATCGGAGCAATAAAAATTAGGAGTTTTGGGAACAATACGAATTTGGGTTTGGATTAAATTGGGCATTCTCTTGAACCTCAATCTCCTTCTGAAATCCCTTTTGCTTCAATAATCCTCAATCCCCACATCTTCCACCATCATTTCCCCAACATGACTCTCTAAAACCACACTAGAATTGACCTTAATTATCTTCATAACTGAAGATGGCTATATCAGAAATGCCATGTTTAAAGCAAGACTTGGGGGACAAAACAAGCAACAGGTTTTGATGTAACCTTGAGTTCGCTGGTCGAAAAACGGCTGTGGAGAGGAGTGACCGACGAGAATGGTAGGTTGGTTTCCTATATATAAGAGTTTCATTATTAAATTATATATATATATATATATATATATATATATTTATAAAGTGAAATTAATTCTCATTTTTTCTACATCATTCTTAAAAGGATCAACAATCATCAACTCAGTGCTAACGTGCTCAATGACCACTTTCTTTTCCTTAACACGTTCTCTTATGACTAAGTATTTAATGTTGATGTGCTTACTACGACTACCATTCTTATTGTTCTTAGCCATAAACACAGTATCTGAGTTGTCACAGTACAATCTTAATGGCCTAGAAATAGAGTTAACTACTCTAAGTTTGGAAATGAAACTTTTCAACCATACACCATGTGATGTGGCCTCAAAACATGACACAAACTAAGCCTCCATAGTGGAAGTAGCAGTCAATGATTGTTTCGCACTCCTCCAAGACACGGCTCTACCAATAAGCATGAAAATATAACCATATATTGATTTTTGTGAATTAACATAGCCAGTGAAGTCCGTATCGGAGTAGCCAATTACTTCTAGATCATCAGTTTGTCTATACATGAGCATATAGTCCTTGGTTCCTTGAAGGTACCTCATCACTTTCTTTGCAGCTTTCCAATGGTCAACACCTGGGTTACTCTGATATCTCCCTAACATCCCAACAATAAATGCAATGTCAAGTCTGGTGCAGACATGAGCATATATCAGGCTTCCAATGACTGAAGCATATGAAATGGTTTTCATCTGTTCTCTTTCAAAATCATTCTTTGGGCATTTGTCTAAATTGAACTTATTGCCCTTCACAATGGGAGCAACACTTGGTGAACAATCTTTCATCTGAAATCTTTTTAAAATTTTATTGATATAGGTTTCCTCAGATAAAACCCAAGATGCCTTGAAGTCTATCTTTATGGATCTTAATGCCAATGACATAAGATGTCTCAACTATATCCTTTATATCAAAAACTTTAGAGAGAAATTGTTTTACCTCGTGTAGCAAACCCTTATCATTGGCTGCAAGCAAAATATCATCCACATATAGTACCAAAAAACAAATCTTACTCCCACTAACCTTCTGGTATATACATTGATCCATGACGCTCTCTTCAAAACCAAATGAAGTGATGACATTATGGAATTTCAAATACCATTGATAGGAAGCTTGTTTTAATCCATATATGGATTTATTAAGCTTACAAACCAAATGCTTACCATCACTAGAGAAGAATCCTTCAGGTTGTTTCATATTAACCTCTTCCTCTAGGTTACCATTAAGGAAAGTCATTTTCATATCCATTTGATGCAAATCCAAATCAAAATGAGCAACCAATTCCATGATCACACTAAGTGAATCTTTCTTAGATACAGGAGAGAATGTCTCTATGTAGTCGATTTTTTCCCTTTGAGTGAATTCTTTGACAACGAGTCTTGCCTTATGTCTCTCAATGTTGCCTTGTGAGTCTTTCTTTGTCTTGAAGACTCATTTACATCCAATGGCTTTCACACCATCAGGTAACTTGACAAGATCCCAAACTCAGTTAAACGCCATAGAATTCATCTCTTTTTTCATGGCATTGTACCATAAGCTTGAAACCTTAGAACTCATAGCCTGTGAAAACGATTCAGGATGATCCACAGCTCCAATGTTACAATCAGATTCTTGTAGATACACAACATAATCACCAAGAATTTCCTACCTTTTAGTTCTAGTAGATCTTCTTAATGTCGCACCACCATCTTCCTGGGAAGTATAAGGTTCAACTTGTTGTTCAGAAACTTTAGTTATCTCCTAAATAGCATGATTTGTTGGAATATTGTCAACAACTTATGAAATTCCAATGATTATTTGTTCAACACCAGCTTGTACTTGAGGGGTGTTGTGGACAACAATCAATCTATCTCATGAAGTATAAGGTTGAGACTCTAAGTGATCAATATCAGAAACTATGTTCCTGATTTGATCACTCCCACTAATTAGGTCATATTCAAGAAACTTTGCATTTCTTGATTCCACGAACCTAGTGCTGTGAGATGGATAGTAAAATCTGTAATCCCTAGACCGTTCGGCATAGTCAATGAAAAACCCACTAATGGTCCTTGGGTCTAGCTTTTTTTCTTACGGATTATAAATCCTCACTTCAGACGGGCATCCCCAAATGCGCATATGTCGCAAACTCGGTTTCCAACCTTTCCATAATTCAAATGGCATTTTTAAGACAGCCTTTGTTAGAACTCGATTTAATATATATACATCTGTCTTTAAAGCTTCAATCCACAATGATTTAGGAAGATTATAGTTGATAAGAATACTCTACATCATGTCTAATAATGTTTGGTTTCTCATTTCTGTTATACCATTATGGTATGGTGAACTAGGCATAGTGTATTGGGCAACTATCCCATATTCTTAAAGAAACTTAACAAATGGACTAGGCGCTTGTCCACTCTCAGTGTATCTACCATAATATTCACCTTCTCTATCTAATCTCACGACCTTTATTTACTTTCCGTATTGTTTCTCTACTTCAACCTTAAAAATCTTGAAGGCATATAATGCTTCGTTCTTATTATGAAGCATCTAGAGATACATATAACAAGAAAAATCATCAATAAAGGTGATAAAATAATTCTGACATTGAATATCCATGTCTGGACAACATATATCCGTATATATGATTTCTAATATGCTTGAACTCCTATTGGCACCTTTCTTTGACTTGTTAGTCTACTTTTCCTTAATGTAGTCCACACATGTCTCAAAATCATTAAAATCTAGAGTACTAAGTACCCCATCTTTCATTAATCTTTTAATTTGTTTTATGGAGATATGTCCTAATCTCCTATGCCATAATCTAGAAGAGTCATCATCAATAATACACCTTTTAGTGCCAACTTAAACATACATAGCATTATGAGTGACATTATTTCGTAAATTAATGCAGTAAAGACTATCAGACAAAATATCATTCTCAACGCAATCAAATTTATTAAATAAACTCAAAGATGTTTCTGAAAAGTGAAAGGAATAACCAAAAGGTATAAGTCTTGAAATCGAAATCAAGTTTCTAGAGAAACTTGGAACATAAAAGATCTTTTCTAATTCTAAAATAAAACCACTACTTAAAATTAAACTGCATGTCCCTACAGCCTTCACATGTGAGCCCATCTTGTTACCGGATAAGATGTATTACTTATTTCCCACTGGCTTCCTTTGATTTTGCATACCTTGTAAGGAGTTTGCAACTGGATTATAGATCCAAAATAAATCTACCAGGTATTAATATTAACATTAACCATATTAGATTCATAACAAACAAACCAGGTTGGATTACCTTTATTCTCAAGCCATTTTTGGAATTTGATAAATTCCTTCTTCATGCGTCCTTTCTTTTTACAGAAGAAACACTTCACTTCTTTCTTAATATCAACTTAGGGTGGAATTATCTCTTTTCCTTTATGCTTGTATTGAGATTTGCCTTTCGTGTATGTTGTAGCCAATATTACACTTTCACCAAATTTCATAACAAGCTTCCCTTTCTCTTGAACACACATGGTCATTAGTTCATTGATTGACCATTTATCCTTATGTGTATTGTATGAGATTTTGAATGGCCCATACTGATATGAGAGAGTGTTAAGAATATAGTGCACCAAAAAGGAATCTGACATCTCAACCTCGAGATTCTTAAGTTGAGTCGCAATGTCCCTCATTTGCATAATGTGCTTGTGCACACCTTTCACACTGGTAAGTCTTAAGGAAGATAACTTCATAATAAGGGTGCTTGATAAAGCCTTATATGAAGTGACGAACTGATCATCAATGGCCTTTAGCAAGTCCTGAACATTGTTATGTAAGTCAACAGAACCACGAATACCAGTAGAGATTTTAGTCTCAATGAACATCATGCTAAGGCGATTAGATTGCTCTCATTGTTCGTAAAAGCATGATATTCTTTGGAGTGTTAGTTTGAGTAATTTTAGATGGTTCGTTTTTTCTAATAGCATAGTCAATATCCATCCACCCTAGATAAAGGATAATTCTTTCCTTCCATATTTTATAATTATCTCCTTTCAGATCAGAAATATCACAGCAAATATCAGATAAATTTACAGGTTGAGAAGCCGTAATTAAAGATTATATGCTCATTAAAATTTAAGACCTAAATTAAAGTCATTTTTTATCAATGTAAATCATGAAAAATATGAATCTAATGACATAAAATTTATTTGTGGACTAAAATTCTAATTCAATTAAATTCATCTTAACTTTACGATAAAATTATCAAATTATGTTCATTTTCCTAATCCTTATGGGTAAATTAGAAAATATAATTTAATATTTTATCATAATTAATCACACAAAATTATAATAAAAATTCTTGTGGGATAAGATTTATTATATCACATATGATTAATTACAATTAATATTTATTTTATAAATATGATCCTAAATAAACCTTATTATAGTTTTAATTAATTACAGATGTTGTGGTTACTTCTTAATTAATTAAACTATATGAATCACTTAAATATTAGTTAAATCCTTAGGCTCAATTATGACATAACATAAGAAATATTAATTTATTTCCAAATGTGCAAATATTATCTATCTTAAGATTGCATATATGATAAAAAATTATACAAGTAAAAATAAATAATATAAGTACTAATTAAATCCATAAATAGTCACTAACAATTAATTATATTATGCATAAATTATTTAACTAAATTTTTGCATGTATAATTAATTATAAAATTTATACATACAAATACCAAAACAAATAATTTAAGCATAATGTATTTAAATAAATTTTAATGTCCCCAAAAATTATTTAAATAAATATAACATGTATAATAAATATTCTACATATGATAAACCTAAGTTAAATAATTAATCACATTAAAATTATATTCGAATTTTTTTTAATAAAATCATATTAAATACATATATAAAAATAAGTCAAATACACAAAATAACATAAATTGTGTTATAGTTCGGTGGCTCGAAGAGCGGATACCTTGTTGAGACACCTAGGTTCGAACCATGGTGAAACCAATTTTTCTTTTTATAAAAGTGAATCTTAATCCATATAAAAAGAAACCTTATGCATAAAATAACATAAATGTCATAGCACCATTTTTTTCCAGCATGTAATGCGACTTTGATTCCCAATTGAAATAATTTTTTTTAGGGTCATCTTCAACCTCCAGTCGAGTCAACTCGACCCGAGTACAATCCGAATGGATACTCGGACATATCTCACTATTTCGTCGACGAAATTCGGCGTTCTTATTATCATAATTCTCATAATTCGATTTTCGAGTGATTCATGGTCTCATTTTGAATCAGAAAAAATTTATTTTAAATAAAAAATTAATTAATTATTCAAATGAATGCCCATTATAAACTGGATTTATTTTCTTCGTTGTTTTTCAATTTTCAATTCAAATCACCGTAAAATCAATATTGAAACAATTTATAATTTTCATATGCATAAAAAATAAGCAAAATAAAAAACCCAAATTCTGTAAAACAGAGCAAAATAAGGATGTTTTAAAAATGGCTCTAATACCAAATGTAAATCATAATTCGATCCAGAAACATTTAGGAAGTCATATGAATATAAAATTTAAATATAGTAGAAGCAAAAATGGATTGAAAACATATCTCTTACCATTGATCAAATTTTAGCACTCACACGAGAATTCTAATAGATTTTTTATTTAATATCCTCATTGGTTTCTCACACTTACTCTCTGAGTTTTGATATTATATATGAATAAATCCAGTGAGTAGTGAGAAAACTCGATGCCTTTATAAAGATTATCCTATCAAGAATCCCGTATGGTTTTGTAACCGATATACGGTTATGAAATTGAACCATCACCACCATTCATCGTTACGTTGCATTACTTTGATGTTACAGAATCGGGTTAGAAAATGTGAAACAGATGAATCGAGATGAAATTATGTGCTCCGATGCCATCGGGTAGTCCATGTTAATTAATACCTTCGTCACTCCTATTCATACTATTGTATGTTATATTATTATTTTAATTTTTAATTAAATATAATTATATAAATTCAATAATAATTGATAATAATATTATATCATATTATAAAAAATCCCCACAATTTATTTAAATATTTAATTTTAATCAAAATTATGTGAAATTATGAAAATATCTCCAATAATTACTCAAGACATCCCACATCTCTTCCAATTCTCACTAGAACCAAATATACGAAGAAGGTAGAAACCAACATTCTCTCGATTAGTCATGAACCACGTCCCCCTTGCCCAATTCGAGCCGTTCCGAGCAATCATTTTAGCTCTCCGATCATTGTTGCTCGCTAGGGTAGATTTGAGAACATTTTATGGTCTTCTTCTTGTCCTTCCTTGGAATAATATGGAGTAGAAAAACTCAAGCTTGGGCAAACGTGAGTTATGGGTATTCACTGAAAGAATACTAGGTAGTATCCTCACAATATTTGAAATCTGGGTTTGGAAAAATTCATGTTTCTCAAAATGGACAAAACATAGTCCGGTTGTTGATTTTCTCTAATTTTTGTTGAGAGATTTATTGAAATTGATTTTGGCTTAATGTCTAATGTTATATTTATACATTGAAAGGAAGAAACTAGCCGTTACTAAACTAGCCGTTATTAAACTAGCCGTTAGAATTCTAATTATTCTCAACACTCCCCCTCAAGTTAGGTGTGTAGATATCGATCAACCCTAACTTGCTTAAATTTTCTTCAAATGATTTCAAATCTAAACTTTTGGTGAATATGTCTGCCAATTGTTTTTCACTTCTCACAAATGAAGTTTCAATTTCCTTTGCTTGATTTTTTTCTCGAATGAAGTGGCAATCCACTTCGATGTGTTTTGTTCTCTCATGAAACACCGGATTTGATGCTATATGTCGCGCCGCTTGGTTATCACAAAACATATTCATTGGTTCTTGAATTTTAATTTCGATATCCAAAAGAAGTTGTTTGATCCAAGTTAGCTCGCTTGAGGTTGATGCCATGGCTCGATATTCTGCCTCGACACTTGATCGTGCCACAAAATTTTGTTTCTTGCTTTTCCATGTGACTAAATTTCTGCCTACAAACGTGCAAAAACTAGTGGTTGATTTTCTATCAAAGCTACCAGCTCAATCTGCATCGGAGTAGCCACACATTTCATTAGAATTATTACGTTTCATGAGAATTCCTTTACTAGGTGTCCCTTTTAAATTTTTTAAAATTCTATATATAGCCTCTAAATGTGGTGTTCTAGGTGTATGCATAAATTTACTAATTTGGCTTACTGAAAAAGAAATGTCTGGTCGGGTTACCGTTAAATAAATTAATTTTCTTACAAGTCTTTGAAATTGGCTTATGTCTTCTAAGGGTTCGCCATCCTCAATATTTAATTTGCATTTAATATCTATTGGTGTAAATGTTAGTTTACTCCCTAATTTACCAGTTTCTTTCAATAGGTCAAGTGTATATTTTCTTTGTGAAATAAAGAGTCCCTTGGGTGAATGTGCTATTTCTATTCCTAGAAAATATTTTAATAAACCTAAGTCTTTGATATCAAAATTCTCCTTTAATTTCATTTTCACTTTTTTAATTTCTTTCAAATTATTTCCGGTAATTATTATATCATCTATATATACTAGAATTATGGTTGTGAATGTCACATAATTTTTGGAAAATAATGAGTGATCGGCATTACTAATTTTAAAATCACAAAAAATTAAATAAGAGCTTAGTTTTCCATACCATGCTCGTGGAGATTGCTTTAGTCCGTAAATAGATTTTTTTAACCTACACACTAGACTAGAATTGTTTTCTTTTTTATGACCAGGTGGAAGCGTCATATATACCTCTTCTTCAAGTGTTCCTTGGAGAAAAGCATTTTTGACATCCACTTGATGTAAGGTCCAATTTTGGTTTACCACTATGGAAAGTAAAATCCTAACGGTATTCATTTTGGCCACAGGTGCAAATGTTTCTTGATAATCTACAACATAGGTTTGAGTGTAACATTTTGCCACTAATCGTGCTTTGTACCTTTCAATAGTACCATCACTATTAAACTTAATCTTATAGACCCATTTGCATCCTACGGGTTTCTTTCCTTCGGGTAATTGTACGACTACCCATGTTTCATTTTTTTCAAGTGCTCTAAGTTCTTCTTCCATTGCTTTGCACCATACCAACTGGCCTATTGCTTCCTCATATTTATTTGGCTCATTTTCTTTGGAAATTGAGGTCAAATAAGTCCTATATTGTGGTGTAACATGTTCATAAGATAAATAATTTTGGATAGGATATTTTACCTCATATGTTACAAAATCCCGTATTCTAGTTGTAGGTTGTGGAGTTCGATTAGACCTTCTCAATGGTATTATTTCGGTAGTACTATCTTCCCCCTCACTTTGAGAAGTTTCTTCCTCTTCATTCTCATTGATTATTTCATTTTCATTTTCTACTACTATATTTCCTTTTTCAGAATAAAAAAAATGGAAATGTAAATTCATTTGGTTTCTCTTGGTTATTAGTCTCCTTTTCTAGTGTTTTGTAATATGGCTCATTTTCTTGGAATGTCACATCTCTTGAAATGTAATGTTTTTTGTTAATCGGATCATAGCATTTATAACTCTTTTTTGAGATGAATATCCCAAGAAAATAGCTTTGATTGATGTATAATCTAACTTGTGTTGTTTATTTTTGTGCACATAACATGTACATCCAAATACTCTTAAATGATAGATATTGAGTTTTTCTTGGTAGAGGATTTCTAGTGGGCTTTTGAAATTCAAATTGGTACTTGGCAATCTATTAATTAAATATGTTGCGGTGAGAACAGCATCCGACCAAAAAATTATTAGAACATTATTTTGAAACAAAAGTACTCTTGTTACTTCAAGTAAATGTCGATTTTTTCTTTCGGACACACCATTTTGTTGGGGTGTGTAAATACAAGTTGTTTGATGTAAAAATTTTTTTTGCTTGAAAAAATTTGTAAAATTTTGATTTACAAATTCCGTTCCATTATCACTTCTAAAAGTTTTAATCTTTGCATCATATTGATTTTCTACAAAATTATAAAATTCTTGAAATTAAGAAAATACTTCACTTTTATTTTTTAACAAGTGTAACCATGTGGTTCTTGAAAAATCATCTATAAATATAACAAAGTATTTATAACCATTAAATGACTCAATTGGAGCAGGGCCCCAAACATCAGAATGTATTAACTCAAAAGGTTTTTGCTTTTACAATTGGATAAACTAAATGGTAACCTTGTGTGCTTTCCTAATTTGCAAATTTCACAACTACTACAATCTAGTTGTTTGAAATCAAAAATACATTTCAAAATCTTATCGAAAGGATGTCCAATTCTCTTATGCCAAAGAGTGCCTAATTCTTCTTCTTTTTTAATATTGAAGTTGCATTTTTCTTCGCTCAGAATATAAAGCCCATTTTCTAGAAAACCTTCATCAATGATATTCTTCGTTATCAATTCCTAAAAAATCACATTTTTGAATGTAAATGTAATTTCACAATTTAAGTCTCGTGTGATTTTACTAATGGATAACAAGTTAGATGTACAATTATTAACATGCAAAACATTTGAAATTTTTCTTGAAAGGAGACTAATTGAACCATTTCCTAAAATTTCCATTTTTTCACCATTTGCAACGATTAAAAATTGTTTAGTCTCAATTTTTTTGTAATTATTGAGTAAGTTTTTATTTCCAGTTATGTGATCAGTTGAACCTGAATCAAGAATCCATTTAGAATTTAAAGAATTTTTAGTAAGGTTTGTAATCATACCAGAGGTTTTTTTAGATTTTCCTTTAAACATCGCGGATAATTGTGTATACAACTGCCTCATTTGATCCATATCTACCTCACCTTTTATTTCTTTTTCAGTCTCGTTTGTACTCATATCCCTTTTTTCCTTTTGTGCAGAGTAACCCATTTTCTCTTTGCTCTCTACCCGATTTTGTCGCTGATCTCCCCCTCTGACGAAGCCTCCACCTCGCCTTCCCTTTTGCCGGAGATGAGGGTTGAGACACCAACATTCCTCGCGTTTGTGTCCTTCCTTCTTACAATAATCGTAGTGAGTGAGTGACCAGCATTCCTCGCGCTTGTGTCCTTCCTTCTTACAATAATCGCAGCGAGTGAGTGTTTGGTCTCCCCGACGTTCTGGCCTAGGGTTAGATCTGGTGACGAAAGCCTTGGCTTCGGGGTTGTCAGGTAGTTGAGTACCCATCACTATTCTTCTTGTCTTTTCTCTTTCAACCATCCCAATAACCTCATCAACAAATGGCAGCTCACCCATGAGAAGAATTTGTGAGCGTACCCCCTCATAGCTTGAATCGAGCTTGGCAAGGAAGGTGAAAATTCCATCCTGCTCCTCTCTTCTTTTGATTTCATCAAGATCGACTGTGAGAGGTCGATACACTCTAATCTCATCCTTCTTTTTTTGGATTTGGCTGAATAGTTCAGTGTCAGATTGATTTTGTTGTTGTAACTGTTGAAGTTCTTGCTGAAGTTCTTGCTGAAGTTGATAAATAAGAGAGTAATTTTTCTTTTTTCCGAACATTGTCTCGGCTTTAATCCACATATCTCAAATTGTATCTAGATATGTCATGAGATCAGAGATGTGGGGTTCCATGGTTGCCAGTAACCAACTCATGACTAGATTGTCACTCTTTCTCCATTCTGAAATTTCCTTTTTTTCTTCGACTGTTGGGTGTGTTGAATCTTCGGTTTTTGGTTTGATTTCTCACTTGTGACATGCTCAAATTTGTCTCTGCCGATTAGACCAAAAGTCACTTGACGTGCCCAAAGATGATAATTTTTACCATTTAGTAGCACGCCTGTAAGTCTCTCTATATGTTGTGACATTTTCTAGATTTCTTGAACTGATACAGTTCTTGTTTGTGAGATTGATTTAGAGCAAGATCAAATCTGTTTTGATACCATGTTGATTTTCTCTGATTTTTGTTGAGAGAGTTATTGAAATTGATTTTGGCTTAATGTCTAATGTTATATTTATACATTGAAAGGAAGAAACTAGTCGTTACTAAACTAGCTGTTACTAATTAACCGTTACTAACTAGCCGTTATTAAACTAGTCGTTACTAACTAACCGTTAGAATTCTAATTATTCTCAACACCGGTTTTTAGGGGATTCCAATGGTATCTTCTGGTGGCTGCGTCCTGTTCGTACGTCCTCGTCCCTCGATGGCACCGTTGTTGCGCGATGGGTGCTGGAACAGATATGACAAATGGCTTCAATGTTTTCGTGAGAATTAGGGAGGGATGGGATGTCTCTCTAATATTCGGGGGTACTTTTATAATTTTCATAATTTTATATAAAATTAAATTTTTAAGCAATAAACGAAATTTTTGTGAGTAAATATTGGATTTTTTTCAAAAATTCCATGACTTGTACATTATATATAAAGAGAAGAGAATAAATAACAGAGAAATTGGATTTTTCGAAAGTGAAAAATAGTGCATGACTACTGGGGCAATATAGTACATTCCTATAAATTGTTGATTTGGTAAGTTCTTTCACTTACATAGTTACATTATTCTTCTCGACTAAAGTTGCTCTTATTTGTATACAAAATGAATATTCTTATAACCATATAATTTTCTCATTACAAATAAAGAGCATCTTTGCCATATAATTTTCTTCTTCTTTTAACGACAAAGAAATAAAAGTTGCTCTCTACTTGACCAAAGTTGCTCTTTTTTTTTCTTTTCTTATTGAAAGTTGCTCTTTTTTGTAATGAGAAAATTATATGGTTATAAGAATATTCATTTAGTATGCGATCTCTTGTATAGATTGATTTGCCTTAATAAGAAGCTTTTCGGCTTTTGTATATAGAACAATGAAGTGGATCCCAAACAATAAATTTTAGAGAAATTATAATAATTAAAGATATATAATAATAAAAATAACACTATAATATTATTAAATGATATTTAATTAGATAATATTTAATATTAAATATATCTAAATGACTGTAATTTAATTAGAACGTGATTTAATCGAACGATATTTAAAATAAAATTATATGTTATATTTTTTTTAATAGAAAAAAGGTACGAGGTAAACATGATGAATGCTATTTTTTGTAAAATTTTAATAAATGTATTATGTTTATTATTTTTCTTAAATTCTAAAATGTGAATATGTAAATGTTTTAATTGTTATTTACACAAAATAATAAAGTTTAGGTTAAAGTATACCATTGGTTTTCAAATTTTAATTTAATTTACATAAAATTTTAAATTTTAAATTGTGCGATTTGATCATCAAATATTTAAAACTTTATATGTAGGTCTCTAAACTTTTAAATTCAGTAATTTAGTCTCTAAATTTTTAAAAATTTATACATATATCTTAAATTTTTGATTTACATTTTAATAACCAAATTATGATTTATTTATAAAAAATTTAAAACTTGGGATTAAATTATAAAATTAAAAAATTAAAAAACAGATGTATGAAATTTTAAAAACTTAAAATCTTATTTATAAATTTAATTAAATTTTTTGAAAAAATCACATGCATTAAAGTAATTGTTATATCGATCGTACTGTTTTGCAGAAATATATATATTTTTTATCTAATCTATAATACATAGGATTATTCAGAAATATTTCTCTGAATTTTTTTAAACAGCAAAAAATATCTCCAAATTTGAAAAATTGCAAAGCAAATTCATTCTTCTCATTATATTCACACTTTTTAACGTAAATATTAAAAAAAACAATTGGAAAAGTTTAGAAAGACGTTACAATAAAATAATAAACTAATATATTTGTTTATTTTTAATTTTAAAGATTATTTTGTAAACTAAAAATTTCAAGAAGTTTTATAGTAAATTTCTCAAAAGTAAAATTCCAAACTTCTTTCCCATTCCATAAATCTTATTTTTATTTTTTTAAAAGAATGCTAACGATAATTTTTGATAGACTATGTCGTACACTTTTTCAATTTTCCGATTAACGTGTGATATTATATTTTTTAAGATACGTGATTATAATAGAAAATAAATTTTAATTTTAAAAAATATCTTACGTATCATTTACTCAAAAATATCATAAATATGTAAGAGTATTTTTTTCATTTAAAAAACATTTTAGTCTTAACAAAAAAAAGAAGAAGTAATTATTGTCATGGAATTCGATACTTTAATTGTATTTCTGTTCAATTAAAATATTTATATTGATTCATAATTTCATAATAATTAATTAATAATTTTTAAATTTAATTTTAAATATAATAATAATCTAAAATTTAAAATTAATTAAAGATTCACAGACGAAAATGAATAGTCACCTCGTCTTTAAAATTATTTCTTGCAAGTAAATCATATCTAAGTCTTTAACACCATTTCTAAGAGAATAAAAACTGTTATAAATTTTGTTACTTATTGAATTGATATAAATACTTAAAAAATTTCTCAAAAAATCATATAAATTCATGTGATTTTTCTCATAAAATTATCATATTCAATATAATTCAATTTCTCTAATGTTTAAGACTCTCTCAACTTTACCTAATTTCGTTTCATTTTAAATTAAATTAATTTTTTTTATTTAATAATGACTAAATATTTTTTTTATTCTTTAATTATTTAATATAAACTTACTCTTTATTTATTTATTTTTCCTATATGTGTGATTTATGATAAAATTTTAAATTACCTCTTAATAGTATATTAAAATTTAAATATAAAAAATATTAAAATATTACTATAAAAATATAAATATATATATATATATGAAATAAAAATAGTACTAAACTACTCATCCATTGGGGTGCATAGTAAAATAGTTTGTAAATGATAGGTAGACATGTTTTGCAAACTCTCGAAGAAGTCACTGCTACAAAAAGGATATTTAAGTCGATATGTAAAGTTAGTTTTTGAAAAAAAATCGACTTATAATGAATTTGAAGTCGGTTTGGTGTAGAATCGATGCTATCTAAGTAGGACGTAGTGTCGGTTGATGCGGTGAATCGACACTATCCACGTAGCGTAGCATCGGTTGACACCTGGAACTGACGCTATCCACGTAGCATAGTGTCGATTGAAAGTTGGAACCGACGCTACATCCACGTGTAGCGTCGATTCAACATGTCAACCAACACTACGTCCATTATAGATAGCGTTAGTTGACACGTAGAATCGACGCTACACACGTGGATAAATTCTTTTCTCTTCTTTTTTCCCCAGATAGAAACTATTCCAAGCGCTGCATATCTCTCAAAAACCCAAAACCTCTTCCACTTCTCCTCCACTCTTTCTCATTTTCTGGCCACCTACGACCACCAATTCTAGCGTTGATTAGTGAGTTTTCTTCCTCTCTAACTAATCTTTTAGATCCCTTATTTTTTGAGTAAAATACTCAAAAAATTTATACCCATTTATCACTTAAAAAATACCATTTTTTCTTCATTTCTTTCATTTTGTCACTTCATTTACTCTTGTTAGTATTTCTATTAATCCTACGCACTTATTATTCATATTTTTTCTGTTATTATGTGTTATTATTTATGTGTATAAATTTTTGTATTATAATATCTGGAGAAGAATATGATAATCTTGAATAACATAGAACAACACCATGGTAATTTTTTTGCTATTAATTAATATTTTATTTTTTTCCTATTATTATTTAGTGATCAAATACAGGTTTTAATTTGAGTATAATAAAAAATGAGTAAATTTTGTAAAAAAATTAAAAATTAAAAATTTAAAGTCGGTTCACCACGTGAATCGACTTTAATATCCCTTTTTGTAGTAGTGAGTGGATAAGAGTAATCACAAACTATTTAAAAAATAATTATAATATGAGGAAAAAACTACAGTGAAATTATTATCATAACATATCCTATGTTCCTAGTGTATATTTATTGTAAATTTTAAAAATTATTAAAAATATCCTTAACAAATTTTTATTATCATTGAATGAATATATTAAGAGATAATTATTACGTTTTATGTTGGATTTGTTACGAACATACTCGTAAGTTTATAAAATTAAAAATATATTCATAATGTATTTAAAATCTTAAAATTATAAACATATTTGTTTGTTGGTCTTAAGTCCTTCATATCAAACTCCCTAGCCAACTGTGCCTTAAATTCTTGGATTTGATCTCTGTTGGGGCCTGCTACCAACATGTCATCCACATACAACAACAAGATAATAAAATTATTATCTCCATCAAACCTTTTGAGGTACGTACAATGGTCTAAACTTAGTCTGTTGTATCCAAGGCTAATAATCAAGGAATCAAATCTCTTGTACCAACACCTCGATGCCTATTTGAGACCGTATAGAGATTTGTTCAACCTACAAATCAAGTTCTCTTTTCTTGTTTCAGCAAAACCTTCTAGTTGGAACATATAGATTTCTTCTTCAAGTTCTCCATGAAGAAATGTAGTTTTTACATCCAATTTCTCTAGATGTAAGTCAAACGTAGCACACATAGCTAGGACTATTCTGATTGTTATAAGTTGAACTATCGGGGAAAATATCTCATTGAAATCAATACCTTCTTTCTGAGCGAATCCTTTTACCACCAATCTTGCATGAAAATGTTCCACTTGATCATTGTTATCATGTTTGATCTTGTAGACCCATTTGTTACCTATGACTTTTCTCCCATGTGGCAATGGTACCAGTTCCCAAGTCTTGTTCTTGTGTAGAGCTTCAATTTCTTCCTGCATTGTTGCCATCCATAAAGACACATCTGAGCTACTTGTAGCTTCTTGGAAAGTTGAGGGCTCTCCGTCCTCCGTTAAAAGACAGTATGCAACATTGCTCTCCGTAACATACTCTGAATGCCACGATGGTGGCTTTCTCTCACGAGTTGACGGACAGACGAACTTCTGAAGACTCAGACTCGATTGGTTCTTATACCTCATGCTCTGGTATTGCTTCAGTAGAAACTTGAGTTTCTTGTACCAGATTATTTTCCACCTGTATTATTGTAATCTCTGAAACCTCTTTCGATATGCTATCATGTCCATCTGTTTATAGTAGTTGATCTTCTGCAAAGATCATATCCCTGCTGAAAAATAACCTTACAGGTAGTGGGATCCCACAGGCGATACCCTTTCACTCCTTCAGCATACCCCAAGAATATACACCTCATAGATTTTGGATTCAACTTTGTTCTTTCTTGGGCATTGTACATCACATACGTAGGACATCCAAAAGAATGTAAAGTAGAGTAGTCTCCTGGCTTACTAGTCCATATCTCTATCGGTGTCTTTAAATCAATTGATGTTGATGGCAACCAATTTATCACATAACAAGAAGTTTTTGTTGCTTTTGCCTAAAAAGAGTTGGATTGACCTACAGTCCTCAACATAGCTCTCATTCTTTCTGTAAGAGTTCTATTCATCCGCTCTGCCATTCCATTTTGTTAAGGCATGTATATGACTGTGAACTGTTGCTTAATACCTTCATACTTACAAAAAGTAAGAAACTCGTTGTCTGTGTACTCTCTTCCATTATCTATCCTCAAGCACTTGATCTTTTTCCCAGATTCAAGTTCCACCCGTTCTTTGAAGTCTTTGAATACCATAAAAACATTTGGCTTCTTCTTGATTGGATACACCCAACATTTCCTAAAATAATCATCAATAAAAGACACAAAATACTTTGCTCCTCCTAGGGACATTTATGGTGACTCCCATACATCAAAATGAATCGAGTCTAGAATAAATTTACTTTTGGCATCAGGTCTGTTAAACTTGCTGCTTACTTGTAACACGATGCTTACAGAAAGGTAGATTTACCGATTTGAGCCCTGGAAGTAGCTTTCTGTCAAAGAGAATCTTCAAACCTCGTTCTGACATGTGACCTAGTTTGAGATTCCACATCTTCGTTGACTCTTCTCCCTTATTGATTGACGCAACACATACATCAGCTTCCTCCAGTGTTTCTCCTTTTAGCATGAATAGATTCGTCTTGATCTTTTCTAGCTTTATAACCACAAGTGTGCCTTTAACAATTTTCATGAGCCCATTTTCAATATGGGTCTTGCATCCAAGACTATCCATTTGACCCAAAGATAATAGATTCTTCCTCAAACCTTTCATATGTCGTACCTTCTAAATAGTATGAATTGTACCATCACACATCTTTATCTTGATAGTACCAATACCAGCAATCTCCAAAGCATGATCATCACCAATGTGTAGAAAACCTCCTAGGATTGGTTCATATTTGTGAAAGCATTCTCTTCGAGATTTCATGTGCCATGTTGCTCTTGAGTCCAATAACCAGTTATCAACGAACTACTTTATGGCTCCAACTGTCGTTGTTGCCTTGTTGTATAGAACTTCACCATCATCTGAGGCATTTGCCACATTCCCTTGAGCATTTGATGACTCAGGGACTCCACTCTTCTTTTTGAACCAACAATCCTTCTTGACATGCTCTTTCTTGCCACAGTTGTAGCACTTGAAATTATTCTTATTTCTTGATTTTGATCTACCATGATTTTGACTCCCACTAGGGCCACGTTTCGTTGATCTTTCTCTTGTTATCATCAAAGCTTCTGCTTGCTGCGAACCCGCCTGTCTGTCTTCCTTGTTTTTACGCCTGATTTCTTCTTCCAAAATAGCGACAATAATTTCATTGAAGACTAGATAGTCAATGAGGATGTTGTTCGTCAGGTTAATGATGAGTTTATCATACGAGTCAAGTATACTTTGTAATAGAAGCTTCGCACGTTCAAATGTCTCTATTGTGTAACCCATTGATGTAAGTTGCGAAAATAGAGTGTTCAAAATGTTAATATGGTCGGTCACTTATGTGGATTCCGTCATTCGAAGATTGTACAATCTCCTCTTTAAGAAGATATTATTGTGTAATGACTTGGCCTCGTACAGTCTTGTTAAAGTATCACAAATCTCTTTTGTAGTCTTCTTTTCTGCCACACTTGATAACACTCTATCGGCTAGTGCTAAGTGCAAATTGGCAATTGCATTGTCGTCCATCTTGTTCCACTTGCTGTCATCAGTGATCTCTGCGGGCCTTTCTCCAATTACTGCCAAACAATTGTCTTTCCTTAAAATTGCCTTAATTTTTATTTTCCACAATGAGAAATTACTCTCGTTGAACTTCTCAATATCAAATTTTGTCGTAGTTGACATCTCGTTCACAATAATCTACTTCACACCCCTCAACCAATTGCTCTGATGCCACTGTCAAGAAAAATTACCGGGTCGACGCTAACACATAACTAAAGTGAAATTGAGAATAATGAAAATAAAATGGACACAAATATTTTACGTGGAAAAACCCCCGAACAAATTGGGGTAAAACATCACGGGCAAGTGTAGGAGGATTTCACTATTGTAAAATAGGGATTAGAACATCTTCTCTCTAGTTACAATGAGATAACAATTATAATCTCTATTGTAATAGAAGAAATAACTCTCTCACAAAATAGGGAAAATATTACTTACAAAGAAGGAACAAATTTTTCTTTCTAAGTAATAACTCACAAGATAACTCTCACAAAAACTTTTATTATCTTTTTTATGGATACTCTCTAATTCATTTGCTCTTATATTTTGCACAAATGAAACAAGTTATTTATAGACAACATCCTTGAAGAACTTATGGTAGCAAAGATTCCATGTTCATCTCCACATTGAATGGACAAGAAATTAGTGCTCCATATTGAATGGACAAGAAATTAGTGCTACACATTGAATGGATAAGAAATTAGTATTTCACATTGAATGCACAAGAAATCAGTACTCCACATTGAATGCACAAGAAATCAGTGTTCCAATATCATCCTTAATTAAATGTCTTCTATGTTTCTTACTTCATCAATTAGCAAAATATAACATTAAATTAAGCAAGTGACTTTACCACTAAACAAGGTAATCACTTATCACAATATATTACATGTTAAAAATAAGCATCATCAATTTTAATTAGATGTATGATTTTTTTTAATACCCATATTGTGTTTATGGTTTAAAATTTAAATTATAGTGATTTTAATTTTAAAATCATAATAATTTAAATAATTATGCTATTTTACAAATTTAAAAAAAAATAAACTAAAATTTTATATTAAAAAACTAGTATGTGATTGAAATACGTGTAGTTACTTCTTAATTCTTAAATATATAAAAATAAATTGTTGTTGTTTTTTATATGTTATGAATTTATCTTTAATTTTTATTGAAAATAAGGAAAAAAATATAATTTATATGTGAATTAGAAAGTTAATAAATTATTGATAATTTTATAACAAATTTAATATATATGGAGTATAAAATATAATTAACCTGTATATTAAAGATAAAAATAATAATTTTTAATTTTTAAAATTAAATAAATAATAAATAAAAAAAATATGATAATAACCCACCCAAACACTCAGACTTCGTAAAGTTAACCCAAATATGAATACGTAAATTATGGTTAAACGATAAAATTGGATGGAAATAGTAACCCATTTAAATGCCAAGGTAAGAGGAGGTAACTGAGTAGATAAATCTTATGTATAATGGGTTATGTACACAGTAGTAAAATGTGATATCATCCTAATTTTTTATATTTGGTAAAAAGGAAAAGATTTTCAATAATTAATATTAATAAATAATATAAAATATATTGTATATAATATTTTTTTTTGAAAGAAAATGAAATAAGTCTATATTTGAGAAAATAGTATATGAGTTACATTCATTTTAAAAGATGTATTGTTTAATCTCAAATTTTTTAAAATATATTATAACTCTTTTACTTATTTTTAAACTACACTTAAATTAATTTTAAGTTAATTATTTTAATTTAATTACAATTTATATATATAAAAATGTTATTTATTATTATAAATAAGTGATAAATTTATTATTAATGAAAATAATTAAAAATTATTATTTTTGAATAAAAATAAATATTTTTATATTGATAAATGTTTTTATTATATTAATTTCATATAATTTTTTACACTTTTAAATAATAATAAAATAAAATAAAATAAAATAAAATAAATTTATATATACCTTTAAAATAAATAAATATCTTTTTATACAATTTTTAAATAATTAAGTATTAAATTATATCTTTTAAAAAACCAAGTAACTCGTGTATTCTTAACCCTATATATTTGTAATTATTTTAACATATATTATTAATTTAATAATTAAAATATTATTTTTTATGAATAATTTTAAATTATTATATATATAAATATAAATAATGGTAAATTTTAAAAACAAGTAATATAATGGAGACAGGCTGGCGTGATTGTGGGTGACTGATAAGTCAAACTACAATGTTCATACAACATTACAACTGAACATGTCGTATTATTTATATCACGTCCTTTACCTGGACAACAGCACGTGTTGATAGCAGCCTACATGGCCCTATCTCCTAATCAACAACACCATCGCTGTTCTCTCTCTCTCTCTCTTCCACTTATGGTCTGAGGAAATTATCTTAACGTATTTTGTGCATTTATTAAAATTTTATTTTCTAAATACAATTTATTTAAAATACTTAAAAGCTTAAAATTGTGGTATAAATCTATATTAATTTAATTAGATAATATAATACTTTTCAAATAACATTTTATTTTTATTACTTTTACATGTATATTTTTTAAATGTTTAAAAATGTAATAGAATATTTTTTATAACTTTAAATGTATACGTTTTTTTATTAAAAACTAAAATTATTTAAATAATTAAATTATATAAAAATCAAAAGAATTTATATTTTTTTAGGTTATAACATGTAAATTTTTTTTTCACTAAGAAAATAACCTTTAGTTAAATAACAATCTTTACTTTACAAGTCACGCTAAACACCAACTAATCTGAACATAACATCTGTGTGTGTTTTAAGACACAACTCAACCCACTTTATTATAAATTAACTAATTTTATACTATTAAGTGAGTCGGGACTCTTTTTATTATTACAAAGATAAAAAAATTAATTTTAAAAATGTTTAATAATTAAATTATTTTAATATTAATGTTTTTTTATGAAAATATAAATATCCTCTTTTTAATATAATGTTACAAAAGTTACTAATTTTTTTTTTGATAAAATAACAAAATAATATTTTTTTAAATTTATATTTATAAAATAACACATTTAGAATTTTTTTTATAAAAATAATATATTTTTTATTATTAAATAAATTTAATACATATTATTCTTTTAAATATTATTTAATATTATATAGTTTTGTTTTTATTATCACAAACTTTAATAATTTTAAGATTTTTATGTAATTATCTAATAAAATTCTACTCTCTTGTCCCTAGCACTTATGTGAGTGACAGTCATATCAGATGACATCAACTGAAATCTAAGACAAGCTTCTACAGTAACAGATATATTACACCAAAAATGTACTCCAAACCATTAAATACAACTGTAATTCAGTGAACGGTACAGTTCCTTTTATAGTCATCAATATTCTGAATAATATATATCTAATTAATAATAATAAACAATCTTCATTATAATCGTATGATACTAAATTTAATAATCAAATTAATAATTAACATTAACGATTACCTTCACTTTCAAAGTTACATTTTAAGGATAGATTTTTCAAAAAAATAATAATATATTCAAATTAATTAATTAGCCACGTATTAATCTAAATTGTATTCGATTAATTTTAATTTGGACGTAAACTGTTTAAAGGTTGTCGATCGATACCCTTCAAAAGGAGGTCACGTTATAAACACATAACAAAATATTTAAATTAACTGAAAATTGTTAAAAATCGTAAAGGTGAGAATTCCACGATGGACAAGGATATATCTTGGCACCACGCTACCACTAAGTTCCAAAACTCAAAATCCAATACCATTTATACATCCCATAGCGAACAAATAAGATTTAAGAATATTTCTTCCTAAATTATATACTATATTTGTTTATCAATCTTAAACTTTTAATTATAATTTTTATATATTTAAAAATTCAAACTTTATATCTTTGTATTTAAATAAAATCTTTATATTTAAATAAAATCTTTATATTTTATTATTAAAATAAAAATACATAAATTCTTAATACCATATACAAATTCGGACAAATTTTTCAAAAAATTTGGCTTGAAAGCATAATTTATTTTATATAGAGATCAAAGTTGATCAAACTTTATATTATAAATTATTTAGAGGTAGACAGAGACATAATTTATTTCATATAATAGATAAATATAAGATATTTTTTAAAATGTAAAAGTTATATTAATTATTTTGTTTTTATTTATTTATATATAATAATTATTATTATATTACAATAAAATGTAAAAATATCTAAAGAATGAATCAGTATTATAGTGTTTAGTTTACAATTATAATGTAATAAAAAAATATTATATATTATTTTAATATCCATATATTCAGAAAAAAATTTAAATAATATCATTTAATTATTATTTTTTAGTTAGACAAAATACGTTATTAAAATCATTATTTTTTTAAATAATTATCACTTAAAAATAAAATATATTATTAAAATTATTATTTTTCTAAATAGGGGTTTGGGGTTTAAGGTTTAGGGTTTATGATATAGAGTATAGGGTATAGGGTTTAGGGTTTAAGGTACAAGATTTAGAGTTATATTTATGGGTTAGGATTTAACATTAAAATTATTATTTTTCTAAATAAGGTATAAGGTTTATGATATATGATTTAGGGTTTGGGGTTGGAGTAAAATTGAAATTAAAATTAAAATTTAACATTGTAATGAAATCATGATTCCTAAGGGAGAGGATAGAATCATGACTACTTTTTTAAGAATTTATTCTATTACATTTTCAATTTATAACCCAACCAAACATAAAATTATAAGATGGATTCAATTTTGAGTTTCATTTCATTCTTACCAACTCAATATGACATAAGCGATATTTATATATATATAGTCAATTTTTGTGTAAATTTGTAAGTAGTTTAAAATATAATTTAAGTTTTGTTATGTTGATTTAAACTAAAAATTGAATCAGATCTAAATTCTAATATGATACTCTCTGTTATCTTTCATTTTAATTATTGATGTTGTTGATTTTGTTTATGCTTATATATATTGTATTGTATGATTTCTCATGCTCCATATCCAAAAATATAGTTATTTTTTTATAGTTGTGTTGAGAATTCAAACTTTGATTCGTCATCTACTTGACTTCAACCTCGAAGTAAATTTTGAAAATAGGAAGAATCTTAAAAGTATTAGTCTCATTTTCCTACCTTTATTTTTAAAACAAATGAAAGATGTTAAATATAAAGATATAATCACTACTACAATATATGCTTTTGGTCTCGGAATTTTAACCTCGGTTATTTTAAAAACCGAGGTCATAGGGTTTTGGCCACGGTTTGATAAAAACCAAGGCTATAGTGTATACATATAGCCTCAGTTTTATCAATAACTTAGTGACTATAAAATAATTTACAAAAAAAACTATATTTAAATATATATAAAAACATTTATATAGCAAAATTATTAAATAACTATGATTAAATTTAAAATAATATAGAGTTTTCAATATTAAAATACTATGTCATTCATTTAAAAAAATACAAAAATTATTTTATAATTTTTTTATTTTTCTCTATTATTAATCTTTTTCTTTTATCATACATATATATATTAAATTTTTACATCAAAATTTGTTGCACTCTTTATTTTTTACTCTCTTTTTTTCCTATCTTTTTTTTACATTTTTTTTTCTAATTTTAATATTACACTAATTAAGTAATATATATAATATTAATAACATTAATTCCCCAGCTAATTATATATAAGTAATATATATATATATATATAATATTAATTACCGACTTAAAATATATATATATAATATTAATAAAATTCTCCAACTAATATATATATATATATTATTAATTATTCTGTATATATAATATTGCCAGCTGCGTTAAGTTATAATATATATATATATATAATATTAGTTAATATATGACCTTCCCAGGCAATTTCCCAAGCCCTAATCTTCCATAATCATATTTCTAAATCGGCGTCTCAGATCCAGCTCGCGTTAATTGATTTCTCTCCGAGCAACCCGCTAGCCAGCGTCATTTGGCGCGTCTCAAGATATTGTCGGCGAACTCCTCTAACCTCTCTTAACTTCTTTTCTCTCTGACTTGTTTATTTCATATTCTCCTTAACCCGCCTTTCAGCGCCCGATCCTGTCGTTGTTGGCGACTGACCAGGTAAGTATAATACTGTTTTATTACTATATAAAATCATATATATATATATATATATTAATGAAGCTTGAAAAGAACCTTTTCAGATTAATATGGATTAAGCTATGGTCTAACTCCACAACTTTCAAGCGTCTCTATGCATTAGAAGAAAGTGATAGCTAGATTGTGATGGCTTACAACGATTAAAATTAGCTAAACCAAACAAACAATATTCATCATACACTAAATTGATTTTTATATTTTCTTTATTTTTAATTTGTTAATCACTTTCAATCAATGCCTCCTCTGTTTGGTCTCTTCAATTGTGTTATCAAATATAATTTTTTGCTTTAATTTGGTCGACAAAGCGGACTTGTTGAACAAATTGTGTTATCAAATAAAATTTTTTGCTTTAATTTGGTCACGACAAGCGAGAATTGTTGAAAAAAATTCGTTTGTTATATAAGAAATGACAAGAAATTTGTATATCGCTAAATTGAATTCCATGTTCAAATTAATAAGAAACTACGAATACCTTGTGATGATTTTCATTAAAAAGTTATCTTAGTGGCAAAACAAAAAAAATGCTAAAATACATATTATAAAAGTAAAGGAAAAGTTCATCTCTTTGTTTGTCACACATTATATACCTAACAATTCTTCATAGTTACAAATGACAAGAAATTTGTATATCGCTAAATTTTATTTTTGTTCAATAATAAATACAACTTTAGTCTATTTTAATGTTCAATTTTTTCTTATAAAATACAGTTTTTTTATTTTTTTTTTTGTCAATTATCTTAAAGTATAATGATATATATAGATTTGGGTTTAAACTATATGTGTGTTTGTGTGAGTGTAAGTGTGTATATATTATTTTAAAAAGCTCTAGTAATTCATTTTTTTAATTATTTCTTTGTTTAGGTTTGAGCTACTTGATATATGCTTTCTCTGTTTTCATGTTTCTTGGAAAGAAGAAACGAAACCAAAAAAATGGAAAAAGAAAAAAGTTAGAAGCGAGCAACTAAAGACCAATATCATATTTAGTTTAATAGATTTCATCATACACCTCCTATAATATACATCTAACACTTATCAACCATTAGATTTTTTAAAGCAATCTCATCTACATAATTGATTTTAAAAATTATATATATATACACACACATATAAGATGTGCAAAACTAGCAATTATTGTTATTAATTATTTAATTAGGTTGTGATTGCTTGTAATTTCAAAGTTTTCAAGCTATTATTGATTTGATTAAACTTTTTGTCAAAAGAAAGCTAAAGTGGATAGAGTTATTGATTTGATTAAAGACATTATATTTTTTCCTTTTCACAGAAATAGAAAGCAAAATGGACAATAACATTAAAGATATTTTATTTTCCTCTGAATTTGATGCTTTTACTTACAGTATGATTTGAGAAACCAAAATCCAAAGGTTTGAAAAAGATTATGTGCTCTCCTATCATGTAGTAGAGTAAGTCCGATAATGCCACTTTCATTTACATTAGTAGATTCGGTACCAAGTGGTGATTATGGACCATTTGTTAGTCCATTATGTGCTTTCTCTGCACTGCAACTTCCTTTTTTCATTGTGTATTTGATATGATTATGTATTTTATGTTATCTTCTGTAAGCGGGTTGTAAATTTGATAAAATGAAAGCTTACGCTTTATGAGTTGTAAATTTGATTGAGAGTTAGCATTTTCTCATGAATTGGCTGCTATTAGGCCTATGGATGATCACATGCTATTGTAGTTTTTTTTCTGCTTTCTTTTTCATGGTAGGCACTAGGTGCAGCAACATCATACTTACCAAGCATACCAGGCCTCGATGCGGGGAAGACCCGTTGATGGATATGAAGATTTTCCAAAAAATGATGAGAAATCCTTAATGAAGGTTAGAAATGACTTACGTAGACTTGATGAGTTGACATTGAAATGCATGTATTGCAATCCTACTTGTGAGAAAGTAGAAGATCGAGGAAATGAGGATGAAATTTACAGTCTTTGGTCTGTATTTATGCCGTGTCTTGGTGTTGGTCTTACTGCCCAGTTTGGTGTTAGCGGTGCTAGTGCACCTTCTGTTGCTATCTTTGTCTTTGATCTTATTCTACAATCTTTATCTTCAGTCTACTTCTATCTTAGATCTTTAGTCTTGAATCTTGTAGTCTTTGGTCTGATCTGTAGTCTTCAGTCTACTGCTTGGTGTTAGTGTTAGTCTTATTTACTGCTTGGTCTTAGTCTTATTACTGCTTAGTCTTGATCTGTTACTGCTTGGTGTTAAGCTTATTTCTTGTCCTTCTATTTGGTATTAGTGCTAGTTATTTGCATTGGTCTTCTTCTGTTGTGCTAGTGTTGGTGTTGCTACGCTGTGCTAGTGTTGGTGCTGGTTTGTAGAAGAAGATGGAGTCAAGAAAGACTTGAGAGATTTTTCAATCAATTGAAAATCTGGAATTATCATTATAATTTTTTTTATAGCATATTTATGCTTGTAATTAATAGAAAAAAGTCAATTTGTAATAGTAATTTTTATTATGTTTTAGTGTAGAATAAACTCTCGAATGTAATTATACTTTTAATTTTAATATAATATTATTTTTAATATTGTTTTAATAAATTTATTGTAATTTATATTAATTTTTAATATTATAATTATAATTTTTTTTAATTTATGTATACCCTATGGCCTCGGTTATTAGAAAGCGAGGCCGTAGGAAAATATATATGGCCTCGGTTATTAAGCAGAGGCCATAAGGCATACTATGGCCTCGGTTATTAAACCCGAGGCAGAAAGGCGTATCTATGGCCTCGGTTATTAGAAAAACCGAGACCAAAAGAGGTACCTAATGGCCTCGGTTTTGAATATAGGAGCCGTAATACCTCCTTTGGCCTCGGTTTTTAGCAAGGCCATAGGTACCCATTTTGGCCTCGGTTAAAAACCGAGGCCAAAAGTCGTTACCTATGGTCTCTCTCACTTAGGCCTCGGTTCTTATAACCGTGGCCATAGACCTACGGTCACGGTTAAAAACGGAGACCATAAGCACATATTGTAGTAGTGAATCCTTTGTTTAGTGATTAGAAAAAATTCTTTATTTACTCTTACTTATATATATTTTTTATTTAGTGATTGAAAAAATTATATTGAGATTTAAAACTCTTTATTCAAACTATAAATTTCTATAAAGACATGATAACTTCTGATTGTTGCATTAGAGAGATTTGATAGTATTTATCTTTGTCAAATTTATTTAGAAATGAAATTTTTATTTTAAGAATTAACTTTCTTTCAATTATGTTTACTAGTATTCTTGTTTTATAATTAACTAATTATTGCAATATAATAGATGTGTGAAAAATTGTATTATCTTTGTAAATTTTATTGTGTGTTTGAATTATTTAATGTTAAGTTATCATTTATTCAAAAGATTAATTATTATAATGTTATTTATTACATTTTTTGTATTTCATGTAATACTATGTGAGTTAATAATGAGTTTTAATCTATAAATATATTTTTTATTTATAAAAATAGTTTAATTAACTAAAAAACACATAATTAACTATTTGAGTTAATTTAGATCATTTTATTTATTTTTAATTTAAATTTATTTTTATTTTTATAATTTAAATTAAACTTAAATTGTTATAAGGTTGAATCAATTTCAATTAAATTAATTCTATCACATTTAAGTGATAAAACTCCCTCGATATAACATCATTGCGATTAACCCAACAAATAGGTGAAATGATTATTATAATTAATTTAATAATTAACTCAATTATATTTAGTAATAATAACAAATAATTAACCTTAAACGTTTCATAAAAAAAGACTTTTCCTTAAGATTATGACAAGTTGGTTCTCTGGTACATTGAGAAATCACATTCTCAAAAGTCAGATCTTGACCATTTAATCAAATCAACTGCGAGGATATCGAGAAGTCTCTAAACAACAATGCATAGTAGTGAATTAATTATATTATAATTATTATTTTTATTATTACCAACCATAAAAATTATATTTCTTTTCATTTTAAAAATGTCGAGGAATAGGTATCTCGATTTAAGTAATTAAATTAATTTTTAAAAACATAAAATAGAATTTTTGAAAATTTCAAAAAAATAATGTTATTTTTTTCATTTATACAAACCAAATATTATGATTATTAAGAATTTAATAGAATTTACATCCTTTTTCATTGTCCGAAGAAAATTCAATTAATTTCTTAATTTTTGTGATAAGCCTACAAATTAATTCATTTAATTACTAAAAGGATGAACTTAATTCAAAATACGACCCATAAAAGAAAATATCGACTAAATTGATTACAAAAATACCAATCACATTACTTATTATTGAATTGCGTCCAGTTCACGTCTATACCATCAATCAATAAAAATATTCTAACATTTTCTATTTTATTAATATTAGATTAATATTATATAATGATGTACAATGAGCGTCCTTCATTTACGATGAATTGTTGGCATTGATCTTATATTTGTTTTCTTCTATGGACCTCGGTGAAAATGATGATTAATTCGGATCACTAAGAAAATCCAACTATGTTAATTGTAATGTGTTAACAAAATATATATATTAATTACATTGTCCGAATACATTTATTTTTGAAACACGTTGACCCCTTTGTACATCTCTCATGTTACAATCTTTAGATTATTTATTTTATTTACATAATTAATTATAATTTAATATTATTTAATAAAAATAATTATAATAATAATAAATTTAATTTTAACAATATTCCTATCTTATTAATTAGAGATGAGTATCATATAATTTATTTTTAACCAATTTAAAATTCGATTCAAATGGGTTTAAATTTTTTTAATACAAATTTGATATGATAATATAATTAGTTTAAATCAATCTAAATTCAAATCAAATTAAAACATTTCAATCCAAATTAAGAATGAAAAAAAAACCATGAGTTCGATTATCCGAACCAACAGTTTGATTTTTACTCGGTAAATTTTGAAAATATGTACAGTTTCGGGTAAAAATCAAGCGTGAACTAACGGTACAATTATACTAAAAATCATATCTGTCTGTACCCAAAATTAATTATATTTAATTAATTAATTTATATATAAATTACATATTAATTACATATTTAGGTTAGGGTTTTCAGTTTCACTTTCGCACACGACACTTCGCATTTTGCAACTCGCGGCTCATCATTCTGCCATCTGCCCTGTCGATCTTAACTCTCACCCTTCTACCCTTTGCCCTATGTCGTTCTCAGCTCTCAATTATCAACTCTTAGCTCTTTGACTCTCTGACTCTCAACTCTCCCCCTAGTTAGTCCTCCTCAGTTTCTTCTTCTTCTTGATCTTATCAGGTAGATTATATATACATAAAGTATTTCCTTGTCTAATATCTCCTCATATGAATCAGATAATTCAGATCTCATACTTACTCTATTCTATGCTTCAAAAGTGGCTATTATGTTTTATCACTTTGTGTATGGGTATTCAGCTAATTTTTGTTATCCTTTATAAAGAAACTGACTCTTTTAACTTTAGAGTTATAACTATGATGTTAATACTTTAGCTTTATAGTTATAACTATGGATCTTTTACTCTGTTCTACACTTTAGGGTTAAGTAGTCATTGTAAATATGGTGTTAATACGAAGGTGAAACTGAATGTGTATTATCTAGAATATTTTAGTTTTAATATGACAAAATTTAATCTATACTTGAGTTACATTTACTACAAGAAGGCTACACTTATCCAATTTCCTTCTATAGTAAGAAGTATTCTAAGAGTTACAAATGACAGATACCAAAGATCAAAAGTATGTACATGATTACTTAATGATAATGAGAGTGGTAAATGTATCAAATTTTTACATTTTTTTCCCATTATCAACTTTTTTTTAGATTGAACAATTACCACTTTATGCAACCATAAAGATAACCACCCATGCCAAAATTGAATTACTTTAATTTTCAATTCCATAATGTCTCTATACTTTCGATATATGCTTTGATTTTTTTTCTTTCAATTTTAATGTCTTTTAGAGGTTAATTTTTCTAGGAGAAAATGATTTCAATTCTTATTGATATAGAAAAAATTATGGTGGTTGAGGTGATGAGATTGAGATGCCTTTATGGTATGAAGAAAAAAATGTGAAAGATATGTGCAAAATGAGTCATTTTATGGAAAAAGAAAAGAAATGTGAGCTATTGCATAAGTGAAGAAGAAGAAAGTTTAAAATAGTTTGAAATACTATCATATCGTTGTATGGAGCTTCAAAAACTCATAAATGATTTTTATTTGTATTTTAATTATATCTAAAAAAAGTTAGTACGACAAAACTTAAGACAACATAGGTCTTCAAAAATCATTCCTGCTTGTGTAAGGACAGTTAGTTGGTCGAGATAATTAAAGTAATTTTTAGTTTTAGGAAAATCTCACTCGATTGTGTACATGACTTATCAGTCATCTCAACCATCACAAAGACAACTACCCATGCCAAATTTGAATAGATAATAACCCATAAAGATAGTTAATGATTCAATGGCACAACCTAACTTCCTTATCAATGATTCAATGGCTTCAAACATTATGGAAAATGAATATGTTGAAAAGGTAATGAGAGATAATAGAAAACATATGTATATTGAACTTATATATGAATTTAAACTTTGAAAGTTATTTTTTCAGATATTTTTACCACAATTCTCTCAAGGAGGAAATGACATTGAACTTAATGTGAAGTAACAAGTGATGGAACTTCAAGTGTTAGTCAACATTCAAATGCTCCTCTCCTTACATCGACCTCCTCACTTGAAAATATACAAAGTCAACCATCACATGAATATGATGAAAAAAAGATGGGAAGGCTAAATTAAAGTCTGAAGAATGAGTTCATTTTGATAGGAAGAAAATTAATGGGATATGGAAGGCAATATGTAATTATTACAAAAAAAAGTTAAGAGGTGATACAAGGAATGAGACATCTCACTTGAAAGCACATACAAAAGGTTGTCCATTCAAACGACAATAAATGGTGATAGGTTAATCATTATTAAATCCTAATAAGAAGAGGGATATAACTGAGTTAGGACATTGAAATTTTGATTCTCAACTTTCTCGTGATAAATGTGCAAAGATGATAATTCTACATGAGTATCCTCTTAGTATTGTTAAATATCATGGTTTTAGGAAGTATTTACATTCATTACAACCAATATGGTAGCCTATTTCTCATGCGATAGTTAAGAGAGACATTATAAAGATATATGATGTTGAGAGAAAAATGATAAATATGTTGAAGAACAATAGAAGTCGTGTTGCAATCACGAGTGATATGTGAAAGTCTGGAAATCAAAACAAAAGATTCATGGCTATAACTTAACTTGTCATTTCATTGATGACAATTGGTATTTGCATAGTAAAATAATAAGGTAAATTTTAGAAGTTTATTGTTGAAATTTATGCAATTAATATGAAATCTATTTTTTAGAAATTTAATATATTAAATGATTGTATATAACTTTTATGTAGGTTTATATTTGTTCCTGCTCCACACACTGCTGAGGTTATTGGTCATGAATTGATGAGTTTTTTTATTGGAAAATTGATCGCAAGATTTCAACCCTAACTTTAGATAATTTTTCTACTAATGACTCAATGTTACTTGATATGTTAGATTCATTGGATAGAACTTCAATGTTATTGTGGAAGATATTTTTCATATGCGTTGTGTTGCTCACATATTAAACTTAGTAGTTAAAGATAGGTTGAATGTAATTTCTCAATGCATTGCTAAAGTTAGAGACAATGTTGCATATTGGATAGCAACACAAAAGAGGGAGGGAAATTTTAAAAAAAATTACATCTCAAGAGATAAAGTATTCTTGTAAGAATTTATCTCTTGATTGTCAAACTCGTTGAAATTCTATTTTTTTAATGCTTAAAGATGCATTATTTTATGAGAAAGTGTTTTCTCATTTGAAACAATTGGATAAGAATTATAATACTCTTCCCAATGACTTGGATTGGAAAATAGCAAATAATATTTGTGATAAGTTAGAGGTATTTTACAATATCACTGAATTGATTTATGGTTCCAACTATCCCACTATAAATATATTATTTCCTCATATTTGTGACATCAAATTGGCATTATATCCTTGGGTTAATGATGATGACGATTTGATCAAGGGAATGACTAAAAACATGTATGTAAAATTTGACAAGTATTGGCAAGAAGTTAATGTTGTCATAGCTATATGAGTTATTTTAGATTCTTAATTTAAGATGAATTATCTCAAATTCTATTTTCCAAGAATATATGGAGAGAATGTCATTTTTGAAATTGAAAAGGTGAGAAGAAAGTGTTGCGATTTGATAAATATGTATCGATAAAAACGAGTTATAAAAGAAAAGTGTCGACAAATGGAGTTTTCAACACGTTCTAATATGTCTCAAAGTTTAAAAGGTACTAGTGTTCTAAATCTTAGTGGTATAGTCGAGTATAAAAAATGGAAATTAATGCAAACTAAAATTAGACCTTTGAGATCTTAGTTGGACTCTTATTTAGAAGAAGTTGGTGTGGAAATTTCTGAAGAAGAGTTTGATATATTATCTTAGTGGAAGTGTAACAAACATAAGTATCCATTAATGCATGACATGACTAGAGATATATTGGATATTCTTATGACCATAGTTGCTTCAGAATCTGTATTTAGCATAAGTGGTAGAGTAGTGAACAAACACTGTAGTAGACTCAAAGAAAATACATTGGAAGCTTTGATGTGTACTCAAGATTGGTTATAGGCTAATATTCATTAGGGGTGTGCAAAAAATCCGATCATCCGATCAATCTGATCCGTTTCGTTGATTTTTCATTCGATCTGATCCAATCCGATAATCGAATTAGATGAAATTTTTTTCCATCCCTTAAGTACGATTCATCTACTTCCATCCGATCTGATCAAAATTAATTATATATATATTTAATTAATATACTTATTAAATTAAATATATATAATTAATATTTATTTATTTTATTTTTTAATATTTATTTTTAAGTCAAATAATTTTATGTTATGATTTATGTGCAATTTTAAAATTTTTATTTAAAAATATAAAAAATAGAGTTAATTAAGTTTATTGGTCGGATTGATCGAATGACATCCGAATAGTTTACGGATTAGATTGATCGAATGTGAAAGGTGATCGGATCGGTTTCGGATTAGGATGTTTCAATCCGAAAGGATGGTCGGATCGAATCGAGTGAGTATAAAATTAACGATTTTCATCCATTGAACAACCCTAATATTCATAAATAAGGTATAAGTCTATATACTTAGTACTTGTACATATTATATTTTATTAACATTTGTTTTATGTACTATATATTAATTATTTAATTGTATATTCAAATAATTTATAATTTATTCAGATATGTTAACTCCTCGTTCATCTGTTTCCATTATTATTATTATTACAGAAGATGATATTGAGGTAAAAAATTTACATTATTGATTATTAATTTATTATGTTGGTTTATAATAATGATTTTATATGTTTGATTTTTACATGATACTCGTAATGTTGAAGAATAATTGAAAAAAAGAATTTTTGCTTTATTATACTTAAATTCTAATATTTGTATGAATTTATAATATTTTATTTGTATTTGTTCATTTATTTGTGTAAAAAAATTAATTTTAATTTTACTCTATTAAGTTAGAATTAAAAATTTTCATTTTTAATTATGTGTTTGTTTTATCATGTTTAATAGAAATTTTTTTAAAAATTAAGTCATGTATTTTCTTTTTTGAGTTTTTTTAAATTACCTTCTCGAATTGTTACCGCAGGTAAAAAATTATTTTCGAAATGTAAAGGTTTTCGGAATATTTTGAATACAAATTTTATAATTCGATTCGCGAACAATTATATCAAAAATTATCCCCATATTTATGTCTATCATTAATCTAAATAAATTATATAATTTTTATTAAGAATTTAATACGATTATAAAATTTATCAATCTAATTTAATATAAATTTAATTAATTGAATTAAATTTATTAATTTAAATGAATATGAATAATTATTTGATCGCCAATTTTATTGATATTGCGAATTTCGTATTATGGATATTTATGAGGACGTTCATGATCCAATTGAAGAAAAGCACGTAACGTCACATTTCCAATCATATTGTTTGCAAGGGTAAGAACCCACGTGACGTGGGGTTTGTATAAGTTATATATGCAAAGAGAGTGGAAATACGCGCTTAAGGCGACTGTGGAAAAGCTTGGGCAAGTAATAAGTATAGATCTTGTTTTATGCAGTCCCGTACGAGTACACGAGCGCCAAAAAGCATGTAACGTCGGGTTTCCCAATTATAAGGCGCAAGTGATATTTTAAGTATGAGATATTTATTTTTTAAAAAATAAAATTATATTAATTTTAAATTTTATTAATATAAAATATTTTATTAATAGATATTTTAATAATATTAAATAATTATATTAGATTTTACTTTTAAAAAATAAAAATTAATTATATTTTTAATAAAATTTAATATAATTATTTTTTTACTTTATTAACTTAAAATATTACTTCATCATTAATTATAATTTCTATGCAATATAATGTTTATGATTTTTATATTTTTTCACATTAAATTATATTATTGATCTATATATTTTAATTAAATTCGTATACGTGTTTTAAACTTTTAAAATATATAATTTAATTTTTAAGTTTTTAAATTTAACTTTCATGTCACTAAATTTCTAAATCATATGAATTGATATTAAATTTTTAAAACTCCCTTTATAATATTCAAAAGTTTAAATCATAAATGTGTATAGTAGTTAAGTTATGACATGTGTGAATTATTAAAAGTTTGGGAATAAAATGTAAGATTCAAAAGTTTATGAATCTATGTATAAAGTTTTAAAATTTTAAAGAATAATTATACGTTTCAAAATTTTAAAAATTTATATGTGAATTTTGATAAAATTTAAGAACTAGTAAATTAGTTAAACTTTTTTCAATGGCTTAAATGAATTAAGAGAAAGGTTAAGGACACACAATTTTTTGCATATAAGACGAGCACAACTTTTACTTGTAAGAATTTCATACATAGGAATAATTATACGAAAAATAATTGTTCTTTTGACTCAAATAAGTAAATGACACCTAAATGAAGGGTAAAAATACCAATTCAAGGAATCTTTTCATGAGCTTTATACAAATTCGGTTAAACTGACATCACAAACTTGAATAAAGTAAATAAAACAACGAAAGTAAAAGACAACATGCTCAATTCAATACACAATAAAAATAACCAGTAGTAAAAAAATGAATTACAGTAAACACATTAATAAATGTGTGTCTCATAGCCTTCTGTTCAAGTTAACAATATGCATAACAAGCAAAAATCACATAGCAAAATAATTATACATATTTAAAAGTTATAAAGAATTTCTAATCATTTCAAGACCTCATATGTGAGAACATATTTAGTAAATAATAATTATATTATCACAACATGCAATTAAACAAAACACAATTTATCAAGAAAGATAGTTTGGCATCTGATATATAACTAGAGTATGAAGATACTAACTTTTTAGAGGCTCACTCCAAATTCACATGTAGATAAAAAAATAGAAACAATAGAAATTAATCAAGAAGCAGATAAATTAGTTTAATACTACAAAAGTAATAAATAGAAAGTTATAGATATGCTATAAGTAAAGAAAAAAAAGCATGCAACTATACAAAATAAATAATCTTTCTAATAAGAGTCTAGATTTAGTATGTTTGTATATACATGATAGAAAACTTAAATTATACTAACACAACAATCTAATCATGTATAACTACATTGAAGAAGTCCAAGACTTGGTGCATAACCAGGTCAAAATGATACTGATTCCTTAAGTACTCCTTCTAAACATGCAAACAACATATAGATAAACACTTAATTGAAAATCATAACAGCAGTACACATAATCACAGATACATAGTAAATAAGCAACATAAATATTATCAGTAATAAAAAAGCAAACAATAAATAGTAAATATTTTCTAATCAGAGTTTAAACCTTAATATGTAAAGACATATATAATTTAAACTCATATTATACTAGCCAAACAATAGAGTATGCACAACACCAAATATAACTAGGTAAACCAATATAAAACCTCTACCTATATGGTAACATCCTCGAATTTCTTATGGTAGTCACTCAACAGCAAACAAATCCAATAAGGAAAAAACTAATTACAACCCTGACATAAATAACACCCAAATTATCTCTATCAGTTGGGACCACTATCTAAACTACTTATTGTTGCCTTCGCTTGTTTCCTTTACAATGTCATGGTTCGTTTAAAGTTAACCATTTAATGTAGTGTGATTGGCCACTAACAATCAATAAAGTGAACATGATTTAAACACCAAAATGGGAAACCACTCAATCATGATCACTCATAAACTCACAAACTAACGTGGGATACATACTCAACATCGTTTCATAAACCTACAACAACTAACCAATTGACACGCGACTCACCATTTAAAAAAATTACATGAAGGCAACTACTAGTCAACACACGGCTCATAGCCATATAGGTTTCTCATATATAAAAAAGTTTCACGAAGGTAACTACCAATCGACACATGGCTCACAGCTACACATGCTCCTCACATAAGAAAAAGTTGCACGAGTGCACTACCAACCGATACACAACTCACATAGTCACGAATCAATAATACCTAATAATACTCAAGGTAATAGAGATATGGAAACAAAAAAACAAGATGTTGATTTGACATAACCCTATTACAAATTTTCTAGATGTCGATTTATAGAAATTAACTAAGCTCACGATCGACCTTGCCACAGGTCCTCGTGACCATCTTACCAAAGCCTTGTCGAGGGGTATGGTGATGTGCCAAACATTATTAAGTAATTTTTCATAAATACTTGCACTGGAATCGAGCCAAAAATATGAGCGACAACGTCGATGAGCGAGTGCACTCTACGAAAACCAATCCATTGGTGTGTGTAAATATGCTTTCAATCACAATGTTTCTAATTAAGTACATGTGTGTATTACTAATCCACAGTAACCAACTTTACACAAAGAAAGACAAAACACTGAGTAACACAAACAAACTCCTTGTTTTGCATATGAAAAGCCAACACAAATGACTACAAGATTTACATTCTTCCCTTTGGCTTTCCGTATCAAAATACTGCACAATTAAGTACAAACACACATCAATCATGAGATGTTTATGTAGATGACCTAAAGATGTTTGTTCCTATTAGCAAAACATCGATGCACGTCCAACACCAAAAAACATACCTAGTCCAAGTGCATTCATCTTGTGCACTCCATTCATCTTCTTGGATCAATTCATTCACACTCTGTCACTTTGAAACATAAGGGTTTAAACACATCTGCATATAGTACGTCTAAAGTAAGAAGACTTCAATATACACTTGTAATCTACATACACAAAACAAACACATACCCTGTAAACATATCATAATATCGTGTAGTCTATCTAAATAATATCATTTTATCCCTAGATAGGTACATATCGATAGACTAAGCAAAGTCGACATGTAGTTCAAACAAACACAATCTACATGTAATATTAATATGTAAATTCCTCATAAACATATGATATACTCTCTCTAAGTGTATGCATATCAAGTAATCATGATAGAGTGTAAACTACACTCATTATCCTATGCATCAAACATCATGTTAACGGAGAAACACAATGCATAAATAAACACAAATTGTACATACTTTTTCCCCTTTTTTGACATAAAAAGTCAAACAAAACACACATATAATGTGTCACATATCATATCCTTATATGAAAGAGATAAGTCAAATAGAAATGCAATAATCTTAACACAATACATCAATAAAGATTAAAGTAAATACAACAAGGAAAACATGTAGCTTTTGTGTATAAAATCTTTTCACGCAATTGAAAATACAAATAGAAATTATGTATTTTATATGCATTTTTACCGTCGCTATTTAGGAGAGTACTTATTTTATATCTATACAATTTAAATTTTAATATGTTTTAATATTATTTAAAAAATTGATATTTTTTGAATTTTTAAAATAATTATAATATATAATAAAATATAAAAAATATGGATAAAAATAAATATAAAATTAGATAATTAAGCATTTTTTATTTTTAATAGTATTTAAGATGTATTACACGTTGCAGACAAGCACATGCTTATCAACTATAAATACACTTAAAAATAGATAATCATTTGTTTTTTTAATTTATTTTGCTATTCTTTATATAATAATGTAGCACTAGCAGCCTAGCACCGCTTATAGAGTTTCCAAGAAAAGGCTGAAAAAAAGAGAGGTCCTCAAGTAGATTAAGATAAGCAATGAAAATAAAACAATAAATTTTTTTCTTTTTTATAGTCAAATAATAATTTATGTAAACAAAATAAATAATATGTTTAAAAATTAGATTGATACTACTACAGTAACGTTGTGGAATGGGTGATGTCTAAAAAAGTATGGAATATATATATTTTTATTGACAATATCACATCCATAAATCCTAGTGAGTAAAAAAGGCCAATAGATTAAAAAAGACAATGGAATCTCCATTAATTGAAAGTGAATGACTCATCTCTCACCACACGTACGCCAGAAAGCTAGAGAGACAAACACAAGCAATAGTTGATTAGTTTTTTTTTTTTAATCAATAGTCGATTAGTTTCTAAAACACAGAGAATGAAAATAATAATAATATATTTATGATAATTTTTATTATATCATCACCATATAAAATATTTATTCATTATTATTATTATTATATATAATATTATTATTAATAAAATATAATTATAATAATAACATTGGAATAATATCATTAAAAACTATTATTATATATGTTAAATATATGAATTTAATTATAAAAATAATATTTTATAATAAATTCATATTACAAAATTTTTAAATTTACTTGTTAAAATTTGTATATTAAATTTTATTAGGTTTTTTTTGGAGTAATATCGTTATAATGAAAATTTTTATTGTCATAATTATATTTTATTAATAAATATTTTATTCATTAATAATAATATTATAATATAATTAATTTTAAGAATATAATGAATAATTTATATATTTTTATTATGATAATAATATTATTATTCATTTATTTATAAATTTTTTTATTTTTTTTATAATTTAAAATAAAGTCACGTGAAAGCTACAATTACATAAAATTAAAGAAAGAAGATAAATATTATTGGCATTGATTAACCCCTAATTGGCTAATTTACGCATTTTGGAACCCCTTAGAGAGACAAAGAAATAATTTTGATAACAAAGAGAGATAGAGTATGAAAGAGAAGAAAAAAGATAAAAGAGATTTCGTTGAAATGATTATTTGTGAAATAAGAGAAGATTAAAAGCTGGTTTAGAGAAAAGAAAGAGATAGATATAAAAAGAGAGGAGATAGAAAGAGAAGCTCACATGGCATGCGAGCAACAGCTGTGTCCTATCTCTCTTCTTCTTCTTCTTCTTCCTTCTTCTTACCTTCCTTTCTCCAACTTTTAACTCTCAAAAGTTTCTCTCTCCTCTCTCACCTTTCTAATCTAAAACCAGACGGCAGAAGCTATAGCTTCTGAGCTCTCTTTCCTTAATGGCAGAGCTTAGGTCTTAAACGTAAAACCCAAATCCTTCAATCCTTCAATAAAGGTACAAAAAAGATGAAAACCCATTATCCCATTTCACTCTCTCACTTCACTTTTTTGTTTCTCTTCCTCATTCTGTATTCTTCTTCAACCTCTTCAACCTCTGTCTATACAAGAGCTCAAAGTTCTTATAAAGATGTCCAGCAGCTTATAAATTTCAAATCCTCTCTTCCCAACCCAAAAATCCTCCATAACTGGCTTCCCAATCAAGACCCATGTTTTTTCACAGGTGTTCATTGTAAAGACTCCAAAGTTTCCTACATAGACCTCAGCTTTGTCACCTTAAGTGTCAATCTTACTTATGTTAGCTCCTTTTTAATGACTCTTGAAAGCTTGGAGACTCTCACTCTTAAATCAACCAACCTCAGTGGTTCCATTTCTTTCCGTACTGGATCAAAGTGTGGACCTCTGCTTTCCACCATAGATCTAGCTCAAAATAGCTTGTCTGGTCCCATTTCAGATATTTCAAACTTGGGCTCTTGTCCAAATTTAAAGTTTCTTAATCTCTCCAACAATTTTCTTGATTTTTCAGTGAAAAGCTCAACTGGGTTGAAGCTGAACTTGCAAGTTCTTGATCTTTCTTTCAATAAGAATTCGAGTCCTAACGTGGTGACTTGGATCTTATCTCGAGGTTGTAAAGAATTGCAACACTTGGCTTTAAAGGGAAACAAAATCACAGGGGATTTGAGTTTCTCTAGCTGCGAGAAATTAGAGCACGTGGACTTGTCTTCGAACAATTTCTCCGTTGAAGTTCCTTCTTTTGGAGATTGCTTGGCTTTAGAGTACCTTGACATCTCTGGAAACAAACTTGCTTTTGATACTGAGCTTACTCTCTCAGCTTGTAAGCAACTAAATTTCTTGAACCTCTCAAGCAACAACTTCACTGGCCCAATTCCAAATCTTCCAACTGAGAAGGTACGCTTTCTTTCTCTCGCAGATAATAATTTCCAAGGTGAGATTCCTCTGAGCCTATTTGATTCATGTTCCAACTTGGTGGAGCTCGACCTTTCATCAAATGACCTTTTTGGTAAAGTTCCAAATTCTTTGAGCTCTTGTTCTTCATTGGAAAAGTTTGATATATCCAACAACAATTTCTCTGGTGAATTGCCAATTGAGATTTTTCTTAAGCTTAGCAACTTTAAGTCGCTGTCTGTTTCTTACAACTACTTTTTCGGCACCTTGTCTGATTCTTTATCAAAGCTCAAAACTTTGGAATCCTTGGATCTGAGTTCAAACAATTTCTCTGGGTTTATTCCTTCTGGGATTTGTCAATATCCCAATAACAATTTAAAGGAATTGTTTCTTCAAAACAATCGACTCACAGGGTCAATTCCAGCTACACTAAGCAACTGTTCACAGCTTGTTTCTCTTGATTTGAGCTTCAACTACCTAAATGGAACTATTCCTTCAAGTTTGGGGTCATTGTCCAAGCTTAGGGACTTGATTATTTGGTTGAATCAGCTTACTGGGGAAATCCCAACAGAGCTAGCCAACATTCAATCACTTGAGAATCTGATTCTAGATTTCAATGAACTAAGGGGGACTATTCCTGCAGGCTTAAGCAACTGTACTAATTTGAATTGGATTTCCTTATCAAACAACAGATTGAGTGGTGAGATTCCAAAGTGGATAGGCAAGTTGCCTAATCTTGCAATACTAAAGTTGAGCAATAACTCATTTTATGGAAATATCCCACCCGAGCTTGGTGATTGTAAGAGTTTGCTTTGGTTAGATCTCAATACCAATTACTTAAATGGAACAGTCCCACCCTCACTTTTCAAACAATCTGGGATTATTGCTGTTAATTTCATCACATCAAAGACATATGTGTATATCAAGAATGATGGAAGTAAAGAGTGTCATGGAGCTGGTAATTTGCTCGAGTTTGCAGGGATTAAAACAGAGCTTTTGAATAGAATTTCTACTAGAAATCCTTGCAACTTCACTAGAGTCTATAGAGGTATTCTTCAACCAACATTTAATCATAATGGGTCTATGATTTTTCTTGATCTTTCACATAATATGTTGTCTGGTAGTCTACCAAAGGAGATTGGTAGTATGTTCTATCTCATTATTTTGAATTTGGGACACAATAATATATCTGGGAAAATCCCAGAAGAGGTAGGTAGCATGAAGAATCTCAACATTCTTGATCTATCTGGCAATAAGCTTGATGGGAATATACCTCAATCCTTGACTGGGCTTTCTATGCTTATGGAAATTGACTTGTCAAACAATTTTCTCTCTGGAATGATTCCTGAGTCAGGTCAGTTTGAAACATTCCCTCCATATAAATTTTACAACAATTCAGACCTTTGTGGATACCCTCTTGCTCCGTGTGCGAAAGATGCCGGGACTGGTGCTAATTCTCAGCATCAAAAGTCTCGTCGTAAACAAGCTTTCCTAGTAGGAAGTGTAGCAATGGGATTGTTGTTCTCTCTCTTCTGCATTGTGGGTGTGATTATAATTGCCATTGAGACCAAGAAAAGGAGGAGGAAAAAGGAATCTAGCCTTGATGTATACGTTGATAGTCGTTCTTATTCGGGAACTTCAGCAGTTGCTAACTGGAAGCTAACTAGCACTCGGGAGGCATTGAGTATCAATCTTTCCACATTTGAGAAGCCCCTTAGGAAGCTCACTTTTGCAGACCTCCTCGAGGCGACTAATGGTTTCCACAATGATAGTCTTATTGGCTCGGGTGGATTTGGTGATGTTTACAAGGCTAAGCTGAAAGACGGAAGTGTTGTAGCCATTAAGAAACTCATACATATTAGCGGGCAAGGTGATCGTGAATTCACTGCTGAAATGGAGACAATTGGGAAGATCAAACACCGTAACCTCGTTCCTCTTCTAGGATACTGCAAAGTAGGAGAAGAAAGGCTTTTGGTTTATGAGTATATGAAGTATGGAAGCTTGGAGGATGTGTTGCACCAAAAGAAAGCCGGTGTCAAACTGAATTGGTCAGCAAGAAGAAAGATTGCCATTGGGGCTGCAAGAGGATTGGCATTTCTTCACCATAATTGCATTCCACATATTATTCACAGAGATATGAAGTCTAGCAATGTTCTGCTTGACGAAAACCTGGAAGCTCGAGTCTCAGACTTTGGAATGGCAAGGCTTATGAGTGCAATGGACACTCATTTGAGTGTGAGCACTTTAGCAGGCACACCAGGTTATGTCCCTCCTGAATACTACCAAAGCTTTAGATGTTCTACAAAAGGTGATGTTTACAGTTACGGTGTAGTTTTGCTCGAGTTGCTTACTGGAAAGCGACCTACAGATTCAGCTGATTTTGGTGACAATAATCTGGTGGGTTGGGTGAGACAACATGCTAAGCTAAGAATAAGTGATGTCTTTGATCCAGAGCTGATGAAAGAGGAACCAAACCTTGAAATTGAGCTCTTACAACATTTAAAAGTAGGTGTTGCTTGTTTGGATGATCGACATTGGCGGCGACCTACTATGATTCAAGTGATGGCAATGTTTAAGGAAATACAAGCAGGTTCTGGACTTGATTCCCAATCCACCATTGCATCAGATGATTGTGGTTTCAATGGATTTGAAATGGTAGATATGAGTATAAAAGAAGTCCCGGAATTAAGCAAGCTGCAATAGAAAGAGAGGAATCAAAACCAATTTTCAATTGATTCTTTGGAAAAACAATGAAGGAAACAAAATTTTTCCCTCTTATCTCTATCTACCATTGTATGTATGTATGTAAACTAGTTATTTATACGTAGAATGTTGGTTTTTTTTTTAATAACTTGTTATAAATGTGTATATAAACAGTTTCCAGTTTTCACAATCTGCTTTATTTTAGTTTCCTATACCTTTTTTATGAATGAAAGTTTCCGATTTTGATAAAATCCTCAAAAGGTACTTTATTTGATGGTGACCAAGTAGAGGGTTCTTTTGGCCTTTTACTTCAGCCTTACTGATTTAATGAAAAATAAATATAATTAAAACAAAACTGATTTGTTTGCATTCTCTTTTGTGGTCTTGTATTCGCCAATGATTCTTAGGAGGTACGTATACAATCTGATATTTAAGTTTTATAAGTATATAAATAGTGTAGTTATTAAAATAAAATAAAATAAAGGAACTTTGTATATCATAATTATTTATTTATATATATTTTTTTCTATATTCAGGGGTTGTATGATTAAAAACGATTGAATTTAACTTAATATCTATATTAATCATCAGCAATAATTTTAAATTTAGTTTAGTAAATACTAAAATTATTTTTAATTATATATTTATGAAATACTAGTATATCATAATTATTTTCAAAGCTATTACAATAATATAAAACAGCTTTTTCAATGACAATTCCATAAAGACTTATTAAAAAAAATCCTGAATTCAAGTAAACTTTAAATCAGATGGAAATAAGAGTTTTCAAATCTTTAAAGAGATGACAATTCATAAAAATTGAAAGAGACAATAAGAGAGTAAAGGGATGAACATGTGGGAAATATGCAGAGAAAATTGAACCCACTATATTTGGGTAGTGCAAAGCAATTATGATAATTATATAATCCAAGATCATTCATTATCATTATTACTATTATTATTATTAATTGAAGATCATTCATTAATAGTTGCATAATAATATTGGACCATTTCACATTGAGACTCTTTCTACATATTCCCTAAAGAAGTAATTTCCTGATACTCAACTTTGAAGTTCCAACCTTCTTGTTGCTCGTACTAATAATATTAATATATTAACATTAATGGTTGTATCTTTATACAGGAAAAAAAATACTAAATGTAAACAATTTTGTATATATTAACACAAGTTTATTATTATATATAATGATCGTTTTCTAAAGTAACAAATTATTTTCGATTATTAATTTGTGTCAATTTAACATCAATATATGTTTTTGTTTGATTTGATTTTTTCTACTCAATTTATTAATTATTCATTAAATTTATATTTTAAAATATGATAATAAATATATCTTTGATTTAGATTATTTTATGATTAAGATGATTTGTTAATATAATTTGTTACATCGGTTTGTTATCAAAACGTAAAAGATTATATATTAGATTTCAAACTTTTTTAAAATGTATAAAATTTTAATTTAAAGTTATTTTAATACATATTATACTAAAATTAATGTGTATAAATGTGACCTATATGTAAATTATTGTCTTAACATTTATCCCACTTAGAAATCAAAGCTAGGTTGTTTTAAATTATGTATTTGAATAATATTCAATAATTTAATAAATATAATTATACTCGATCTTTAGTGCATGTATTGAATTATTTTAATTTTATTGAAATTTATAAAAAAAAATAAGAAACGAGATTATTTTTATTTCAACGGACAATCTATATCACGTGCTGTTAGGTCTGTCATCTAATGCTCTGCAAAAAATTAAAATAAAAAAGTGTATATAGCTGGAAATACGTGTACATTTTTTTAAATCATTATACACAAATAAACATAAGAAATGTAGATGTTATCTTTAAGCAAGGTTTATGCGGGCAAGTGTGAGTATTTTTTATTTTGTTGGTTTGGAAAGATAAGAGTGCCGTTAAAAAATGTCCTAAAAAGCAGAGTACTTTTAGGAATGGTAATAACTTATAACACACACTTGTCGAATATTTATTTATTTTTTCTTAACCACTTGTTCACAGCAACGTACACTAGAGAAAAATACGTAACTTATGGATATATGTAAGTATAGGTAAATTTCAACAATACATCATAATAATAAAATAATTAAAAATAAATAATATTTTTTAAAATTTATAACAATAAAAATAAAATTTTATAATATTTAACGAGAATTAATTAAATTACGTTCAATATAGAACAGATTTAAATGATCGTAGTTAAGACGACATTAAAAAAATGATTTGTTATACTTCTTTTAATAGTAAAAATATATGTGTTAAATATAAAAAGTTTTATTTTATAATTATAAATTTTAAGGCTATTGTTTTTATTAATTTTTAAAATTGAGAATTTATTTACTTTTAAAAATTATATGACTTAGAAACACACAATTAACATAAGAAAATGAGAGTTTAATTTTGTTATCTTTAACGAAAGTATATTTTGTCCCCTATTTATTAAGTAAGGCATTACAAGTATGTTATTGAAGCATAATAGAATAGAAATTATTTTTCTGTTATTTCTTAGATATAATTTGGATACATATATATACACAAGGATCTATGAAAAAATCTTAATTTGTAGGAATTAATTTACACTAATTAAGGAAAGTAAATCACAACTATATTCACAAGATTAATATCTCAAAAATATAAATCTACAATTATAGGAAATTAACAATTTTCATATGTGATTAGTTTGAATTCCCACACTCTCCCTCAAACTAGCTGGTATATACTCATTAAACCAATTTTAGAATTTAGCTCAATGAAGTTATGACAAAAGAGTGTCTTTGTAAGGATGTCTACTACTTGAAGTCGAGATGGAACATGTTTTAGTGATATAACATTTCTTTCTATCTTTTTGCTAATGAAGTGTCGGTCAATCTCAACATGCTTTTGTCCTATTATGATGGACATGGTTCTTGGCAATAGCTATAGCTAATTGGTTGTGACACATAATATCTATAAGATCATAAATGCTAACTTTGAGTTCATTTAGTAACTGTTTTAACCAGATTCTTTCATAAATACTCTAAGCTAAGGCTCGAAATTCTGTCTCATCACCACTACTACATGTCATCACATGTTGCTTCTTACTTTACCATGTCACTAAATTTCCCCACATATAAGAGCAATACCATGAAGTTGATTTTTGATCAATGAAGGATCCAACCCAATTTGCATCCGTGTAGACCTCTAAAGAGCGATTAAGCATCTTTTTGAACATTAGTCCCTTTCCAAGGTCCCTCATAAGATATCTAAAAATATGATAAATTACCTCCATGTGTGTTTTTGAAGGATTGCTTAGAAATTGACTAACAAGGCTCACTATAAAACTTATATTCGAACGCGTGTGAGTCAAATAGATCAACTTCCCTACTAAGCATTGATATTGTCCTTTATCCACAACTATTTCTTTAGTTCGAAGCTTCAACTTTATGTTAGGGTCCATAGGAGTGTCCATCGACCTACACCCATTCATATTTGTTTATTTTAAGAGATCCATGACATACTTTTGTTGAGAAACTATAATTCCTTTACTTGATCTAACCACTTCCATTCCCAAAAATACCTCAAATGTCCCAAGTCTTTGATTTCAAATTCTTTGGATCAGAGAAGCTTAAGTCTTCTCATTTTCTCTTCATAATTTCTCATGAGACTATATCATAAACATATAATATTAATACAATAATCTTACTATTTGTGAAGTGTTTAATGAAAAGAGTATGATCAGCTTGAGATTGTAAGTATCCATCTTGTTTTAGCACCCTTGTAAATTTGTCAAACCGCACATAGGGTGATTGTTTGAGCCCGTACAATGACTTTCAAAGCCTACAAACTTTTCCTCATGTACAATTAGTTTTGAACCTAGGAGGTATATCCATATATACTTCTTTTACTAAGTTTCCATTCAAAAATGCATTTTTCACATTTAGTTGAAATAAAGGCCAATCTTGGTTCATAACAATGGATAAAAAAACACGTATTGTATTGAGTTTGGTTACAGGAGCAAATGTTCTTAGTAGTCAATTCCATATGATTGAGTGTAGCTCTTGGCTACCAAGCATGCTTTGAACCGTTGAATACTACCATCAGCCTTTTGTTTTATTGAAAAAATCCACTTGCACCCAACTGTTTGTTTTTCAGGTGGTAGAGTTGTTAGGATTCATGTTCCATTCTTCTCAAAGGCATAGAATTATTCTAGAGTAGTAGCTCTACATTTAGGAACTTTTAATGCGTCATGAACTATCTTGAGAGTCTTGATTTTTTTCTAGAATAATCACAATTGCTTTGAATTTCTGGGAAAGTTTGGAGTATGACATATAGTTGAAGATAGGATGATGTGTACATGAGCGAACTCTTTTTCTTTGAGCAATAGGTAGAGATAAGTCTGGATCATATTCTACCACCTTTTCAACATTATATTCTGCCTTAGGTTTAGCCTCACCTTGTGCTAATTTAGGATTTTTTGAGCTTAGATTAGACTCTAGGTTTTGCTGATTTTGAATAGGTTGTTGAGGTTGTTTTCTCATAGTCTAGACTTTTACTGCCTCATTAAGAAGGTAGAGATGTTTTAAGTATATGTCTCACTTATCGGATGGTGAATTGGGTGACTCAAATGTGTTTGAAAATCCAACTCCTGTCTAAAGGCTTGAAGGTGATGGAGACTCTAAGCTGGGTAAGTAAAGAATTGAATTGAGTGGACTTGGACTTGGTACCAAATCCACGAGAGAAGTCCAATCCCAATTTTTTTGATTCATATGTGTTTGTCTCCCCTAGAATTATGGAATTGGGAAAAAATGGTTTATCTTTAAAGAAGGTGATATCCACGGTGTAATAAACCTTTTTAGGAGAGGAGAAAAACATTTATATCTCTTCTTATTTGGTGAGTATCCAATGAAGATGCATTTGAGTGCTTTTTCATCAAGTTTACCTTGACTATGAGAGTGATTATGAATGAACATAGTGCATCCAAAAATTTTAAGAGGAATTTTGGAATGTACCAAGTGTGAGTTTGAATAGAGATTAAGGAGTGATTGCACTGGATTTTTAAATTTGAGAACAAGTGATGACATTCTATTAATGAGATAGGTGGTCATAAGGATAGTCTCGCCCCATAATTTCTTAGGTACATTAGACTGGAAGAGTAATTAACGAGCAACCTCAAGTATATAACAATTTTTACGTTATACCACACCATTTTTTTGAGGTGTGTCCAAGTATGAGCTTTGATGGATAATTCCATAAGATTGGAGATAAGGATTCTGAATGGAGTCAAAGAAATCTCGAGCATTATCAGCTTTAAGGACTTGAATTTTGGCTTGAAATTGAGTTTGAATCATGGTACGAAAAGTTCTAAAGATTTGGTTAGTTTCAGATTTATCCTTCATAAAGAAGGTCCAACTTAATCGTGTATGATCAACCAATAATAGAAACCACCTAGCTCCAAAAATATTAGAGACTTTGGTTAGCCCCCAAATATCACCATAAATAAGAGAAAAATAGAGGGTTGATTTGTATGGTTTCGAAACATATGTATTTTAAGTGTGCTTTGATAATTGTCAGACATCATATTGAAATAACTTTGCATCTTTATTAATAAATAATGATGAAAATAAACATTTTAAATACAAGAAATTTGGATGACCTAGGCAATAGTGCCACAACATGAATGCACTTGTTTTATTGGACTAACCTATTAACACATGACTCTAAACTAACTAACACTAGGGTTTAATATTATTCTTATTATTACTACTCTGAGTTAGGACAAAAGAGCAGTCTACTTTGAGGAGATACAAACCTGCACAAAGTTCAACATTGTCAATCATCTTCTACGAACTCAAGTCCTAAAAAACACAAAATTTGCCAAAATATTTACTCACAATCAAGATCAGGTACAAAGAATATTGAGTGTAGAATGAGATTGCGTGAGAGATGTATAGTTCCTATTCCAACAACTCTTGAGTGTAAACCATTGGCAATACGCACTGTGTGATAATCTTGACATAAAATACAAGTTGAGAACAATGATCTATCACTTATAATGTGATTTGATGCGCCTGAATCTACTATCTAAAATGTTGAAAGTGACTGAGCCACATGAAGTGCTTGATTTTCATTGTTGTGCTCAGAATCAATCATGATGGGCGCTAGTTCAAGAGAGAGATCGGTAGAAATAAATTATAGAAAGGTGATTTAATTTTGATTTCTAAGAATTAATTTACACTAGTTAAGGAAAATAAATCATAACTATATTCACAAAATTAATATCTCTAAAATGTAAATAACAATTATAAGAAACTAACAATTTTAATGTATGATTAGTTTGAATTACTATAGTCACAATTATAAAAAAATTGTAGAAATCTATTTTGTAAATGTTTTATGATCTACTTTTATAAAAAAAAATATCATAAATTTTTATTTTTACAAAATAAATTTTTTTAAACTTTTTGTAATAGTAGTGAACTTATACTATACTTTTACACTTAATAAATATAAATTTAAAATTAATATTTATTAAGAATAACAGATTTAGACGAAATTTAATTCTTAGCTATACACAACTCAAACTATTTCCTGTACTCGAATTAAAATATGTGTGCAAGATAAAATATTGATGAAATAATCAAAAGAAGCAACTAAGATAGTGTTTAATTGGTTTGTCATAATGCAAAGATTAAAAACAACTTTATATTCGGTCTATAACAAAATCATGCCGGATTTGAGTTTAAGAAACATTAGAGCGTTCTTTAATCAATTGATTAATTATAAATAATGAGAATATTGCATGAGGTACGAGATAATCACTTAATTTTTTTTATTTTTAATTCATTTATAAAATACATATAACTTCGATATTTAAAATAATTAATTTCATAATAAATTTTAAATATAAAATGAACTAAATATTCTACATTAAAATTATATTATCTTTATTTATTAATTTATAAGTATTTAATTAATATGGTACATATCATCAACAATTATAAAAAATTAACATATTTAAAAATATTTTATACATCCTTCTGTTAGTTTAATTTTTTTAAAATATTCTATACGTAATTAAATTTTTAATAATTATTTTTAAATACGTCTATAGAATTTTTTTAATATATACTTTTAAAAATATAAAAGTTGACATATTTTTATCTACTTCAATAATAAATGATTATCATAATATTAATAAAATATGATATATTTTTTAAAAAATATATTAGCCCCGTTGATATTATTTTTAAATATATGTATAAATAAATTTTAATTTTGTAATATATTTAATTTTAAATATAAACCGATTAAAGAATTAAAAATAAAAGATGATGTAAAAAAAAAAAAGAATTAATCAACCGTCTATGTTTTTATTTATTTATTTTTTTCCTAATGAATTAACCATTTTATGTAATAGCTAGCATCGATCGGTATCAAAGATTGAAGGAAGGGGAACAATAATTCAGTTTGATTTTTCTCCATATGAAAACTATTATAATTAGATGTACATAATATTAACAAGATTTGTCTCAGCTAGCTGTCCACAAATTAAATTGTTTTTCTTGGAGACAATAGGTTACAGCTCATATTAACAGTATTATAAACACTTTTGAAAGTCTAATCTGTCACTAATATAAAGTGGCTGTCTGGGGGAAGTACGTAGAGTACAGTATTTCAGCAGGTTTTCTTTATGTACGTGTGACACTTTCATTAATAATGTTGTACTCTTGTTTCCAGCAGAAAATTATAGTATTTTTATTGTCAAATAACGATATTATTTAACTATTTTTTTTAAATAAAAAATAAGAAAACATAGTTACGATGTAAGTGATGATAAGGTAAATTTATTGTACAATTATTTTTAATGGAACCTAAATACATAATAACTAAAAAAAAATAAGTGCATAAACAACACCATGAAGATAACGTTGAAAGAAAACACAATAAGTTATAAATTACAAAAAAAAAAAAGCATTATCTTTAGGATTGTCATGGTAATAATCCCAAATTAATGTAGAGTAAAAATAATCTCTTTTAAACCGAACTCTGTTTAGATTTAAGTAAGAAGTGGAGAATATTTCTAAATTTCAAAGACACTAAAAAATAAGTGAAAAATCGTCTTAACACTCGCACCACATAAATTTTTCAAGGTACCTTTATAAAACATCAAAGAATCAGAGTAAAAGAAAAAGGTAGAGATGGAAGGGCCATCACAATTAACCTTAAGATCTTAAAATTTCTTATACAATTCAACCCGATGAATCACATAAAAAGGTCTTTCATGCTGTTAAAGAACATGATATCCAGCTAGTGACAACCAACACATCAGCTGGAAACAGCCACCAACAACTTGGTGGGGAAGGATAGGCTATCCAAGAACATGCATCTCCATAATTGTGTTTATTTTTAATTATTACAATTTTGCTTTTCTTTTGTATAAATAGGTTGTAAACATTCGTTTATTCATCATCAATAAATCTAATTCTTACATGGTATCAGAGCTTAGGAAACAATTTCCCGTAAAATTCAAATTTCATAGAAATTTTTTTCCATTTTTCCTCAACTGCTTTTTTCAAAACCATTTCGATTCACAAAATAATTCCAATTTCATCCCATCATATTATTCAAGAATCCGAGCAATCGCAATTAAAATCAAGCCAAAATACGTCGGCTCCACGCTGGCCACACGCCGCTTCTTTGTTTAAACTTCACCGGCTGCTCCACGCGCGATGAAGACACACGCTACCAACACGCCGCTACCGCTGGCGAAGACGCGACTAACGACACGCCGTTCAGACGCCACAAAGCAAACGACGCTGCTCACTGATTCGGTCTTCCATCCGGTTTCCTGGCCTGCCGGTTCATCCTGCTCAAATTTCTTCACCTTCACTGCAACGCGCTGCCAGCCTCCCACGCTGCTCACCCACTTTCCACCGGGATTCTCAAGGCTAAAATTTTTCGGTTCTGTAATCCTTGACTCATTTTTCTATAAGATTAAGCATATTTCAAGACATTATTTATTTCATAAATAATCATTATTGTCTAAAATACACTTAAACCTATCCCGCTCTTTAGAATTTATTCAACAAAAAATGTCTATAACTACCAATACCAATCCTACTTTACCAAAATGGTATGATGACCCTAGTCATTCATTATATCTACACCACTCAGCCCAACCAGGCATGGTTCTCGTAGGCTCAATCCTTAAACCAAGAAAACTATCACATTTGGAGTCATGCAATGCTCATGGCTCTAATAACTAAAAACAAAGAAGGATTCATTGACGGCACAATCAAAGGCCATCAACAAACCTTGAAGTAGAAATCAAACAATGGACTCGGCTGCAACATTCTTGTCAAAGGATGGATCCTCAACACCATATCACCCAAAATTGCGAAAGTGTCATGTAGTGATACCCATAATGAGCCATGGGAAGAATTAAAGGAACGTTTTTCACACACCAACAAATGCACCTATTCCATTGAGCAAGAGATCCATGATTGCATGCAAGAAGGTGTAAGCATTGGAGAATACTATACCAAATTGAAAAGTTTATGGGATAGTCGCGATGCCTATGTCCTCTTCCACATTGTGGAGGAAATGTCTAAGAGAATTACAAGAATATCAACAAAAGCAACAACCATAAAGTTTCTCAAGGCCTTAACACGATTTACACATCAAAGACGTGGACAAATCTTGCTCGTGGAACCATTACCTACAAAAATAAGGTATATTCACTTATTGTTCAAGATGAAAAGCAAGAGCTATCTCCACTCAAAGCATAGGAAGGATGCCAAGTCACGCACTTGTTGCTAGAGATAGTCGTCCACAATATCCTCACGTAAATTACCCACCAAGGAACCCACATCTCAAGTGCAATAGATGCAACAATATAGGCTATAATTAGAATTGCCGAAGTCACTCTCAAATGTGATTTTTGTGGTCTCAATGGACACAATTTTGAAAACTGCCGAAAGCGCCTCAAATGTAATTTGTGTGGTTTGAATGGACATGACATCAATATGTCACTCAAGAAAGGAGCAGTTTAAGATAAAACCAAGACAAGTTATGGCTTCCTTCCAAAGCTCATCATATCGACTTTCGTGAAAGCCGTCCGACACAAAGACACCATCCCACAACCTTACATCCGCCCAATATCAAGAGCTCCTTACACTTCTCAATCAATCCAAATCGGTAGCATGGCAAGTCAAGTGACTACTTCTTCCAGGTAACACACATGCGGCAAATCGTTTTCCATTCGAACTCGTTGGATTTTTGATACTGCGAGCAACTGCGATCACGTATGTCCGTTCCCCAAAACCTTGAGCTCCAAAGATTTCACCACTAATCGACATGTGCATTTACTCCTGATCATTCTCTTGCCCGTGTCACACATATTGGCACCGTACATTTCTCAAATAATTTCATACTCCATAATGTCTTCAGTGTGTTCTCTCCTTCAAATTAAACTTAGTTTCAAGTAGGCCAAACTAACTCAAACCTCATTTTTCCATGTCACCTTCACTAATAAGTATGTGCTTTGTTCAGACAAATGCTCAGTGGAAGACGATTGGGAAGGGAACAAGAGAAAGCAGGACTCTATTACTCCGACTATTTCTAAAGAGAGGCTGGATGTTTCTCCTTTCAAACACTACTTCCACCAACTCTCATCTATGGCATCAACGACTTGGTCATTTATCTAATAACGGTTTGCGTGTAATTTCTCTTTCCATCAACACACCTTTTTGTTCCATTAGTGATTGTTCTATTTGTCCATTAGCTAAGCAAACACGTAATCCATTTCCTTTAAGTTCCATCAATACAAAAGCACCTTTGAAATGATTCATGTCGATATTTAGAATTGGTTATCACATTCCAAAGACTTAACGGAGCACATTATTTTCTCACTATCATTGATGATTACTCAAGATGCACATGGTCTATCTCTTACATACTAAATCCGATACACACACATTTCTTACCACCTTCATCAATCTTGTTGAAACGCAATTTTCATCTAGAGTTAAAATCATTCGTAGTGACAATGGACCAGTCTATGACCCAGGTTGTTTTCTACAAGTGAATCCTTCATCAAACTAGTCAGGTTCTACCCTCAACAAAATGGTGTTGCTGAACGCATAAACACCGCCATCTTCTCAATGTCGCCGTTCATTGCTCTTCCAAGCCAATCTTCCTAAACATCCGGGAGATGCCATTCTTACGCCCACATACCTCATAAATCGTACTCCAACACTGCTCTCAAGGGTAAAACACCATTTGAAGTCCTTTTTCACAAAACTCCTAAGTATGAACATCTTCGTGTTTTTGGTTCCCTTTGTTTTGTGTCTACACATCATGATCGACTCACCAAGTTTGATGCTAGGTCACATAAATGCATATTCATTGGGTATCCATCCTGGGATCAAAGGTTATCGTGGTCTACAATCTGGAAACAAGCAAGACTTTAGTGTCTCGTGATGTTATCTTTCATGAACATGTATTTCCTTATTTCGCACATACAACACTCCAACTCTATTTCCTCCATCGATGATACTATTTATGATGACATACCCAACATTCGTCAATCAACCAATCCAAATATATCACTTGATCATACACCATCTCTCCTTCCAACAATCAACTCAGATAATTCTTCATCTTCAAAATTGATCTCCTAAACATCATCATCAACTTCTCCACCACACATAACTCCTCCAACACCCCCACACATAGGCTTCTGCCGATCCACCAATGTTCCTGAGCTACCTTCAAAAATATCATATGTAGCTTTCGCTTTCTCGATCCTTCCTTCGCTCACTCAAAGATCGCTCCAAAGACAAAGGTACTTCTCATTCTTTATCTCATGTACTTACCTATGACCAATTATCACCGCATCGTGCTTTTGCTACTTCTATTTCCATTCTCAGTGAACCAACCACCTTTGTCAAGCTTTCAATGATCCGAAAATGGCGTACCATGAAACATGAATCGATGCTCTTGAAACTAATGGCACTTGGACGCTTCAATGACTTCCTCCACACAAGAAACCAAATTGGTTGTAAATGGGTCTACAAAATCAAGTATAATCCTCGATGGCTCAGGAACGATATAAAGCACTGCTAGTGGCCAAAGGATACTGATCAGATGAAGGTTTTGACTACCAAGAAACTTTTTGCACCAGTGCCAAACTTGTCACCGTTTCCATTCTTCTTCATTGCCGCTATTCAAAATTGGTATCTTCGACAACTCGATGTCAACAATGCTTTTCTCTACATGGTGATCTTAAGCATGAAGATGTCTACATGTCCCTTCCACCGGAATCGGACGAAAGGGGGAAACACGATTATGTAAGCTACATAAATCCTTGTATGGACTCAAACAAGCCTCGCGGCAAGGGTTCATCAAGCTATCAACAACACTTAAGCTAGCGGTTTTAACCAATCCAAGTATGATCACTCATTGTTTGTCCGAACCCGTGGTAATTGCTCTCTCGCTTTTCTTGTCTATGTAGATGATATAATCATAACAGGAAACAATATACAAGACATTGAAGAAACTAAGAATCATCTCATAGACAATTCAAGCTTTAAGATCTCGGTGAATTAAAGTATTTTTTGGGCATAGAAGTTTCAACGTGCTCTGGAAGGAATTGTTTTTTGTCACAACGCAAGTACGCACTTGAAATATTGGAGACATGGGTTATCTTGGTGCCAAATCAGCTAACTCACGCATGGAACAAAATTTATCCCTTCAACAAGGTTGAAGGGAATTCATCGCATCCCACATCCTATCGAAGACTTGTTGGGAGATTAATATACTTGACCATCACAAGGCCCGACTTAGTGTATGCCGTGCACATTCTCAGTCAATATATGGATAAATCACGACAACCACATTTGGAAGCAGCTCAACGAGTGCTAAGATATGTTAAGAAGACACCAGGTCAAGGTCTCTTTTTCTCAGCAACTAGTTCATTACAACTAAATGCTTTTTGTGATGCAGATTGGGCAAAATGCACAGATACACGACGATTAACCACAGGATATTGTATGTTTCTTGGAAACTCGCTAATTTCTTGGAAGACTAAGAAACAAAATATAGTCTCGCGATCAAGTGCAAAAGCAGAATACCGCTCTATGGTAGCAGCATGTTGCGAAGTAACCTGGTTACGATATATTTTAGATGATTTGGGTATCAAACACTCCCAACCGACCAAGTTATAACATGACAATCAGCTCTTCACATTGCATCAACCAAGTGTTTCATGAAAGGAATCCAACACATAGAGATCGATTGCCATCTAGTAAGAGAAAAGATTCAAGTCTGGAATGATCAAAACTTATCATATCTCTAAATTAGAGCAACCAGAGATATATTTACCAAATCTCCAGTTTTCCACGCTTCTCGCTTACTTAACAAGTTAGGAATAATTAACATATATTCTAACTTGAGGGGGAATGTTAAAGAACATGATATCCAGCTGGTGACAACCAACACACCAAATGAAGTTGTACCACCAACAACTTGGTGGGGAAGGATAGGCTGTCTAAGAACATGCATCTCCATAATTGTGTTTATTTTTAATTATTACAATTTTGCTCTTATTTTGTATAAATAGGTTGTAAACATTCGTTTATTCATCATCAATAAATCCAATTCTTACACATGCCATAAAATAAATAAAAAGAAGAAAGAGATCCATTTGTCTAATACCCCAAAGAGGTTTGAAATGTTTGAACACCTTATTTTCCATAACATTAAAGAAAGAAACGGTAAAGATGTAAGAGATAATCGAAGACAAAAAAGATGGGTGGAAATCCAATTTCTTTGTAATTGCTTCCAAGAAGTCCCATTTAAGTCCTTGCTCTATTCCTTATTGTAATTTTACTTTAAGTAGCATGATACTTTGGTTACTTAATTTTTATAAATTTAATATATTAGTCATATTATTTTTAAAATTAGTACACTTTAATCATCTTATTGTTTCATTTTTAGACACTTAAGTTATTTATTGCCAATTTTGATTTTTAGATCTATTTTTTGTTGTAAAAACTTAAGTTGAAACGACTTGAATCTTACGAGCATAAGAGTGTTAGATATTTGAATATGAAAATGTCTTAAAAAGTTGACAAAAAGTAAAAAATAGAGTAATTAAAATAAAAATGGATCTAAAATGATTAAATTGTATAAAAATATAATAATAAGATAAATATAGTATATCAATTTAAAGTAAAATAACTAATATATCTCATTTATTAAATAGAGTAACTTTAATTACAATTTTCCTTTACTTTATATTTTATTACAAATAATATTAGCATATTTGAAAGTATAAAAAAATATTTATGTTATTTTACTTGTATTTTTTTTTTACAATTCAATTATTTTACTTTCAACTAAAATATTTAAATAATTACCTTTTAAAAAAAAAGTGATTTTTAATCGATTTAATTTAATTAAAGTGTATTTTTTGTTTCAATAGTGAAGTGTATTTTTAAGTCAAAAAAAGTCATTTTATGTACATTCAAATGTATTCATATTTTTAATTTTTTTAATTTATTTAAGTCATAAAATATGTATTAAAATGTTATTTGAGTGTATGATTGACAATTAATCATGTTAGGAATTTTTTTATTATGTTATAGTATCATATTTTATATTAATCATATCATATTTATGTATTAATTCACATATAATTTTTTTTCGTTCTATCTACTTTAAATAGTAAAATTAATGAGACTTTTAAAAGTTATTCTAGCAAGAAGACTCTCTCCGATAGTCATTTTTAGGTTATGTTATCGTATCATATTTTATATTAATTATATTATATTTTTATATTAGTTGACATATAAAATCGAAATTGTCTTATGATCCACGTGGTAAGACTCCTCATATCTACCTCATAGATTCAAATTTGAATCCTACTTGTATATTTTTTCTTTATTTAATAAAAAAGAAGAGAACCTAATTGCTCTTAAAAAATAACACTGACAAGATTTTTAAAGACATGAAAATATATTAATTAATTTTAATTAATTTTTTTTATTTGTATTGTATCATGTTATTATTTCATGTCAACCAGACCCTACTTGAGACCAAATTATTGATAACAATATTATTTTTTCCCTCTATTTTAAACCCCTAAGTGTAAATAAATATTATCTACCAAATTATTCATCAAATCACTTCTTACTAGCCCATCACCCTAGTAGCCTGTTAGTAAAAGATGGTGTCTCAAATTCTATGGAATATGAATTCGAGTTCTCTTTCCCATAGTTTAAAATAGTTAGTGTGTGAGTGTGTATTTCAAAATAGAATGTATTAATTGAGTAAAAAAAATCACTTCTTTCTAGAAGTGAGTGCGATTGGTTTCCCCTTATTGACTTATTTTATAAGCCAACTTTATCTTGACATTTTTGAAAAAATAAAATCCTTAGTAGACCAATAAACTTCCAAAAACTTATTTTTAAGTCAAAATCGACTTTTAAGTCAACTTACAATATCATTTTGAGTGTGATCGGTTTGGCAATTTTGATCCTATAATTTTTTTTTCAAAAAATTATTTACAAAAACATAACCTAATACTAAGAAGAACTTTGAGCATGATATATCCTCTTTGTATGTTTCTCTTTAGAAATATTTAACTTTGTTTACAATTAAAGTTTCCTTAGAAAGACTTTAAAATATGTAGCATACCTCAAATCAATATGTATTAAAATACATCAATAAAGGTTGTTTAAATAGTTAGAATTTGAAAACAAATATAAAATAAATAGGGTAAACTAACAAATATAATACCAAATTATGTCAAAAGTTACAAACATATCATCTACTTTTCATTCATGACAAAAATACCATCCAACTAATGTAAATGGTACAAATATACCATCAATAAGTTTTTCCATTAAGATTTAACACCCATTTCTAAGGAGGTTAGATTAAAGCTCTTAAACTATTAATCATACATAATTAATGATACATTATTCATGTAGTTAGGGATTAGGGCTTTCAATGCTCCCTGAAATCTCTCATTCTAATTCTACTATGAAAATTATGAAATGGATAACTATGGAAGTGATAAGTATCAAGAGTATACTGATCAAAGAGTATAATTGATTATAGACATTGAATTGTGGACGGGAGATGAAAAACCCATATATGGTAAGTTATTTTATGGTTTGAAATTTTTATACGCAACATTGTTGTTTAATGTTTGGGCTAGTAGAGTAACCATGAATGAATAGGGTTGGGTGGGTTTTAATGGTAGTGTAAATGTGTTTTACATGTCGTTGTGAAATGGGTTATTGATGGGTTTTATAGTATGTATGAATAGTTTGTTGTAGATGAAAAAACAATGGATTATTATAATAATACATTAAAAAGAACATTTTAGATAGTGGATATTATTTTTAGTATTTTACCTTGACATGAGCACATGTTTTGATCTTGTTAGAATGACTTTTGAGCAATATATAAGTTATATAAAATATGTCAATGTCTTTTTTTAATAGTGGGGTAGAGAGGGACAATTAGCATGATTATAACAATCTATTTTATCATGTTTTTGAGTATGTGTATGTATTCATGCTAATACTTTTGTTTCAAATTTTCAACAGCCAAAGACTCTTCACTCTCAGAATTCATCATGGTGGAAAGTGGACAAATGATGACAAAAAGAGGGTTTATGTGAGAGGAATTGTGGATTACTTGGATGGTTGTGAACAAGACACCATGTCATGTGTGGTGTTTGAGAAGCTGAAGATTTTGATAAATCTGAAATAGTCTGTTTCATGGTTTAACCAAACATTAGGGATTGAGATTGGAATTTTACACTTGAACAATGATACATCAACTTGGCATTTTGGGGATATACTTATAGAGTATAATAAGGAGTTCGTTATTTATACAGTTTCAAATGGGTATGAAATTACTGAGGCAATTAAAGTGGTATTCCTTAGTCCACTTGAAGAGCCACATAAGTACATGTTGAAGTTCCACTTAAAGAAAGTGATGATCATGTTAGAGTGGTAGTTCCACTTAAAGAAAGTGATGATCATGTTAGAGTGGAAGTTCCACAAGATGTACCCATTCAAGAAAGTGGTGAAGATTTTAGACAAGGAATGTTAAAAGAGGTACCTATTCAAGAAAGATGTGAATATTTTAGATAAGGAGTGCCACAAAAGGTACCTATTCAAGAAAGTAATGATTATGTTGTTACAAATGATTTTGAAATATTTAGAACACCAAGAAGAAAAGGCAGATATTTAAAGAAAACAAAGGTTCCTTAAAAGAAGAAGACATCAGCTTCCCATTATGAGCTTGAAAGTAAAAGATGCAAAAATTGACAAATTGTTTATGGAAAATTTGTTAAAGAGCCTACAAAAATTCATCCTTAAAATATTGAAGAGGTTGAAAAAGAACAAATATGGGCTTTAGATGTTGATGATACTCTTTATGAAAGTGAATTTGAAGATGAGGGAATTGAGAAAGATTTTGATGATGATGGATTTGATGAAATGTATACCATTATGAGGAACAAGCTAGGGTCAATGGTGTATTTGAAGAAGATGAGTCAAATTATGAGGATTTAGAAAATTTAGAGTTGTGATGAAGAAGATGGTGAAAGTGTAACAAGTAGAAAAAAAGGTGTAATGAATGTGTTGACTTAAAGGATCCATGGTTCAATATGTGCATGCAATTTTTCAACAAGATAATTTTGAAAAAGGCTATACAAGCATATGTAATGAAGAATTTGATTAACATCAAATTTAAACATTTTGACAAAATAAGGCTGAGAGCAATATGTTTAACAAAAGAAAATTATGAGTTATGTATATGTAGAAAGTTGTTAAAGAAATAGGAAACCTTTCAAATAGTTAGGTTAAAATCAAATAGTTAGGTTAAACCTTGAATGTAAGTGCCCAAAGAAAATGAACACTAAGTGTTTTGATCCTAATTAGATTTATGAAGAGTTTTTAGTTGATTTCAAAAATAATCCCAAAGGTTCTAAGTCCAGTATACATGACAATGTTACTAAATATAACGGGCTTAATGTTGCAAAGCATAGGCTTTAGACAGCCAACAAGAAGGAAAAGGGTTAAGTTTGATGAGATATATGAGGAACAATATGCAAGAATATGAGACTATGATAAAGAGTGTAGAATGAAAAATAGAGGCTCCACAGTGAAGATTCAAACTAAGATGGGTGATGATAAATGAAAGAAGGTTTTTGAGATTCTTCATTTGTTGGGATGTAACAAAAAAATGCTTTATGGAGGGATATAGGCCAACAATTGGCTTGGATGAGTGTTTTCTGAAGACACCTTATAAAGTTATGCTACTAACAGTTGTGGGAATTGGTGGGGACAATGCTATGTTTCTAATTGCATATACTATGGTGGAATCTAAGTGTATGGAGACATGGTCATGATTTTTGGATTTTCTAAAGGAAGATTTGGAGATAGAGAAAAATTGTGGTTGGATAATAATTTTAGATAAGCAAAAAAGATTGATAACCCTTATTGAAAATTTATTCCCATATTCAGAGAAAAGGATGTGTGTACGACATCTATATCAAAATTTCAAACCCAATCATTTTGGACTGAATTTGAAACAACAATTATGGAAATGTGCTAGGGATACTACTATGACTTCATTTTAATTTGAAATTGATGAAATGAAGAAATAGTAAGTGAATGCTTGGGATTAGATAAAAAAATACCTCCAAAGAATTTATCTAAGGCATTCTTTAAAACAAATACAAAATTTGACATGTTATTAAACAACACGTGTGAATGTTTCAATTCATACATCCTCAATGCAAGGGAAAATCTAATCATTATAATGCTTGAAGATATAATGGTTTATTTTATTAAGATGATGGTTCTAAGATAATTTAAGTTTAAAATTAAAAAAATGAGATAGGTCTATGAATTAACAAGATTTTGGACAAAACTGAACAACAATGTTTAACTTTGTATGCTAAGAATTTAAGGGAGCACAAGTATGAGGTGAATAAAATTCCGATAAGAAATGGATGGTAGACCTAGTAGATAAGACATGTTCATGCATGAAGTGAGATTTAACAGGCATTCCATGCACCTATGCCTATAATGTAATAAAGGTGGAGAAAAAAATCCTATTAAATATATTTATGAAATGTACAAGTATGACTACTATGTCAAGGCATACAACACTTACATACACTTTATGAAAAGCATGGATGAATGGGTTAAGAATGACATGCCACATCGTATCTCACTAAGAGTGAAGCGACTAACAAAAAGATTTTCTAAAAGTAGAAATAAGAAAGAAGATGATGATGAACAAGTTCAAAAGATTTGACTAAGAAGGGGAATTAAAGGTTATCATTATGACATGCATTATTTGTGGACAAACTGGTCATAATAGTTAGAAACATAATAGTAATCAACCAGAAAATGCACCTAAAGTAGTGGGAGAAAACATAGTCTTAACTTAATTTGAAAACTTTTTACTAAATTATATATCTCATTAAAGTGAACAACTATGTTTATTATTAATTCATTTAATTTATAGATTCAAGAGAGTATACATTCTTAAATTGTGGTTGCACCTTAAATTATGGTTTCACCTGGCGGAAACTCTAGGCAGTGTAACAGACTTGGAAAAATTAGGGTATCCAAATTTTAACAACTATTACATGAAGATGCTATACATTTTTCACTTGTTAACATTCATTTCAATTTAAATTTTTTATTTTCAAAGGAAGTAGGTACATTCTAGCCAAACATGTGTTATGGATGATGCACCGTAAAGCAAGTGCAGTGTAGCCAAATTGGGTAGAGTTTATGGAAATGCAATATGTTTTGTGTTTAGATAATCAATCTCTTTTGATGATGTATTGATGGGCAGAACCGACATCGTTAATCCTGCCGATAATTTGGTTTTATATTTATAAAACTCTCGCAAGTACACGAATCATTTCGTAGAAAATGATAAGTATACTCCCAAGGTCGATCTAAGGAAGGAATGTATGTGGTTTTTAATTTATTATTCAAACTTTTAAAAACGAAATTAAATCCTAAACATCATGTCACGATATTTTGAGGTTTTGTATTTTTAATCTAATAACATAAAAATAAACATAGATACAGATTCAATAAATATTTATGCAAATTTTATCTTTTATAATAGTGGAGTATTTATGGATATAATAACTAAGTTAATTATGTTTGTTCATATTATTTAGGTTATTAAAGATATTTATTGATTCTCACTTTTTTATATGAATATCACCTTTGGTAGGGTTAGATATTTTTTGTTAACTAAACAAATCAATTAACACCTATGAGTGTGGTTGATAACTAATTTGGTTAATTAAATTAATTCCTTTTTCTAAGAGATTGAAAATGAATCATTTAAATGCCACATTTGGTGGGGTTAGACAGTTTAAACTTTATTCAAGGTGTCTAAATTAAACCTAAGAATTTAATTATCCGAATACTAACTTTCAAGTTTTAAAACCACTACTGAAAACATGTTGTCAATACATTTTCAGATAATAATTCTTATAAAAACTTTTGAAATAGAGCTTCATTCTAACTACCGGGCGATTGTACCAACAAATAAAAAAACACTACTCTAAATCAGACCGGATAACTAAACCTTAAAATCTAATTTTCAGATTTAAGTTTGTAATGAAAAATAATATATTTCTCTCTAACATTCTTAATATCAAATCTTGAATAAAAATAAAATCAATTCATTTTAGAGATTTTTACCTATTTAATATTTCGCAAACATAACAACGTTATTATTATATCATGTTTACAAACAGCCAACAAAGTTAAATTTAATCATAAACAAATTAAATATAACATGTAAGAATAAAGCATAAAAAATAACTGTAAAGAAAATAAAATCCTTACAATACTTTGATGTTATTCATGTTGTTGGAAAACCTCCAAAAGGAATTTTCACTCTCATTTACTGAATTAAAAAGCAAATAAATTACAAAAACATAATTAGTTCTTTTCAAAAAGAGAAGAACTCTAAAACTAAGAAAAACTAACTAAGGAAAAACTAAAAACTAAGAAAAACTAAAAAACTAAGAAAGAAGAGAAAGAAAGAGAGAAGAAGATGTGTTATTAGGTGTGTTTTGAAGTGAAGAGAGTAGGGGTATTTATAGGTGAGGAGAGGAAGAAAAAGTGGGTGAAAAAATGATTAAAAGTTGAGAAAATGTGGAGTAGTGAATGATGACATCATACTGATGATGTCATATTTGTGTGGTGCGGCAGCGCGTGCAGATGGGGTAGATGGGCGCAGGTACGCGCGGAATAGAGTAGGGACACGCGCGTTGTTGGGAGTGGCTGGGCGTGTTGCGTGCACGATTTCCTCCTTTTTGACCTTTTTGACCCATTTTGTCCAATTTTTTCATATTTTTTTACTTTTCCTCATTTATTTTATGAATATATTTGTGATGTATTGCCTCTGGTATTTTTCTTTGAGTATTTAAGTTACTTTTTTAAGCAAAAATATCTGAAAAATAATAAAAATACCCGTGATTTCGAAAAGAAAGATTTATATATATATATATATATATATATATATATATTTAATCAATTAATGTGTATAAAATCATGATAATTTTAGTGCTTTTTGAGCACTCATCATGTATCAAGATGTTTTTTTGTTGTAATTTGAAGGCATGTAAGAGTCATTTCCATATGTGTGAATAGATTTGATTATGTTTTAGAAGTCATATTTTGAACACTGATTTGTATATGATAAGTGTAATTTTGAACAAAAGCTTGGTCATATATTTGAAGTCTTATTATGTATAAACAAATTTGATCATGTTTTACCTTGTATTTGGAACATGAAATCGGGTGAATGGATAATTGTAATGCACTTCTTTTGTGTATTTGGAAAAGGCTCTACCTTTCTGCTATCTTTATGAATTTTGGTTATGCATACATTTCAATGAATAAATGATATATTTACTTTAATTAACATTTCATAATTAATAAACATTCAATAATCAAATTTCATTCTATGCACAAAATAAGACATCATATATGTCATTTAATAATCTATAAAGATTCTTATGAAACATGGATTATGTTCACAAATATTCTTACCCTATCCTATGATAATAATATAACACCTTTCTTAATAATCTAGACACTCCCAAACTAACTACGATAATTCCTTTTTTAAGCTAGAGTTTGAATTGAAGCTCTCTTCAATAATACATTTCATACCCACATACATAAATAACACAACTCCTACCATAACCCATAAATTGTTAAACATATTGTTCTTAGTATTATTCTCTATGGTATTTGGTGAGTTCTACTCAAACATATGTTTAGAATTGCGTTTCAATTCATCATTCTTTTTTTGGAATGTATTATTTTGAAATTCTAACCTATGAATTTTCTCAACCATGTTTCGGTTTGTTTTGAAATTATTTCTTCATGCTTTTCAATCCTTCTCAATAGCTCTGGTATGATCGATTTTCCTATCTTGTAAATTTTACCATTAAACCACGACGAGAAATTACAATGTTGGCTAGTTCCTTATAAAACCAAATGATTTTTTACAACCTTTAAATTGACAAAAAAAACCATGATATCTAAATAAATAATATTTATACCAAAATTGTTACAACCCTAAAACCTTCTTGATGGATTATCATATGTCCACGAAGTGCACAATTTACACATTACATCACAGAAGCAACAAGTTGGAGCCATGAGTGCCTAAAATTAAACCCTTTTTCAACTTTTCTTCACTTCGAATACGATAAAATACAAAAAAATAGCAAAACTTAGTGATGAATTAAGAAGAAATTTCAAAAGGACGAATCAAGGACGAAGGAGTTAATGAAACATTATAAGCCCTAATCCTTACCATATCATTAATTATGTGAGAGTAACAACTTAATCGCTCTAATCTAACATCGTTAGAAGTGGGTGTTAAATCTTAATGGAAAATTAATCGATGGTATATTTGTACCATTTATATTAATTGGGTGATAAATTTGTCATGAAGAAAAGGTAGAACTTTTAACATAATTCTATGTTATATATGTTAATTTACCCAAATAAATTTGACGTATATCTATTAAGAAAAAAATATTATAACATATTTATCTTCCCTTCTTTAAAAGGTAAAAAATGAAAAATATTTATTTTGTATACATATGATTATATTTAAGATTATAATTTATAAAAAATAATAAATATAATAAAATTAAAATTTATTTATAATAGAAATAGGTCAGATCATTGCTATTATTTTTGTAAAATAAAAAATTTTAATTGATTCAATTAGGTGAATTTTTTATATTTTAAGATATACATTATATATCAACCTATTTATAAAAAAATAAATTCAATTTGAACTTATTCAATTACTTAAACAATTTTGTAACAAAAAGTCTTTATGTTAGAAATCGTTGTTTTATAATAAATGATATGATATGTAATTATAAATTAAAAAAATTAATTATATTATTTTAACCAATAATTATATGTTTTAATAATACAAAGAGTTGCGTAACGAAATACACTTCTAACGGAAAAAAAAAAAAATGCCCGCTGCCCCTTACATCACCCTTTAGCTTGAGTAATGCAATTACTAACTCAAGACTTTAGAAACTCTTTCAAGTGGACTTTTGCTATTGGTTCACGAGGAATCTAATATAACAAGAAATTTTAAATTTTAGCATGCAGGTGAGTTTGAGGATTTTGTCCATTGGAAATTCTAATGTATAAATACTGTTTATTACATTTATTACTTATCATGTATATTTTGTGATTATTAAATTTTTTATACCTATGATTAAATTGAAAAAATAAATTAAAAAAATCAAATGACTCAAATTTTCATAAGTATCTTATCTCTCCCACAAGTTAAAATGACCCATGAGCATTAATAGTTTTTCTTGCAGTACCATTTAGAGAAATTAACAAAGTTAGACCCCCTACCTTATTTGCAATTAAATTTGGTCACTTCATGTGTTAGTTTACTATAATTTAGTCATTATTAATAAATAAAATATAAAAATATTATTATTATTATTATCAATTTTTTATAAAGTAACAAATGAAAAGTATCAAATTTAATTTCTTTGCAAAAGTTGAATTTTTATTGTTTTGTATGGAGTAAGATGTGTTTCAATAAAAAAAGAGTATATTGAAATTTGGTCCTTTCGTGGATTAGCTATTTTTAGTCTATTACATTTCATTTTAGTCATTAATTTTCCTTACAATCTTAAAATTAATTGTTTCATTTACGAAACTTAATCATTAAATTGCTAATTTCATTTAAAAACTTCTGATTGTAATGAATAATTTTCTTGCTAATATATATGCATGACATTGTAGATTTAATACTTTCGGTCTCAGTCAACTAAAAAAATTAATTTTTTTAATTAAAATGATTAATATAAAAGGCAAGAGGATAAAATAATTAATTACTCAAAACTAAAAGACAAAAATAATCATTCCCACGTAAAAATATCCTAATATTTACAAATATATGTGGTCTCAATGGGATAGATTATCTATTATTCTTGAAATATCACTACTATAAAAAGGGGCATTAAAATCGATTAAAAACTGACTTTAAATAAAATGACTTAAAATGTAAAGTCGGTTCACGCGGTGAATCGACTTTAATTTTTTTTTAATTTACTCATTTTTTATTATATTTAAAACTTGCATTGGAGTAGAAAAAAAACCAAAATCAGTTTAGTAAATAGTTCAAATAATACAAATATTTAAAAAATAAAATATTAATTAATAGCAGAAAAATTATCATGGTTTTGTTCTATTTTATTCAAGATCATCATATTTTTCTCCTGATGTTATAATACAAACCTACATATATAATACAAAAAATTATACACATAAATAATAACACATAATAACAGAAAAAAATATGAATAATAAGTGCGTAAAATTAATAGAAATACTTAAATGAAGTGACAAAATGAAGGAAAGGAAGAAAAATGGTGTTTTGTAAGTGAAAAATGGGTATAAAAAATTTGAGTATTTTGCTAAAAAAAATAGGGAATCTAAAAGATTAGTTAGAGAGGAAGAAACCCACTAACCGGCACTGAAATTGGTAGTCATAGGTGGCCGGAAAATGAGAAAAAGTGGAGGAGGTTTTGGGTCTTTGAGAGTTATGCAACTCTTGGAATAGTTTCTGTCTGGGGAAGAAAAAAGAGAAAAGAATTTATCCACGTGAGTAGCGTCGGCTGACACTTGGAACTAACGTTACGTCCATGCATAGCGTCGGTTTAACACGTCAATCGACGCTACATCTTATGTGAATAGCGTCGGTTCTACACTGAACTGACTTTAAATTCATTATAAGTCAATTTTTTCTAAAAACTGACTTTACATATCGACTTAAATACCCATTTTTGTAGTAGTGCATCGAAGATAATGTGATATTTCAAGTTAATAAATTTAAGATTAATTTAACTTTAAAAAAATAAATAAATACCAATACTTGATAGAAAGAAAAAAAAACATTATTGGTTATAAGTATACTTCAAGAATAATAAATAATACTCTATAGTAGAGAAATCATTCCCACCTAAAAATATTCTCATATTTACAAATATACGTGGTCTTAATAGGATAGATTATCTATTATTCTTGAAGCATCGAAGATAATGTGATATTTCAAGTTAATAAATTTAAAATTAATTTAACTTTTTTTTTTAAAAAATACCAATACTTGATAGAAAGAAAAAAAATGTCATTGGTGATAAGTATACTTCAAGAATAATAAAAGACACCCTATAATAGAGATGTCTAGTGAGGTAGTTCAAATACTTAAATAATCATTATAAATCTTCTCCTCTTGTTTTGTTTATACTACTCAATTATAAAAGACAATATGTTTGGAACATCTTAGATATTTAAATAGTGTATTTGAACTAAATTATTGTTTCAAATATATCATTTAATTATTTTTTATCTCTTTTATACCATTAAATTATTATATTTATTTTATTTATATCATTTCATTAATTTCTATCTAACGACACGTCACATATTAATGGTGAGTTTACAATAACTCATGTGATTATATGTTAGATTTAAAACAACTAGATAACTATTTGATAGACTAAATATATATATATATATATATATATATATATATATATATATATATATATATATTTAAAAATAATTTAAAAATTTAAGAAATTAATCCTTATTATATATATTTTTCATATATATGGATGCTTTGATTAAAGAGTTTTACAATATAAATTTCTAATTGATTAAAAAAAATTATAGTTTTTATTCTATATTTAAGTATATTGTAAAAATTAAACAAAAAATTATAAAATTAACAATTTATGTGTAAGTATTGTTGGCTCTAGTGGATGCTTGTACGTTGAGTAACATGTCTCGTTACAGGTGGAGTTTGTTATGGTAATTATTAGTGTAGCTAGTAACTATAAATAGTTATAGGGCTCTCTCATACCATTTAGGAACCACGAAGGTTTAAGTTGAAGACAAGATAATGTAGAGAAATAGTAAAAACCTAGAACTAGTATTCAATAGCAGATTGTAAAAGATTCATCCATGTTATCACAGGCCTTTAACTATTTATAGTTTCTAGTTACACTAATAGCTACCATAACAAACTCCACATGTACCGAGACATGCTACTCTAAATGCAGGCACACACTAGATCCAATAAGCACGTGCTTTTAACTAATTATTTATAAAAGTCTTAATAGTGGCTTTGAATTTTTTTGTGATAAACAAACAATAATAACGTTACTAAATTATTGTATTTATTTCGTACATATCATTAAATTATTATTTTTATCTTATTTATACTATTTAACATTATATTTGTTTTATTTAAATCAATATTTTTGAATGTATCATGCTCCTATCTATTCATATTTTTCTTAAAAAAAACAAATAAGATAATAAAGTGGTACATATGGAATATTTTTTAAAAAATTTACTATTTTATTATTTGAATTATTTCAAATATATTATGTAATTATTTAAATTAAATTATTTCAAATCTATCATTGATGTGTTATGCCGTTAGATAAAGATTAATATAATGGTATAAATGGAACAAATATAATAATTTGGTGGTATACTTGAGACGAAAAATAGTTTGATGATATGAACGAAATAAATATAATATAATTTGATGATATTTTTATAATATTATTCTTATTTCTAATTATTTAAGTGCAAAATATATTATTCATTTAAAGAGACGATTGCATCGGAGCACACTATAATATAGAATTGATACTTACAAATACGACATTTATCAAAATCATCTTGGAAAATAGGCTCATATGACCTTCTATTATTATTTCTATTCTAGATTATACTCTTAATTTATAATTTTATTACTATTTTTATTATACTCTTAATGAATATACACTTGGACATATATCCAACTAAACATAACAGAGTTGGACATATATCAAACTAAAAACTAAATATCATACTTTGGGGACATGTGTTTAATTTATTTTCGACAAATAAGATCATTGTCTGATCAAAATTTGACCAGTTGGACAATTGTCTAATTTAGTTGGACATATGTCTAAATTAATTGTAATGAATAGAATCATCGACCGATTAAACTCAGATCAATTAGACATGTGTCCAACTCAACACTGATGAGTGGGGTTATTAGTCTACCAAACTCTGGCTAGTTGGACAACTGTCTAATTATGATAAATTAAATTAGACAAATATCTATTCAAAATTAAATCAAAATTGATTAATGAAAACTAAAGATATTTTTTTATTACTTTGTTTAAAAAGTCAAGTGAGAAGATATCATATCTGATTTTTAATTAATATGAAATTATCCGAGCATATAATCCTATTTTCTTTAGAAAAAATAGTCATCTCTAAACAAAAGTTCATAATTTTATTTTTCCAATCAATTATATAATTTTTACTAATTTTAAGTGGCAAGAGAATTAAACATAAACTAATCCGATTAATCAATTGTAACTAATTCAAGTCAATTAGATTGAGTTGGATTTTATAACTTTACGGCTCAGTTCGACTTATAAACTAATAAATACAAATTTTTATGTCCTGTTTTGAGTTCTTAAATTTGTTAGGAGTGGAATACAAATCAGTATGGAAGTCAATAAAGTGTATTTTTTAATATATTAAAATACATTTTATATAACAAAGTTCAACCTTGACAAATTGTTTGGTATTGTACATAACAACCAATATCTTTTTATACTTGTTTATCAAAATGTATAAGCATTTATATTATATAAATTATTGTATTTATTTAAAGCAAAACAAAAGTTAAGAATAATTTATTATATATTACTATAAAATATTAATATAATTATTAATTTTTATCTCAAATTAATTTAAATTTGATAGTTTTTTTAGATAAATGATAAATAAATATTATATAAATAACTTTAATTTTTTTTAAAAAAAAATTTTTAAAAAAAATTGAACATTCTTGGCGTAATTGTTTAATTGAACCTGATTGAAACAACTCAACCCGTTCACTAAATAATGAATTTGATTAGGTTAGGTTGAGATGGTTTTAAACCTTTTATAACACAAAAATTACTCTTTGGTTCAGTTTTATGTAAAATCCGGTTCAAATCTTATTATAATTTAGCATTTTCATAAAATATTATTTTACTATTGAAATTAATTTTAATTGTATCAAATAAAAATACTTACAGTATAAACATGGTGCAATGTACAATATAGTCATAGTAAAAACCCGATCAACTCGATGTGATGCACTTTCTCTATTTTAATTTTAGGAACAATAGTAGTTCAAGCATGTTATCTTTGAAAAAAATATACTTTATTCACTTTTTTATTAAGTAGATTATTAAAAGTTTGTTATTTTCATAAAAAATATTATAGAAATTCATTTTGTATAAATGTAATGGACTTATGCAGTCTTATTATCATAAAAATATGAGACATCACATAATTATTATGTTTATAAATTATATTTTTATGACCTTTTTGTAAAATTAGCATATTTATTTTACCATAATTAATAAGTACGAATCTAAAATATATTTTTATTATAATAACAAACTTATTCAAATCTTCGTCCTTAATTTTAACCAATTGTGTATATATATATGATTTGACTAAATTTATTTTTATTGCACCCCTAATTCAATTCCCAATACTGGTGTATTTTAGACTCATATTTATTACGTGAGATAATACAAATTCATTATATTTATAAAAAGAATCAAAGAAACTTATTTTATAAAGTAATAAACTTGTACTATTTCATTTTTTAAAGTAGGACAACATAAGTTTATTAGTTTACAAAATAAACTTATGATCCAATTCAAAAGTAGAGCGACACAAGTTTATTAGTTTACAAAATAAACTTATGAAATACATTTTGTAAAGTTAGCGGACTTGTATTACCATGCCTAATAAGTAGGGATTAAAATAAATTTTCATTAAAGATAATAGATTTAGACTATTTTTTTTCTTTCTTCTAATATCTTTGTTTGAATAGACTAATAATTAGAATCATTTAATTTATATTCTTAAAAAAAAGTTATATTTTTTTAATTTAAAAAAACAAATGTGTGCCACGTAATAAAATTAATTTTAAAGAAAATTATGTTATATGATTCATCATAATTAATATAAAAACAGATTTAAATATAATTAGCATTTATCTAGCTAAAAATATTAACAACACTTAGGTAGAACATTTTTTAATCAGATTGTAGTCCATTATATTTATAACATGTTTAGCCGGTTTACCTATATCACAAATTTTAAGGGTTAAGTTCTATATAAAAGTAATGTAATTCATCGTATTCAAATAAATTTTTTTTGAAGTATTAATTTAAAATTAAAAAAAAAACTTAAAAAGTAAAAAAAATAAAAAATTTGAATCAATAAAAATAATTTTTTTTTTGAAAAAACAATAGAAAGTAAAAAAAATAAAAAACATATTTAGTTTATATTTGGAATGAAACAAATAATATTCAATGTTTGTATTTTTAAATTTTTTTAAATTTTCTTTTACATTTTTTATTTTCTCAAAATTTTATTTTTTAAATTTATGCATTTTAAGAAATAGAAGTTTTTTTCATTTCAAATCTAAGTTTTTCCTAAAAAAAATTTAAATTTTAATATCCTTTCTTTTTGTGTTTTAAAGATCGAATTTTTAATATCCTTTTTTTTTTGTTTAAAAATTAAAATTTTAATATCCATTAGAAAACAAATTGTTATTTTTTTCTATTTTATTTTACAAATTGTTACTTTTTCTATTTTATTTTACAAATTGTTACTTTTGAAGAATTATAGAACTATACATGTATATCTTAAAAGATAAAGGATTAAAATGTATATATTGATGAACAAGTCAATTCTGATGAAAAATAGTATTAACAAATTATAGTAGTTTTTGGATGAAATTATTTAAAGGTATATATTTTAATAAATATACAAATTTAAATTAACGAGTGATTCTTAAAATTAAGTAAAATATTTAATTACAAATAAAAATACATATATTTTTAGGATATATTTATTCAAAACTTAAGATCATTTGATAAAATTATTTAACCAAACTATTTGTACGAGAGATGATTCTCTTTTAAAAAATTAGAAAACTTGTAAATATTTTAACGCTATTTCTAATAGTTAGTTGTACTCTACATCAAAGATTTTCCTTCTGCAAATTTTCACCTAGCAAAATAAAATTCCTTCTATAATTATAAATTAAATGAAATTTTCAAGATATATGAAAAGAACATATAAAAGGATAAATTATGTTATGTTATAAACATTTTAGTCAAGGTTGCAAATTTTCCGCCAAGTTTTAATTTATTTCCCAATTTAATTATTCTATTACATTTAAGAACTTTCTTAATATTTGTTTATTCCCTTAACAAAACTAATAAAAAATAACACTTATTATATGAAATTGATTATCACGTGGTTACTTTCTACTAGGTTTGTTGATATAATTGACAAAATATCATGCATTCCTTTACAGATTACGAGTGCAAAGAATTTCACATTGAACATCACGAATTGTAGAGATAATTTAAAGATCATTGCCTTCAGGCTGGATAAAAGTCTACATTAATGGTGTCGCTTTTAAATCACCTAGTTTAGTAAGTCTTGCATAAGTATTTATGAGTTCTTTTATCAAAGGTTATTTATGTATTCCACTTAAGGTTACATTTGTTTTTGAGGCAGAGTTTGTTGTTGTTATTCATGCAATATTATATGCCATCACTTTTGGGCGATGAAAGTTTTAGTTAGAGTCGGACTCTGATTATGTAGTGACTCTTTTTTATACTAGATCATTATCGGTACCATAAAAATAGTACCCTATTGGAATGATTGCTTAGAAAAGGTTGATTACATTAATTTTCATTATTCCCATATTTTAGGGAAGATAATAGTGTAAATGATTGTTTAGCTCTTAGAACACTTAGTATTTATACAACGATATGGTGATAGGATGTCTCATCATTCACTAACTCTTTTATTTTTTTAATATTAACAATAGACTTAATTATAAGTTTTATTGAGAAATGATTTATATTATATTTTTTATCATTTTAATAATACTTGTAATTGATAAGTTAAATGAAGAAAGATACTACAAAAATGCCAACCTAAGTGGGATGTCTTAGTGCACTTCTGAGTACTGCGATCTTTCATTTGACATGTATATAAATAATATTAATTTATGTCATATTTTAAAATTACAATAACTATTTGATGAGCAAAACTGACATCGTCAATTCTACCAATACTTTGATTTTATATTTATAAAACTCTCGCAAGTGCACGAATCATTTCATAGAAAATGATAAGTATACTCCCAAGGTCGATCTAAAGAAAGAATATATGTGGTTTTTAATTTATTATTTAAACTTTTAAAAACGAAATTAAATCCTAAACATCTTCTCACAATATTTTGGGGTTTTGTGTTTTTAATCTAATAACGTAAAAATAAACATAGATACAGATTCAATAAACATTTATGCAAATTTTATCTTTTATAATAGTGGAGTATTTATGGATATAATAACTAAGTTAATTATGCTTGCTCATATTATTTAGGTTATTAAAGATATAAATTGATATTTATTGATTCTCTTTTTTTTATATAAATACCACTTTTGGTGGGGTTAGATATTCTTTGTTAATTAAACAAATCAATTAATAATTATGGGTGGGTTGATAACTAATTTGGTTAATTAAATTAATTTCTTTTTCTAAGATATTGAAAATGAACCATTTAAATGCTACCTTTGGTGGGGTTAGACAGTTTAAACTTTATTCAAGGTGTTCAAATTAAACCTAAGAATTTAGTTATTCGAGTACTAACTTTCAAGTTTTAAAACTACTACTGAAAACATGTTGTCAATACATTTTCAGATAATAATTCTTATAAAACCTTTTGAAATAGAGTTTCACTCTAACTATCGAACGATTGTACCAACAAATAAAAGAGTACTACTCTAAATCAGACTGGATAACTAAACCTTAAAATCTAATTTTCAGATTTAAGTTTGTAATGAAAAATAATATATTTCTCTCTAACATTCTTAATATAAAATCTTGAATAAAAATAAAATCAATTTATTTTAGAGATTTTTACCTATTTAATATTTCACAAGCATAACAACGTTATTATTATATCATGTTTACAAACATCCAACAATGTTAAATTTAATCACAAACAAATTAAATATAATATATAAGAATAAAACATAAAAAATAACTATAAAAAAAATAAAATCCTTACAGTACTTTGATGTTATTTCTATTGCTGGAAAACCTCCAAACGGATTTTGCACTCCCATTTATTGAATCAAAAAGCAAATAAATTACAAAAACATAATTAGTTCTTCTCAAAAAGAGAAGAACTCTAAAACTAAGAAAAATTAACTAAGGAAAAAATAAAAACTAAGAAATGGAGAGAAAAAAAGAGAGAAGAATATGTGTTTATAGGTGTAGAGAATGAAGATATTTATATGTGAGGAGAGGAAGAAAAAGTGGGTGAAAAAATGATTAAAAATGGAGAAAACACAGAGTAATGAATGATGATGTCATGGTGATGTGGAGCGCACGCGACGCGCATGGATGAGGTAGATGGGCGCAGTGGCGCACGCAAACTGGGTGCGGGCGCGCACGGAATGGAGCAGAGATAGGCACGGGCGCACGTAGAATGGAGCATAGGTGCGTACGGACTGGGCGTGCGGCGCGCGCAGACTAGGCATTGTGCTAGCGCGGCGCGGCTGGGTGGCTGCGTGCATAATTTTCTCCTTTTTGACATTTTTGACCCTTTTGACCCATTTTGTCCAATTTTTCCATATTTGTTAACCTTTTCTCATTTAATTTATGAATATTTACGATATATTGACTACAGTATTTTTCTTTGAGTCTTTAAGTTACTTTTTTAAGCGAAAATACCTTAAAAATAATAAAAATACTCGTAATAATAAAAAGACATTTATATAAATATATGATAAAATCATATAAATATATATATTTTTAATCAATTAACGTGTATAAAATTATGATAATTTTAGTACTTTTTAAGCCCTCATCATTATCCCTATTACACACCTAATAAGTTATACTTAATTTGAGAAAAAAATATCGTTGAAATATTACAAATAAATATAATATTAATTATTCTCAATTAAAATAACATGTTTATTAACACTCATGCTAACGTGGTGAAATACGGAAAAATATCTTTTTTTAAAGATCTATAATTAATACGAGATATGGTAAATTAATTAAATATTAATATTATGTAAAATAAATTATTTATTATTATTACTATTTTTTTATTTTAATTAATTATTTTTATTATTAAAATATTTTTTAATAAATTATCTTTGTAAATTTAATTTAAATATTTAAGTTATCGAGATATTATACGAATATTGTGAATAATATTTTTTTTTGTTTTTTAACTAAAAAATTAATAGATAGATATTTTAATAAAATGTGCAATTAAATGGGAGGGTAAAAAAATCAAAATCATAGAATGCGAAATACGTAGAGTAATAGGACAACTGGTAACGTGAGATGATGTTATCCCTGCAAAATCTCCTACCTTTAAGAGTTAGTACAACTACTAAAAGTTAACATATATAATCCGATCAATTTGTTTAATTTTTCGATCTGATGATGGAGAAAGACGTTTTTATTAAATGGAGTTAAACTATGCATGTTTTAACTTATTAAATTTTGAATATAAAATCTATAAAATATAGACACGATTTGTAATTTAATAACATAAAATCCATCTGAATATATTAAATTTCAAAAGTTTAAGTCTCATTTATAAAAGTATGAGATTTATTTTATTTTTTAATAAAAAATTCAAAACTTATTATAAAAATAATTTATATTTATATAAAACCCGATCACAATTATAATCAATATTTTTAATATAAAACAAATCATTACTATTATTATATTCATAATTATATATCTTATAAAAAATTTTAATATAATTATTCAATAAAATCATTTTTTGTATGAAGAATACTATAATTAGATATAGTAATAGATTAATAAATTATAATAATTAATAGTTAAGAGATTTTTTGAATTAAAATAATCTAAAAGAAAAATAAAATACGTGTTAAAAAACAATCATTGTTAATGTTATTAAATTATGTGGTTGTATAAATTATTTTACTACTCACATTGTATCCATAGTTTAAATTATGAGTTGTTTTTTTATTTTTAGAATCAAGATCATTCAATAATTTAAAAAATATAATTATTATGTTTACAAATTTAAGAAAAAAATAAACAACTTTATATTAAAAACTTAGTTTTGTTACAAAATGAAAGTAGTCACTTAAATTTATGTTTTTTTTCTTAAATCTCTGTGTATCTCTCTACATTACAAGGAGAGATACTAATCATATATTTCTTCTCACTATTTGGACTTACTTAAACATCAAAGTATTAAAGGCCGCCACATCCCATGATGACACAAGGTCTTAACAATATATTCTCTATTCTTAGGTCCACACAAAGGAGAGATGCATTCAATCATTAATATTAACAAAAATTAATATCAATAATAATTATGATGAACCTAATATTGTTCGTTGCATTTATACTCGTCTCTATCGCCATACCTTTTCTCCTCCCTTTCTTGAGTCATTAGCAACACCATGCCAAACTAGATGGTGTCGATTAGTGTTGTTAATGAGGCAAAATGGGATGGGTTTGACATCTCTATCTCATGCTAAATATTTGTGGGTATGAGATAGAGATTTTTCATTAGAGTTTAGGATAATTTGTGGGAATCAAATATTCCTTACTAACAAACAATATAAGTTTAATTATTCATTTTATGTTTTAAATTAACAAAATTTGTGTTAAAAAATAAAATAAATTTAAAGTTATATTTAATATATAGTAAATATAGTGTATAAATTATAGATATAATTAATTTATTTGTTTTAATGGTTATTAAATAATCAAAATAAAATGTATTTTTAATCCTAATGTATTTTCTTAAGTAAATATTTTAAAAAATTATATAAAATTGTAAAAAAAAATTGGTTCAAGGATCTGATAGAGCAGCGAGTGTAATCCCTTAATCAATCCCACAAAAATATTTTCACTAATGAGATATCTCTATTGATAAAAATTTGAAAATTTTCTACATTTATCCATTTCACTAAAGAAAATTAACAACCTTATCAATCAGCTTTACATTGTTCTCTTTATCCTCTTTTGTCGGCGACCAAACTACACAACAAAACAATAACGTGTAGCCATCTAGTCTTAACTTAAAAAATTAAAATATTAATGTTTACAAAAATATCACAGTTCAATTTTACAAGAATATTAAACAAATACGAAGATATTATTAAAGAAATTTTCTTAAAAACTATGAAGATTGAAAAAATATTAAAAATATGGACATATATTTCATATATAGATGTCGTGTGTAAAATAGTTCACACCATGTGTCGCGATATAAGTGGTTAAAGTCAGTAGATAACTCATATGCTAATCTAGTAAGTGTTGAGTTAGCATATAAACATCAATATCAGATAAGTATTCATTAGGATAGGCGATTGATATATAATCTTTTAATTATTTAACAATGAGATAATTAAGAAGATATAGCTTCGACATCAAGATAAGTCTATAAGTATGGTTAATGGTCAACAATGAGTATATTTTCTCCTATGTATATTCATTATAGATCTCTATCAAATATACTTGAGTATTACCTTACAAGAGACAAACACTTGAATGTATACTTTCTCCCTAAACATTTCTGCATCTCTCTACATTACAAGGTGAGATACTAGTCACCTCCCTTTTCTTACCACCTAGACTTACTTAAGCATTGAAAGGCCAAAGGCCACCACACCCTGTGGTGGTCCAAGGTCTTAACGATGTGTTTTCTATTCTAATATCCACATAAAAAAGAGGTGCATCCAATCACTGATGTTGACAAAAGTTAGCATCAATATTTGGCACCGTTTGTAAGAACGATTGTACTCTACTAGTTGAATCAAAACTAGAGAGAAGAAAGGTTTTATAGTGTTCTTTCGGGCTTTGAACTAGGCAGTCTTTTAAGAAAATATAAAAAATGTCTATAGAAATTTCTCAAAAAAAGTACACATTTTGCACCATCACTAAAAGGCCAAAATTTCTATCCTTTCAAAAAGATAACGAAACAGTTTCCTAAACCTAAGGCTTTACTCCCAATAAACTCCAAGAATGATCATCTTGTACAATTTATTTGTCTATGAGCCAATGCACATACACCATAGTCACTGTTGCCATATGGTGGCATAGTTTTTGACACCTCCAAAGATTGAGCTATCTTTGGTTATTGAACATGAAATTCCAGTCAGTCAGACATGGTTGCACAAGTTGAAAATGGACACACCTTCCACTTTCTTATTTGATCAAGTTTCCCTTGTACAAATCTCGAAATACATGCATCACCTACGAAATTTGAGACCACTATTATAAAGACCTGTGCAAAAAAGACACTTTTCAATATTTCACATTGAACGAACACTAAACGATGATGAATGCACCATTAGTTGAAATGGGTATTGGATAGAACAGTTATGCACATAACATGGAGAAATATTGGTCCAATTTGTTTGAAAAATACATAAATTGGTTTAGGGTTGGTTCATCCACTTCCAAAATCAGTTTTAAGATCGATTCTTAGAAAAGTAAAATTGATTCTGAAATCTTTTCGAAAAGATGATTCCAATGATAATTTATTTGACATTTTTTGATGTACATGCAAAAATGAATGTGCAAAAATGGATGTAAGTAGTGACCGTTCATCCATTCAATTCAACCAAAATTATGTAGAAATGATTGTCTACTATTTCATTCATCTAATGCATCCAAAAAATACCTAGGAAAATATTATATTCTCTCCCATTCATCATCATTTAAAAGGTTCTTAAAGAAAAATTGACCATTCTTTAGAAAATAATGAAATAATGAATTAGCTTTAATACTCAAAATGATGAAGATAACATTCCAAGCAATCCTAAAAATGCCTTCTAGGATCACAAGCCCCTGGTTCACTTCTCATTCTAGAGAACATACACATGTCATATTCCAATATCCATGGTGAATAGGATCCGAACAAAGGATATATGTGATATGTTTGAAACATTCAAGTAAGGTTAAAATTACACCTACCAATAAATTAGGTTATGAGGTGTCCAACTATCACATATCATCCAAGGATGCACACCTTCATATGAATTATTTCAAAAAGAGTTTTGTGAGAATGCCTTAGGAGTACACTCAATAAATCTACCCAAGTCTCATATGAGAAAACCTGGTAAGATCAACATAATCAATCAAGTTTGGACATAGACTCAATGGAGTAATATGTCATGTCAACTAAATAACAAAATATGTGTTTACTTATATATCCGAGGTCTAGAATAATGTTCTAATTCCTCCAATATTACGTAAGTTCACATGATTTCCAAGAGGTACACACACCCAAGAGGTAAGCATGGGCCAAGAAGGCCCCATAATAAAGTTTCGAAAAAGGTGTTCCTACACAAGGTCATGGGCACATGTCTTTAATATCATCTCAACCAAAATCTCTAGAGATGATAATTTCCTTGAAATAGTATAAAGTGGACAATATGCCACTCATAAGGAACAATAATGGACAAAAATGATGTCTTGTCCAATAAGATAAGTGATTGGTCCATGCATGCTTAATCTCATGATGATAAGGTCTAATCTCGTTCATTAGTCACTCCTTCCTTCATTAGTCACTCTGTTCTTCATTAAGATATTGGGTAGCACGTGGGCTCACAAGTCCATAAATTTGAATTCATGTTTTCCCTCCTAAAAAGAAGAAAGTGGGATCCTTGAGTATTAGTTTTAACTTCTAACTAACTTCTAACTAACTCCTAAATTGGGAATATTATGGAGAATCCATAGAATTGTGCACTTTTGAGTGTTAGGGTTAAGTAAGAAGTTTTCATAAGGGCAAGTAATGACCATGCAATGGTGGACTAGATGCCACTAGTGAAGTTCAGAAGATCATGAACCTAGGTGATGATAGAATGACAAAATAGAACTCCTAACTCATGTATCTAAGCTTAGCAAGTCTAGGGGATAATATTGGATGTAAACTAATTCATATCATGTGGCACGATATAGAGGTCACAGTCATCAGATAACTCATAAGCCAACCTAGTAAGCGTTGAGTTAGGAGATAAGCATCAATAGGAGATAATTATCCAATAGGATAGGTGATCGATATATAATCTTTTTATTATTTGATAATGAGATAATTAAGGAGATATAATTATAACAATTACATAAGTTTTTCATTATGGATTAAGGATCATCCATGTGTATATTTTCTTCGATTTATATATTCATTATAGATCTCCATCATACATAACTTAAATAGTGCCTTACAAGAAACAAACACTTGAATTTATACCTTTTTTTATCTCTCTAAATTACAAGGAGATATATTAGTCTCATCATTTTTCTCATTATCCAAACTTATTTAAACATCAAAGGACCAAAGGTCATTACATCTCATGGTGTCATGGTGGTCCAAGGTATTGATGAAGTGTTCTATGACCTTAGGTCCATAGAAAGAATTATGCTTTAATTTCATTATTTAATAAATATAAACAATTGTGACATATTATAATTTTTAATGTTTTTTTTTTAATTTAAAATATTAATATTTTAAGGTCGATGATATTGTCGTAATTTAAATTCTAAATGTCATAAAAATATATATTAATAAATATTTTACAAAACATAATAATTCTATAATATAATTAATTATAAAAATAAAATAATTATTTTAAATATTTTATTATAATAATTACTATCTTATTTTAATCTTCAAATAATATTCATTAGACATCTCCATTTTTTTAATAACAGTAAGACATGTTCTTTCAAATATCACGTGATTCATCGTAACCCGCACGTTCAAACCCAGGTTTCTAGGCCTTACCCGCTTTGTCTATTATATTGTGTCATAATCTCAATCATTTTTCACTACATTTATTTAATTTCTCGCCCAAATTATATATATATATATAGTTAATTATGACACTAAACTAATTTATCTACTATAAAAAATATATTTATTTTAAATTAACATATATAATATTGCTATAATTTGATATCAAAACTTATAATCTCAAATTTCTAACTTACAGTGCTAAACTAAAGGGGCTCAAAATAGTCGTAAATTATTTATATTCACTTTAGCCAAAGTATTATAATTTTGTCATTTTATCTGCACAAGATAAGAAAGACCGTAGAGAAGTCACCACAAACACCATAGCCACTAAGTGAAATATTTCAGAATGATCCAAAGCCAATTAATGAAAAGAAAAAAAAAAACTCATTTAGTCTATTCTAAATGAACCATAAAAAAGTTACCACATTTTCTTTCTTCCTGTCATTAAATATTAAAACAAAATTTGATCGAACCTATTAGACTAAATATGAATCGAATCTTTTAGATAATTTTTGATGGTCTAATAGATTTGGTTCAATCCTATTGTTTTAAAATCAAATAAAGTGTTTTATTTTAGTTTTTTTTTTTAAAAACTTATGTAAATAAAAACAGATTGATTTATTAAAAAAATATTAATATTAATTATAAGTAATTTAACGATTAAATTTTACGATGATGTTGATTTTTTTCTTTTCAATTTACAATTAAGTTAATTAGTTTGTTTATTAGGTATGTTTAATTTTTAAAGAATATTTGTATTTAATTATTGTACTTAAATAATTTGATGATTTTATTAAAATAATTTGTAAGTTAATTAAATTTATTTATTAGATATGTTTAATTTTAAATGAAATACTTAAATTTGATTATTTTACTAAAGTGTTTAGATTTTTTTTAAATAATAATATGATAATTAATATAGATACTAACCTAATTTATCAACCTAACTAATCCTCCAAATAAGTTGGTTGTTGGTTTGGTTTTATTTTTGTATAGGTTGATTTTGGTTTATCAAATTTTCTAATTTGGATAAAAAAAATTGAACCAACTAATCTATATCCATCCTTATCATTTACCATCAGTGTCACCACCCATCAAGAGAAAAAAACATTATGTAAATTTTATTTGTTTAGAAAACTTACCACATATACTCACTTTTTAATAAAAGAAATTATTTTTTATATGTAATATAGGGATGGTAATTTGTTTGTAGCTCGATTGATTCAGTAAAAAAACAAATCAAATTAAATTTGAATCAAAATTAGATCAACTTAAATAACTAAAAAAAATCGAGATGGGCACATTACAAATTATACCCTTAAGTTAAAAACTTAAAATTAAAAAAACTTATATTTTCTCATATCATATTACAATTCTTACAAAGAACATCTTTTCTTTCAAAATAAAACAATAAATCATTATATCAAATTTTATATGAATTTTGAATAAGTCATAACTTGTTAATTTTGTTATGTTTATATTAACAAACTTAACCACAAATAAAATTTAAAAAAGAAAATAAATAATGTAAAAGTATTAGAAAAATTATGATTTGAAAAGGGATATATTCTATTCATAACTTGTGAATTAGTAATGGTAAATTTGTATTCTACAAGAAAGAGTTATTTATTGTGTACCTAGAACAAAAATAACTTATTATACATGATAAATCTGCATGGTATATTATAACTTTTGATTAACTAATTAATTAATTATTTTAACTTTTGGTTATTAACTTACAAACATGTTTTAATTTCAATCAAAGAAGCAATAGAGATGGCATAAGTATTGTAATGGAAAACACAATAGAGGAAGATGAAATAATTGTTGACGTCTTTCGAAATTTAAAGAAGCAAAAAACAATGTCAAAAAGATCATGGATATCGACACACTTTAAATAATATCAAAACATGTACTTTTACATGTCATTATAATAAATGTGATATGAGAGACATATGCGATGCAGGTAATATGTTAATTAACTAGCTATTGTAACATAACAAGCGTGTTTGGAGAGTCATTTTATCTTTATAGATTTTATTGTGTATATGAGTTGTTCATTTATTATTTATTTAAAACACTAATTATTGTAATATTCTTTCTTTTATTTTTAGTGTTTTATGTAATATTGTTTGAATTAATAAATTTTAATTATTAAATATATTTTTTGATTTATAAAAAAATTATTTAACTATAAAATAGTTAGTTTGAATTAGCTAAAATTAGTTAAGCTAGTATGATAATAATAGAAAGTTATATAATTGAATAAGGGTGGAAGGGTCATAATAGTTATTTATTAAGCTTTTGGTGTCACAAAGTTATTTTAAACAATGTCATTTAATATTTTTTATTGTTAAAAGTGTATTAATTAATTTTTTTTAATATTTTACATTATTTAATAATTTTAAAAATGATGGGAATAAAATGTGATTGATTGAGTTGTTCATGTTTGGAGAGAAAAAAATATTAAATAAATTCTACTAGCTATAAAATATTAAAATTGTAGCAAAAAAACTATAAAATATTAAAAATAAGATCATTTATTTATTATAAAAATGATATTTCGATTACTTCTATTTTATAGTTATTTTGTAACAATTTCGTTCTATTGTTACGAGAAAGTAACCTACAAAGATAACAATAATTATATTTTATTTTTTAATTTTATTAATTATATTAGATTAAGAATGTTATAATTTAAATAAATTATAATTAAAAAAATTAAAATAAAATATTAAAAATAGTTATTTATTTTGATGTAGTTAAAGCGCCCTTGGATATAATGTTGATATATGTGAAAAAGTATTTGTGTGTTAAAAAATGATATATTTCCTAGTTAACATATTTGATCAAAATCCATTAGTAATTTTTTTCTTTGGAAATTTCAATCACTTGAATAGTTGGCTGACAGTAATATTTATTTATCTATAAATAATAATTTTTTACTTTTAAATAAATTCATATGATAAACCATATTTACAGTTAAAACAAAATATAACATCCTTATATTTCCGCAAGGCTTAAACGAGTATAAAATAGGGTGAGATGTGTTAAAGGTAATATATTCATGTTAATTAATATTTTCTATCATAAAATATGATATTTAATTTTTACATTTTATAAAAAATATTAAAATAAAATATTTAAAAATAATATTATTTTATTTAAAAAATTTTAAAAATTATTATTATTTATCTTTTTATAAAAATAAAAGACTAATTAGTATTTTTTTAATGAATTAAATGAAATCTTTAATATAAAATATAATTTTTCTATATAAAATAATAATAATTAATTATTAAAAGCAAGAAACATATTTAATTATCTTTTTAAAAAATATTATATAAACTCATATAATTTCCTTTTTTACATGGAACATATTTAGAAGAAAAAAAGATAACTCAATTTTATTTCTTTTAATAAAAATATGTTTTAATTTTTATTTATTAAATAAGATAATATAAATTTATTATTTTTACGAAAAATGTCGTAAAATTCTATTATTTTTATAAAATAGATTTTTATTAATAAATTTTTGAGCTTTTTTTTATAAAGATAATGTATTTATATTATCTCAATTAATAAATATATATCTAAAATATATTTTTATTGAAGATACTAGATTTAAAAATACTATTTATTTTAATTTTAATTTACATTCTTTTAATTTTATTGAAGAGAAAATATTATTTAATTATAAAATAATTAATTTTAAATAGATATAATTTTGTACATAGATTTGTACTTGATAATAAATGCCTTGCGGCAATATTACTTAAGTAGAATAAAAAGTTTAAATTTTCTAAGAAGGATTAATTACATATTATACTCTTAATATTTATTAGTATTTCTTATAATATTCCTAATTTTTTATATATAAAATTTATACCTTTGGAAGATAATATTATCATAATATTTCTAATCTTTAGAATGTAAAATTTACACCTTTAACTTTCAAAATATTGTTATTATGTAATATTATTATTTAATTTAATTAAATATTTCAAATAAAACATTTTATATTATTATGAACATACTAATATTTTTTCCCATCTAAGAAGATATTAAACATTAAAATTATTTTCCTTTCCGATTTATTATAGTTAATATTCTTATTAAAATATCTAAATATACGAAGCAATAACTAATAAGTCCGTATTATGGTCTTATTGATTATTAAGAAAGATAAAAATGATGTATTGTTTGAAAAATTTGAACGAATTTTAACAATTAAATAAAATAAATAGTAAAAAAAAGCACCAACAAGAAAAATATTAATAATGTAAATTATGGGTAGCAATTTATATCATAGTTTTATTAATCGAATCGAATCGAATATGAATTGAATTAAATTCAAGTCAAATTTAAATCACATTTCTTCTCATACCATATTATAATTCTTGTAAAGAACATATTTTCTTTTAAAATAAAAATAAAAGTCATTATCTTAAAATTTATACGGTTCTAAATAAGTCATAATTTCTTCGTTATATTATGTTCATATTAATAAAATCAACCACAAATAAAATTTCAAAAAAAAAAACAATGCAAAAATAACAACCATTATGATTTGAAAGGAACATATTAATAATTATTATATTATATTCATAATTTATGAACTATATTGATAAATCTATATTCTCTAAGAGAGAATTAATTATTGTGCACTTAGAAGAATAATATCCATATTATATCTATATTCTCTAAGAGAGAATTAATTATTGTGCACTTAGAAGAAAAATATCCATATTATATATTGTAAATCTATTCTGTGTTCTAACTTTGGTTAATTAATTTGCTTATAATTTTAATTTTTGTTTATTAACTTACAAATATGGTTCAATTTTAATCAAAGAAGTAATATGTAGTTTGATGGAGATGACATAGTTGATGTAATAGAAATCATAAGAAAAGGGAGATGAAACAATCATTGACGTTATTTCATATTTAAAGAAGTAAAAGATGATGTAAAAAAATCATGGATATAAGCATACTTTAAGACCTTTCTTTGATTTTTGATAATATTACACGAGAAAAATGTAAGTATTGTAGTCAAATTTATCGATATAGATCTGAAAATGAAACATGTACTTTTACACGTCATTATAGTAAGTATGTTATGAGGAATACACACGATGTGGATTAGATACGTATTAACTAGTTATTATAACATAACAAGTGTGTACGAAGTTATATTATCTCCATAGACTTTATTATATGCGTAAATTGTTAATTCAATATTAATTTATCATTTGTTCAAAAAAAAATTAGTTGTTGTTATATTATTATATATCTTAATTTTAGTATTTCATGTAATCCTAATTGCACTAATGAGCTTTAATCATTAAATATATTTTTTGATTTATAAAAAATATAATTAACTAAAAATATAGAATTAACAATTTAGGTTAATTTAGACCAATTTGTATCAGTTGTATTTGCTTTGTATTTGAACTCATCTTTATTGGTTTAAATTAAATTTAAATTGAATTAAAATTAGATAATTTAAATTGTGGTAATTTAAGTTAACTTGAATTCATACAAATCTTACTAATTGATACCCTTGATATATATTAAGAGTAAAGATAATGTATAAAAAAATACAATATTTATTATGCTCATAGTTTAAATTATGTTTCATCGTATTTTTTTGTTATGGTTTTATTTTTCACATTTATTTATTATTATTATTTTCATTTTTTTATCTTGAAATATTTTTAAGTTTTTTGCAACATTTGAATTTTTCTCATTTTTATTTTGTAAGTAATGGATAAGATCAAAATGAAATTTTTTTTATACATCATTGCTTGTATTAAGATCCTTTGTTAAGATAATAACAACAATAAAAGATTTCGATTGAAACTAAAAACTTTTAGTGGGGTAATATTGATCAGATAATAAAAATAAATAAAAGATATATTTTAATTAGACTGTTAAATTAAATTAAAAAGAACATAAGATAATAAAATTATCTAAAAAATTAAGAATATAATTTTTTTTTTCAAAAGCTATAGTATTATAATAATATTATTTCTAATATTAAAGATACAAATATTACATTTTAAAAATTAAAATATCATGATAATATTATCCTTAAAAAAATAAATTTTATATATTAAAAATTAAAATGTTATATGTATAACTATTAAAGTATTAAGGGTATAATTTGCAATTAATCAGCATCTATACGCATTTTAACATATCTCTTATTGAAAATTTGAAAAAGGATGCAATCAGAGCCGTCGCTTTTATTTAATTGTTGTTTTGTCGTTTTTATCAATCGGCAAGAATGTGGGGTCTACAGATAGAAAAGAGAGTGGGTCCACGTATACCACGTGCACGTGGGCAGATTTAGTCATAACTCATAAACGATGCCAAAGCTGAGCTGGCTGTAGATCGTTTAATTATTTTTCTTGTCTTACTCGCCGCCTAACACTGCCCGTTTATGTCTGCTGCCCGGTTCTAATTCGGTCAGGGTTTCACGTGTTTAACAGTAAATTTCGCTTGGCACGTGTGGGTTTGTTGCTTCTATTATTATTTTATTTATTTATTTTCATTATATTATAAACTTTATATTTTCTTGCTTGGATGTCATTAATTTTAAAATTTATATTTTAAAATAATTATATAATTATTATTTAAAATTCGACTTTTACCTAAATTAAATATCATTTAATTACAATTTGTTTACTGTATAAAGAGATTTAAGAACAACAAATTAAAATATTCATTGTGGGATAATTGAGGACGATCCGTACTAATTATCTGCTAACCCAAGTATTGTCCTATTCATATTCAAATTTCATTAAAAGGTGAAAGGATTAGTTCAAAAAGTTGAAATTAACACAAATATTTCCGATATAAATTGGGTGATAATATTTTAAAAAATTAAACTATAACATATGATACAAAATTTTGATTAGGTTCATAAATATTTAAAATATATAATTTAATCATGAATTTTTAAAATTTTATATACATATTTCAAAATTTTGAATCACTAATATATATTTTAGGAGTCAAATTATACTTATTTATTAAATTTAAAATTTTGAAAACTAAATCATACAATTTAAAAATTTAATGATTTCTGTATAAATTTTTAAAACTTTAAAAACTAAACTATTTATTTTAAAATTTTAAAAACTTATGCTTAAATTTTAAAAATATTCGAACAATAAATCATATATTTTAAAAATTATTGATAAAAGTTTAGAGATTATTAAAATATGCTAGTATTTAATATAACTAGTTATAAATATAGGTATTGCATGTAATTTATTAAAATTATAGTATATTTTACTATTAATTTAAAAAAACTAAACATATATTTTTACTTATATTTTAAATAGATTTAAAAGATAATTATGAATATTTTAAAAATTAATAATTTATTAAATAATTTATAAAAATAAGAACCAAAAATAAAATATATTAAAGATAATATTTATCATTATTTAATAAATGTAATTGATTTTTATTTAAAATTTATAAAATGTGATATATATATATCTAATTTTTGAATTCATTTGTTACAGTCTATAAGCTTAATTGGCATGGAATAAGTTAAGTAGATGAGCAATTTTATATGTTATCATTGTTACATCAATATTATTTAGTGATGTAGAGTAGTAATTATTAATTAAATTTTATTAAAATTGAAAAGATAGTTAAATTTATAACACGTTATTAAGCAGTGTAATAATGTTCTAAAATATTTTCTTAAGTAGAGATGTATTTTAGGATCATTCAACTTAAGATAATATTTTATGGAAATATAATATTTTTTTTAGTTCCATTTTCTTAAAAAAAATTTAACTTGCGATAATTTCCATTAGAGTAATTCAATTGTCCACTAGGCATGTTCGGTTAAGTGCTTGGCCCGTTTCTACTGTTCACTAAAAGTAATCACAGCAACTTCCTCAGAAATAAAGCCCATGAAAATTTAGGTCCAGTTTATTTCTTTAAATAAAATTGTAATAAATAAAAACCTATTATTCCTTATATTTTAAATAATGCATATAAATAAATAAATTCGTCCAGCAAAAAATAAAATAAAATAAATACATCTATATATTTTTAATATACACAAGAAAAAAGCCCAACTAAGAAAAAATATAATTTTGTGGTCCTTAAATTTATATATTTAGAATATTTCAATGTATAAATTTTTAATTAATATATTTTATTCCTTATATTTTAAAAATTTATGAATTTATGTATAAAAAAACCCCTCAATTTATGTCTTTGAGATATTTTAATCCCTAAACATTACAAATATGAGACAACTTAGTCCTTAAAATCTTATAGTTTAAAGATTAAAGAGTATTTTTTTCTTTCAAAAAGTAAGAACTAAATGTATTAGTTAAAAATTTAGGGATTAAAATATCCTAATAATATAAGTTTAATGACCTTGGTGTCACTCTACTCAAAAAGTTATTGGTATAAAATTAGAGACAATTATTTTATAATGTAATGATATATGTTCTAAATGAATATTAAAATGATGCTAGTTGGAATATCACTTAATATAAAGTGTATATAATATGTAACATATTACTTAAGAAGAAAACCTATTGACGTAAAAAGAATATACATAATTAAATTTGGTGTACTAGTTATAAAAGGATATAGGACGGTTTATTTTAAAAATTAATTGAATAATTCAAGTTAAGGGATTAAAATAACTTAGAATGACATGCATATATATAACGAATCGGACTAAAGACCAACATATCTAATTAGTTTGTTTAGTTTATGATTTTAAACCTTTTATATTTTAAAAAACTATTATATACTTATAATAATATAAAATTATATTATCATGTCATACTCAGTTAAATAAAATTATGAAAATCAAGGTATTATAATAAATTTGAAACTAATATACATATATCATTATCTTAATATGTAAATATATCATGTATAAAGACTAATAAAAATATAAATCTTGTCATACTATATAAAAAATATATTAAATTTATATTATTTTAAATATTACGATTTGATTTGGTTTGGTTTGATTTTATGCAATTTTTTTAAATAAAATGTAAAAATAGTAAATTTTATGTTTTTTTTTTAAAATAGTCAACAAAGTTGAAACTTATAGACTAACAATAATCAACATATAAGATTTAATTTAACTTTGGAATAGTATAGTTTGGTTGGTATTTCGTGATAGGCCAAACATTATATCACTTGATTAATCTGACTAATCAAAACTTATGCATGCCCAACTCGTAAATGTGCCACTAGATTACATGGGTCATCTCACTTTCAACAGCGTAGAAACATAACTGTTTTATTATCACGCATAGTTTGTGGCCTTGTTAACCAACATCTAAGACTCAAATTTAGAGGAACACTTATCAACAATCAATTATGTGAAGTTCCTAAGAAAAAACTTACAAACTAAAAATAATTGAAATATTAGAGTTAAAATTTTGACAATGAATTTTTTTAAGCAAATAAGTATCAAAATTTAGAATTTGTTGTAAATTTATTGGATTTTAGTTGAAAAAATAATTTATTTTACACATAAGATTTGAGCTTAAAACATTTTATACACGAAATTAAAATTTAAGTTGAGAAGAGACACTATATATTAAAAATGATTTAACCTTATTAAAATTTTTAAAAAATATTCGTGTAAAATTACATCTTTGACCTTGTGAAAAGAGCATATGTTAATTGAAACAAGATGAATATCCTCCACTTGTACCTTCTCAACCTGTTTGACATCATAGATATTTTTCATTTTTAACTTTGGGAAAATGTTTCATTTGATACTAAAATTATCATATTTTTATCAATTTACTACTAAAACATTTTTTTACTACTAAAATTATTTAATTTTGTTTCAATGTAGTATTCCCTTAGTTTATACATTCAAATTAACATCAAATTTAAAAAGTTTAATCATGTACCTAGCACGTGATCACTATTAAGAACATTTTTGTCATTTTGGCTCACTATTGTTAGAAAAAATTAAAAATTGTAAAAAAAAGAGAAAAAATAAAATCCTTTGGTGCATATATGATCCACATTGTTTTATTTTAAACCCCTCTCAGGATAAAAACGTATGTTATTTTTTTTATAAAGTAAAACAACATATATTTTCTAAAAAAAAGACATGTTTTTATAAAAAGACATGTTTTTATAAAAAAAAAACATAAATTATTTTACGTTGTAAGAAAAACAATATAAGAGATTAAAAGCGAAACTCTATATATAAAGGGAGTTATGTCATCTAATTAAAAATCTGATCGAGAACTCATTGAAACAAACCTAAGAAAATCATAATGCCTTTGCACATGTGAACGAACCACTCACAAACACAACCACGTCACCAGCCCAATCGCACCAGCCACTACCTTGCCCCACTCCAGCATAAGCATTGCCATGCCATATTGCACAATGATAATTTCATACCTTTCTAGCCACCAAGAATAATCTAAATTAGATTCCATGAGAGCACAAGCAAGAGCACTAATCTTTGAAGACATGTATAAAACGAAAGGACCACAACAACGCACTACAAGGTGTCATGTACCACATTTGATAAAACTTGATTTCTTTCATCATTTAGAACCTGTATATTTAAGTCTTATTGTTGAAATAGTACTGACTAAAGCAAAGATCATATAGTGTAATCCATTCAGTTTCTTCACTCTAACATTCAAAGGAGTACTACTTGCATGCTTTATAAATAATCAACATAAATAATGAGTTATAAATAAATTGTTTATAGGATATAGGTTCTTGATCCTTTGGCTCAACATTTCCATGAGCAACATGCATCGGGTCCAAAAAAGGGACTCATTAAGTCTGAGTCATTTGTAATACCTGGTTTTTCAAGAAGAATATCTACTAAACTTAAACGTAATCAAGAGAATAACTGGTCAAAAATAAAAAATGATAGAAGCTCTCATAATTTTGCTAGGTTTATTTTGATATATGGGATTTTACCTACATAAAACCCGTGTACAGTGTTATTTTTATTTTAAGATCTAAAAAATGATTTTTTTTTCATTGTAAGATCTAATGCAAGTTCTTTACTTACTGTTATCAACGTCGTTTTTATTTGTACATAATACTAGAATATACAAAATAATATATTATTGTAATTGATGTAATAGCTTTTAGTAAGTATAAAAAGTGGTAGTTAGTAGTTTATTAGCCATATAAGGCTGTTATTGGTTGGCTATAAATAACTAATAGGATTTGTATGCTATAGTGTATAAATAATAAACTGTATCAATAATATCATTAGTGAAGAATTTAGTTTTTACAATTTCGTTGATCTTTCTCGCATTCATTTTTGAATTCTATTTTTAGTATGGCATCAAAGCAAATTTAATCTTTTCGAGTTGTTCAAATATAGGCTCTAAGATTACTATAGAGATACTGTCATCTCTTCTACTATCTTGAATTATCCAGGAATTATTTAACTAGTACACACTAATTAGAATGTTGTTTTGAATTCAAGAGTTTAGAATCATCAACATGGAATTACTAGCAGTGAGGTTCTTAAAAATTGGAATGTGATAAACTAATAGTGGATAAATTCTCAAAATTTTACTACATATCCACCAAATAACATCTCTCTCTCTCAATTAAGTTGGATGATCACAACTACTTAATCTAGCAAAGTTAGTTTATTTTTTTCAATATGGCTTATTATTTAGAGGGATTTATCAATGGTATCTTACTCAAACCTTTTCCATTCTTGGATATTAAGTGTACAATTCCTAACTCTCAACTAGGAATATGGATTCAATATGATGCTTTGGTAAAAAGTTGGCTCTTTGGCTCAATAACTCAAGGAATAAATGTTGTTATAATTAGACGTCTTTTAGTAAGAGAATAATTGATTGCTTTAGAGGAAATATTTAGAAACCCCACACAATCAAGAATTATGGATCTTCAGGCGAGGCTTCAGACATTATCCAAGAATGAACTTTCTATGGGTGATTACTTGAAAACTAATAATATATCTGATTATTTAGTAGTAGCTAGTGAGCTAGTGCCTTAAATAGAGCTTGTATTATATATCTTGAATTTTTTAGGACCAAAGTATCTTACTTTTATTACAACCTTTAATATGACTCAACTTAGATCTTCTATGAGAATTTTACATAACTAGTTAGAATCTTTTGAGAGAATGTTAATAAATTCTAAAAGTTCTATGCAAGATTTAGTTGCATATGCAAATGTTGCTTCTTTTCACAAGGGTTATAAAGGTTTTAACAATAGTAAATCTTCCTCTAGGTCAAGTTATGGATTTTGGAGTCAAAACTCAATGGAATTTTCATAATTTTTTGAAGTAGAAAAGTTGTAGAGGTAATGCAAAACCTGATCATTCTCAGGCTCATGTCAAAAATACTAAGAAAGATAGACATATTTGTTAAATTTATGACAAATCAGGTTATGTAGCTTCATCGTGTTTCTTACTTTGAGATGTACTGGTGGGAAAGACTTCATCATAAGTTTCTACTAAACCAAGTGTAATGGTTGCAATGTTTGTTACTTATCAAACTTAATTCTCATATCAGAAATGGCTTGTTGACTCAAAAGCAAGTCATCACTTAACTCCAAATGATGCTAGTGTTCCCAATCTATCTTTCTATGAAGGCACCTCAAGTATTCTTGTTAGAGATGGTAATAAGTTACCAATTTATAATGTTGGGTATGGTATGTTTCAATCTAGTGATCAATGTGAATTATCAATCACTGTTGTGTTGCATACCCCCTCCACTTTTACAAATTTATTGCCTGTGAAAAGATTATGTCATGATAATCTTGTATTCATTGAATTTTATTATGATTCTTTTCATGTCAAGAATCTTAGGACAAATAAGAATATTCTTCATGGTCCTATCAAAAATAAGTTGTATGAGGTAATAGAAACTGTCAGTGAAGGAGAGGTTGATACTGGTATATATCATATTGCTTCTAAATTCGATGAGTCCTCCATTTTTCTTACTACTGTAGAAAAGCAATCTTAGTTTACAATCAATGGCACATAAAGTTAGGACATCCATCTTTTGACATAACAATGCAAGTGATGCATATGAATGGTATTTCTCTACACGATTTGTCTAAAGGACTTGTATTTTTCAATTCTTGCCAAATAACTAAGTCTTGTAAATTTCCATTTAAATCAAAGCAAGATAGAAGTTTTTATTTTTTAAAGTGTTATACTTAGATATATGGACATCTCTTGAGTTGTTTTACAAGGGAAAAAAGGTCATAGAGATCCTTTTGTTTTAGGCCTTTGGGGTTGTTTAGTTTATTTGTTTAGAAAATGTGTTTTTAAGTTCATTTGTTTGTAAAAAATGTGCCAGACAAGGACAATATTAAATTTCTATCTAATTTTTCATTAAATGTAATGAAATAACACATGTAAAAGATACATATTTTTATTTTTTGATAGATATATATTTAATAAAATAATAATTAAAAGAATTAGTCAAATTTTTGAACAAATCTTTTGAGCAAAGTTAAATTAAATTTTCTTATCTAATGTGTGACTTTTAATATTATACAATGAAATATTTGTTTAATTTTGGAAATTTGTTTGAGGTATTTTTATAATTAAATATATTTTTTACATATATACTTATAAAAAAATATAAACATACATGTAACACATATGCTATTTTGTTTTATTTAATAAAAAATTAGATAAAAAGTTAATTTTATCGTTACTTGACATCTTTTTCACAAACAAAGGGACTTCAATGACACATTTTTCATAAACAATGAGATTTTTTTAAAAAATTGAACAAAGGGACTAAACAACACATTTAGCATAAACAAAGTAACTATTTAAGCTTTACATGTCTTACATTGATGAGAAATATTTTCTATCTATGCTTGATGATTATAGTAGATTTACATGGTTGTTTCCTTTGAAGACTAAGGATCAAACATTTCTTACTTTTTTGTATTTTATAGCTATGATTGAAAAGAAAATTTCTAAGAAAATCTTAGCCTTTCAAATTGATGGTGGTGCAAGTTTAAACCATTAGTCTCTTCTTTGGAAAAGGAAGGTGTCATTTATAAATGTACATGTCCTCATTCTTTTGAGAAAAAAATGGTGTAGTAGAATCCAAGCATCGCATAATTGTTGAGAAAGAACTTTCCTTGATTTTTTTAATCCAATGTGCCTTTTCATTGTTGGGCTTATGCCTTCAAGACAACTATGTTTCTATTAAATAGGTTACCATCCAAATTCCTTGGTCTGAAAATCATGTTATGAAATGTTTTATTCATGTAAGTGTAGTCTTAATCAATTTAGAATTTTTGGAACTTAATGCTTTCTATGCTTGAGGTTTATACAAAGAACAAGCTTAAGGCTAGGTCCATTGGTTGCATATTTTTAGGGTATGATGCAAAACAATCTGGCTGTATATGGTATGACATGAAAGGTGAAAGGTTCTATATGAGTAGACATATTTTTTAATGAATATTTTTTCTATAGTAGTAGTCTGTTACAAGTACTACAGATTCTAATCTTGATGTGATAGGTCATTCCCATCCTTAGAAATTCATATTTTTCTTTTGTGCCATCTTCTAATCGTTGTAATAAATATATGGTCTGTGACATTACTTAGTCTACACCTATGCCTAGCCATTTTTCTACATCTATTATTTAGTCTAATTTTGTCCAACTAGTTGTCCCTATGTCAAGTCCTGTTCAAAACCCGTGAACTCTATCACACTTATTTCTTTGTCATTTTTTGTGCCTACCACTTTTCCATCTTATTTATCAGTTGAGCCTTCTATTCAACTTGAGTATTACTTTTATTATTACAAAGTCTTGTGCATCTATAACACTCCATTCATCATCTTCTATTTTACTCTCTAGGGTATCTCAAGTAGAGGATTCTAATGCAATAGTGGAAACTCATGGAATGGTTACTTGATCGAAAGGTTAGCATATCTAAGCCTAAAGTCTTTGCTTACACTATACATGAGGTTACTATTCTACTTAAACCTAGTAGTTAAGAGAAGGCACTTAAAATACCAGAATAAAAGAATACTATATAGCTAAAATTTGATGCATTAATTCAAAATGGTACTTGGGAGATAGTTGTACTTCTTGAAGTGAAGCAAGCCAATGGTTGTGAATGGGTGCTCAATAGAACCTTGGACAAGTATTAAGCTATGCTTATGTGTATTAAGGGAGTGGATTTCTTTGACACCTTCTCTTTTGTAGTCAAGCCAACTACCATTAAAATGATTCTCACTTTGGCATTTTCAAAAGGTTGGGCCTTGAGGAAAATTGATGTAAACAATACATTTTTAAATGGAGATCTCAATGAGGATGTATATATGTCTCAACCATTTGGTTTTAGGCAGAGTAATGGTATGGTGTACAAGTTATGTAAAGCTTTATATGGCTTGAAATAGGCACCTCGTGCTTGGTTCTCTAAATTGAGTGTTTGCTTAGTAGAGTTTGGATTTGTTGGAGAAAAATCTAATTCATCTTTGTTTGTGAAGGACACATCTGATGTGTACATAGTTGTACTAATCTTATTGATGACATTGTTATGAAGTAATTCATGTATTGTCAATATTCTTATTGTTAACCTCAATTTTGTCTTTACTCTCAAGGTTTTAGGTACACTCAATTATTTTTTGTGTGTGAAGGTTATGTTTCAAGGTAATATCCTATACCTGAATCAACATAAAGTAGTTAAGTCCAAAGGCAATGACACACCAATATCCACGGCAAGTGTTTGAGCAAAGTTGATGGAGTGATTTTATTTGGTTCAAATACTAACTTATATCGAAACATTGTTAGGGGTTACAATATTGTTTGTTAACAAGGCTTGATGTCTCTTTTGGAATCAATAAACTCTGTCAATTTAAGTCTCAACCAAGTGATGTGCATTGGATTACTTTTAAAAGATTACTTCGATATCTAAATGGCACTAGTTCTCATGGCCTCATTTTTTCCATCTAATTCTCTCAACATATTAGGACTAAGCATACTCAACTCAATCAATAGTTCATTCATGATCTAGAACTACAAATCAACTTTTTATTGACACCTTTCGAGTCCTATATAGATAAAATCCCTTTTTAGTATAAGATTTTTTGTTTTGTTTTTGACAATATGGATGCAAATGACAAAAATGCCCTTAATGTTGATCATATGCTAGGCAAGTGATTAACCTTTTGAATTTGTTGTTAATTTAGATGTCTAAACTAACAAAATATTAAATTAAAACAAAATTAAATTGTTTTAGTAATAAGTTTTATTTTTTATTTTTTAAGTTTTAATAAAAATTAAATGAAATGTTAATCGTTTAAATTTTAAGTTGTAAAGTGTCATAAATGATCATAGTAAAAGGAAGTGTGATATAACCTTCCACCTTTCTTATGAAATGATAATTTGCGTTTGTTTGTACCAGACTAGGTATTTATAATAAGTTGATAAAAATCATAATGCGAAATAAAAACAATAACTAAAGAGCATAAATCACTTATTTTATTTTTATAAAGATACCCACTTATTTTATTTTGTCTTTCATTTTATATGTCAAGGTTTCACGTTTAATAAATAAGCAATTTGAGCCACTTATTAGGCTAACTTTATTAACTTTTTCTACAACCACTTATTAGGCTAACTTTATTAACTTTTTCTACAACTGCTAATTTTGTGTACGCCGATTGACATATAGTCACACGCAAATGGAACATAAAATTGAGAAAATAAATGTCCTTACTTTAAAAATAAAAATAAAAATAAAAATAAAAATAAAAATAAAAATAAACAACTATATGTATTATTCTCATATCATCAATATTATAATATAATTTTCTTTTATCTATTTGTCAAGATTTCTCATTCTTGATTGCATTTAGAGATAAGATAAGAGTGCTATCAAACATAATATGCATGCATGGTTTAATATCAGATTACACCTAGTGCAATATTCAAACTTATACTCTCATGTCTACTAGTAGAGTTACTGTACTAACTTGATTGATCCATGTGGATAAATATGTCCTTACTTGTATAAGTAAAATAAAATAATAAATTGTTAAAAGATATTTGAGATCTATTATAGAGAAAAACATCATTAGGTTCCTATGCTTATTATAAAATTCATACTTAGTTTTTATACTTTTTTTTGTTATAATTCATACAAGAACAAAATTAATTATTTTATTTTATTTTTAATTTTTTTAGTTTTATCATATAGATATCATTTTGACTTGAATAATTTAATTGAAAAGATTAAAGAAAAAATTTAAAAAATAGGAAAAAAGTGAAAACATAAAAAATGGTTATTTACTCTTATGTCATTTTTAATAATAATATGGCTAAAATGTAACAAAAATAAGTAAAGTGATACATGTTATTTTATACAAATATTTGTGCATCATTTTCAATAGTTATGATGAATTATTATTTTGCATTTTATGTTTTTATTTTGTGATTTATAGGTGTTTGGGGACAAAATGAGAAAAAAGAAAAAGGTAAAAATGTGTTTAAAACAAAAATAGGACACTAGATCCATCAAGGACTTTTGATTAGAAAAATTGGATCAATAGAATCAATCAATCAAGCCACTGGTCAATCGATCGAGCTTCAATCAAAGAGTTATAGATGATGGTTTATCGTTGCTAGATCGATTCAGAAGGGACTCGATCGATCAAATAACACTTCGATTGAGAGCTCTCAAGTTCGAGTTTGAGAATGTTGGATTGATCGGGCTTTGGGTTCAGTTGATCAATATGTCCAATCAACAACAAATTTGACACTTTTTTGTACCAATTTTTAATCTTGACCATTGAATTAAGGAAAGTAGGTCACCACCTAACTTTTACTCGAGCAATACACTAAAAATACAGCATAAGAGGTCATTAAAACAAACAATTGGCACAAAGAATAAGATAGATCAAGGATTAAAGTCCTGGGAAATCTTTGGAGGAGATTTTAAAGAACATATTGAATATTGGTGTTTGTGGCTACATTGGTTCCTTCATTAGTCTACAATACGCCCTTTTATGTTCTTTTCTATTTAATTTTTTTGAATATGATTGATGAGTGTTATTTTATACAAATTTAAAATATCATTTCTTTATATTTGCACATATGTTATTATTACAATGTTTTAAAATTTCTTATATTTGTTAGAAAAATAGAAATTGTTAGAGATTTTTTGACATTTTTCAGGAACTATTTTGGAATTTTTTGATTTTTTTTGGATAAGATGGATTAACTTAGAAAGTATATGTACTTAGAAAACAAATCCAAACTCCTAACACACTACTTTGGCTCCATTTATTCACCAACAAAATAAAATTCTTTCTTTTCATTCTCTTATTTATCATGAAATATTTAGTTATGTTTAGATAAATAATTCATTGTGATGTTGAAAATTTTTCAAGCTTTAAACTATAACTTAAATAATTTAATGTCATGAATTATTTTAGTTTTCAATTCTTAAATTCTTGATGTATTCATCTTCTATGTTTGAATGTAAAAAACTTGCATGTTATCAATTAGGGTGATCATCTAGTTTATTGCATGTATGTCTAATACTAATATTATCAATATATCTTTCGTAGCTTAGTTATTATCTTTTTAGATCTTAATCAAATAAATGAATTAAATCTAGTAACCATAATTATATGTTATTCAAGATTTAGGATGATCAATAATAGTATTTTTAATCAATTACACATAAAAAATGTAAAAAGTCTTAAGTGTATTTAGATTTCTAAAGTTAGATTAGGGATTTAAGAAGAGTTTTAAATTATGAATTTGAGTTAAGAATTGAGAAACTAATTTTGATGCATGACATGGATATTTGAATTGTAGGCTAATGGTGAGGATATGATTATCAACTTTTCCTGATGGGACAAATCCTTTTATACGATTGGAGGCAAATATGAGGACGATAAAATGAATAATGAAGAATGGGAACAAAGATCCATATTTTACTACATGAGATGGGACAAGATCGGAGATTGCATTCATCGTTCTGTTCCCCTTAACTATATATCTAATTTTATTAAATATGCAAATTTATTTAAATTGTTTTTATAAATTTAGTTAGGTTAAAAATAAAACTTAAGTAGTTTCCTTTTATAAAAATTAACTATTTATTTAAATTGTAAAAATTTAAAATCTTATAATTATTTATAATTTATTCTTATTAATTCAAATTAATTCATAATAAGATTTCATCAAAGTTGTTTTATATAAAAATATTATGTATTTATTGTTACATACATTTTATTTTCCCTTATCATATAAATATTATTTATTTTCACTTTTTATTAGTTTGAAGTTTTATTCTTTTCATTCTTATCATAAAATATTATTAACTTAGTTTTTTATAATAAAAATAAAAAATTATTTAAAATATTAGTTAGATTCTCATTCATTGTTAAGAGGTTTCCATTCTCCGTTGGGAATCCCTGATATGTCTTTGCAAGAATTTTAAATATTGATGGAAGAAAAATGCTAAAGTGGGGATGAAGAATTGGGAGAAGGTTCTCACCCCATTGACAACCCTAGGTAAGAATAATTCCATTATTATATATATCTTATTATTTATTCTCAAAAGAATCATGTTTTCATTATTTTTTTATTTTTATTGCTATATTAAATTAACTCTTTAATAAACTAATAATTTGAATTGAAATTATTACTAATCATCTTAAAGTTTGACTCAATTATACTACCAGTGATAGATTTTTTATAAAAATAAGGTTTAACTTTTGAAGTACTTTTTTACGGTGTGTAAAATTTTTGGCAATGTATCCCTGGATTGAATTCACACTATTTTCTAACAATTGTTAGTTTTCTTTTAACTTTTAACTTTTAATCTTTTGTTTTTTATTTTTATTTTATTTTTGAAAGAGTTCACAACTTGGTATGCAAACAAGATAAGAAGATACAGACTCTTAAAAGACTCGTCCTCTCAAGCAACGAAAAAAATAATAGTAGATAATAAAATCTCAGTTAAGCAATTATAAAATTCAAACATAAAATATAATCATAGGTAGAACTAAAAGAAGTATTAGATGCAAAACAAAGTTAAATAGTTTTCAATCAAAGTTTTAATCTTAAATGTGTTAACATACAATAGCAAGACTTAGATTGTATTTACAACACAACAGATCATTCAAACACAATCATATGATGAGGTAAACTCACATATAACTCCTATTTATGTGGTAACATTCTTAGGTTGCTTATGGAAACCACTTGTAAGCAAACAATTTACTAAGTAAAAAAACTATTACAACTCTGATAGAAATAAAATTACCAATACCTTTATCAGTCACAACTTCTATTCGAACTGTCTATTACTACCTCTGTAACCACTTGGTTTGACACACAAACTAGGCTCTCATCTACAACCAATACCATTAAAGGTGGTGTCATCAATAACCTTATATCAGTAAAGTATGTAGTGTGAAAATTCAAATGTGAGGACCACCCTCAACCATGAAGAACTAATAATCGCCATGGGAAACAAATTCAACCATGAACCATAAATTATCTACATAAGACATAGTATTAATCACTTTTTGTGAGAACTACTATCATAAAGTTATTCTCACAAATTTTGTAAAATAGTCACCTACATTGTTTTATGCTCACATAGACGTATCATAATTACCGAAAGACTTTCAAGATAATTAGTGAACACAAAATTCAAAAATATATAAAATTTGGTAGAGTTTTAGCAGGTTTTTTGAATTAGTTGCAACAATTAATAAGGGGTATTTATAGACAACCACCAATGACTAGCCAATCTTAATGCAACCTCTCTATGGTCTTCATCGATCACCCTACCATGGGTCCAATGATAGGTGCAACGAAGACCCTATCGAGGAGTATAAAATTCTCATTTTTTGATCAAAAAATTGTCGAGTTATTGTCTATAAATACCCATACTCGAATAGAATCAAAAAATACCACACATGGCCAATCATTCTTACTAAAATAACCAACTTTATGGTGTGTGAAAACATGCTATCAATCACAGTGTTCCTAACTAAGTGCGTATGTGTATTACTGATATGTGGTAACCACCCTTACATATAGGAAGATAGAATACTAAGTAAAATAAATAGACTGTGTGTTTTGCACACAGAAAGCTAACACACAGACATAAAGCATAATAGAACTTACAATCTCCCTTTTTGGCTTCCATGTCAAAATAATGTACAACTAATTATAGATTCACATCTATTATGAGATGATTATTAATATGACCTAAAGATTTTTGTTCCCATGGACACAATAATGAAGCACACCCAAACTTGAAAAACACACATAAACCTAGTGCATCCATCTTGTTCGCTCCATCCATCTTCTTTGATCAACTCATCGACACTTTGATCCTTCTTCATTAAACAAATAGAGGCACGAGGGCCTTAATATAGATACACATAACTCATAGGAAGCTCAAAGATTTCAATCTACATCTTTATCCTACACATACGAAATAAATACATGCCCTATGAATATATCATGCAAAAACAACATGTAATTTATCCAAATACTATCGTGTCACCCCTACACAGATAAATAATGATATGTAAAACCCATGTAATGTACACAACTCTTTCTGACTTCATACAATACTTATCCTAAATGTATGAAAGTTAGGCAAAAAGAAGTAGTACAATCCTATACTCACCATCAATGCAAAACACAACATGATAACAAACACATAGTCGTGCACATAAACTTCTCCCCTTTTTTGATATAGAAAGTTAAATAAACACCTTTATATAAGGGAGATAAGGTATGGAAATATTCCATAATCCTAATATTCATGCAATGAGGTAGATAGGGAAAAAAAACAAAAACACAATATGCGCATTCAGGAATAAGAAACAAGAAGAAAATAAATAACACAGAGTTCTTAAGGCTTATAAAAATCTTAAGAACATAGGTAGTAGTCTCTTAGGGAGAGATACAAACTCCAATAGCCTTTTTTAGGGATTCAAAACTTTACATGCCTAAAGTTTCAGAAAAAGTATGAGCAAGTTGAAAATCAGTGTTGATATACTGCAAGGACAAGGTGCTCATTTATACAAGATCTCTTATGAAATGGTGTTGTAAATCAAAGTGTTTGGTTCTTAAATTTTGGACCAAATTTTTAGAAATGTAAATAGAACTAGTGTTGTCACAAAATAAAAGAAGGTTTCTTACCATGATATCGTAGTCTGACAACATTTGCTTCATCAAAAGTAATCGAGAACAACATAACTTGACAAGAATATATTCAGCCTCAACAGTAGGGACACCAAAGTATACTTCTTATTGTGCTAAGAGATCAAAGAATTACCTAAGTAGAATCAATCCTAGGAAGTACTTTTCCTTTCATCGTTACACCTTGCTTAGTTAGTATCGAAATACCCAACCACCACTATAGTAGTTTCTTGAGGGTACTATATACCAAAATCAGAAAGACCATTAACATATTTGACGATTCATTTGATAGTAGCAAGATGTGATTCTTTAGGGCTAGCTTGGTATCTAGCACACACTTCTACACTAAAATAGACGTCTAGACAACTTGTAGTCATGTAGAAAAGATTCTATCCTACTCCAATACAAGGTATACTTTATTACTTTCTAGAACTAAACCAAAATTCTTAACCAATTCCTTAGAGTATTTTGCTTGAGATGGAAAGATCCCATCTTTCATCTGTTTGACTTGAAATCCAAGGAGGATCTTCAATTCATAAACTAGGCTCATCTCAAACTCACTTTGTATAGTGGCAATAAAGTTTTGAGCTATATCATCCTTAATAGACCCAAAAATAATGTCATCAACATAAACTTGGGCAACAAACACTTCAACTTGAATTCGTGAAACAAATAAAGTTTTGTCACTACCTTCTTTTAGAAATCCATTATTGAGAAGAAACATGGTAAGATATCTATACCAAGTGCGAGGAGCTTGCTTTAAACCATACAAAGCTTTCTTCAGTCTCATCATATGATTGGGAAAGTGAGAGTCTTCAAACTCTTTTTGTTGTTCCATATAAACCTCTTCTTTGATAACTTCATTCATAAAAGCTCTCTTAACATCCATCTAATATAACTTAAACCCGATGTAATAGGCAAGACCAAAGAGAAGTCTTATAGACTCAAGTGCAAAGGTTTAATCAAAGCCTACTCCTTCAATTTGAGTATATCTTTAAGTAATTAGATGAGACTTGTTTTGAACAATTATACCATTTTCATCTACCTTGTTTTTGTACGACCATCACATACAATTGACATGTTTGTCTGTAGGTCTAGAAACTAGGTACCAAACATCATTTCTTGAAAATTGATTAAGTTTCTCTGGCATGGAGTTGACCTAATGTACATCTTGTCAGGATTTCTTAATATTTTTAGGGAGAATAGTGGAAGTGAAGCACATATATTTCAAGGTCTCCTATAATTGATATTTTGTCTTAACACCACCTATCATATTACTGATAATTTCATCCATAGAGTGAGATTTCTTTGCATATCTTGGAAAGGAAGAATCTTCTTTTTCATCTTCTTTCTCATCTTTAGAAGTTTTAGGAGGGTTAATAAAAATTATAGTAGATAGAGTCTCAACGTTATCAACATCATTTTTTGGAGTGCCTTAAACACTGAATATATCTTTATCATCAGATTCAATAAGTCTATTGCTCTAGAGTTGTCTACCATAACAGTAATAGATTTAATTGCAGTAGAATTTCTTAGGTTATAAACTCGGTAAGCACGTTTTTTATTGGAGTATCCCAAAAATAAAACCAAGACCATCCTCAAACTTATCTAGATTGTCTCTATCTTTAAGAATATAATAAGTACTTCCAAAAACATGAAGGTTCTTAACATTAGGTCTCTTTCCATGAATAAGCTCATACAAAGACTAATAAGTATTGGGCCTTCAGAAACAACAACTCAACGTATAACAGGCAGTGTTAACAACTTTATCCTAGAAAATGTTTTGCAAAGTTTTTGTTGGTCAATATGACCCTTTCCATCTTTTGAATAAATAAGTCTATTTTTTTATTTCAACTATGCCATTTTATTGAGGGGTATTGGGTGTAGAAAACTCATGTTAAATTCTCATTTCATCACAAAAGAAAGTGAACTTTGATCACTCCTGATTTTGATAGTTGTACTAATGGATTCAAAGATTTCATTTTGGAGCTTGATACACAAGGCTTTGAACTTCTCAAATATCCATATAAAGAAGTTGAAGAGGGTATGTAGTAGATAGATGTTGATTTTTCTTATGCTGACTCTTACTCTTCTTCCCTAACTGACAAGGACCATAAACATATTTAGGATGTAAGGAGATAATAGAAAGACCTTTGACAATTTTGAGAAGTTACTTTTTAGTCATGGATTTATTAGCTAGAAGGCAAGTGAATAGAATATCAGTAGAAGCATAAAAAATTAAAAATTCACACATTGATAAGATATGCAATCCCATATAAATAAAGTAATGCAAAAATATAAAGATTGACACATAATATTTTTAGGTAGAAAAAACTAGGCCACACCAATGACTTAAGAGAAAAACCACCAGTCTACCAGACCACCTAAATATCAATTATGACAAATAAGGTCCAAGTAATCTACTTACAAGCTGCTACTTTCATCATAGTATCAACAAGAAAGGTATTCATATTTGGACCAACGTTTCGATGAAATCAAGTCACACTAGTTAATGGACCCCGTATAGTTGGAACCTAAAAAGTTAGCATAAATAACACAAGTGCAAGTGTGTATCCTAGAATAGATTCAATAATGAACAACTCTAACTAGATGATTTAATAGATCAACACATAAAACATAATCAACTAGCAACCCTAGAACAATTGGTTTAAGCACAAGCTCAATAAAGATAGCTCATTTAAAGATTAATAATCAAAATAAATAATTATGATATGACATAAACAATTCAAGAATGAAAATAAAGAAGAAGCTATAAGAACATATGACCACAATATCATAAATCAATTAGACTTATTTATCAATCAAACACAACCATCAATATTTAATAGATTAACTAAATAAAGAATCCTAAAAAATTATGATCTTATATTTACAAAATAAGAGAGAGAGAGAGAGAGAGAGAGAGATTAAGGTTAAGAGAATAATACTCCGGTGTAGTTAATAAATTGTGAGCCAATGGTATGATTAAATAGCATGAGTTGAAACCCCAGGTCAAAGGCTAATTACAAAAATGTCCTTAAAAGTATTTAGAAGAGCTTAAAAACATAAGGATAATATAATCAAAATACTAATTGGCTTGAGTAAAAACTAGGTTAAATTTGAAAACCTTGTTGCTCGATCGATCAAGTATGGCCGTTTAATCATTCTAGTAAAATAATTAATTAATTTACAAATAAGTGGATCTATCTAGTCATTAATCTCAATCAATCTAGTGCTTGATTGATCGAGTTAATGCTTTGGTCGATTTAGTCATATTAAAAATTAATTTAGTTAGTTTTAATTAAGCTCAATCGATGTAGTCACCACTCTATCAATCGAGTGACCTATTTGAACAATGTTCTTATGTGTCTAATATGAAATCTAATATGCATGAGAATAGAGATATACTTGAGATGTGAACGTTTAGGCTCGATAGTTTCTTTGACTTGAAAATAGTCTTGAAAGACATACCCAAAAACTAATGTTACATATAAATATTTTTTTTACGAATATCGCCAATATTTATAAACTTTACAATCTTACCCTTTGGCATAATCATGTGACAAAACCTCTCTCTCACTATATAATTCTCATAGGAAAAAAATTACATAGTGGATCTATCCTATGATTTGGTGAACCATTTTTTCTTCAATTTTGAAAGCTAATGTTTACATTGAAAGTCAAAAACATAAATTCCCAAATAACTTGTCCAAAAGACTCATTATTTATTAGTTCGATGATATAACAATATAAAAAGCGAAGTATATTCATAAGAGTGAGTAATAATAGGATAGAAAATTTAAGTATGCTCACTCTATATGTAATATCTCCAAAAGAGATATTCAAAGTAATACTCTCTCTAAATTAAGTCCCCTCTTTTTGTAGATTTTTCAATTAATGTTTCAATTTTTTATGCCTTTTTTTCATACAAATAAATAATATAGTCATAAAGTAATGACAACAAGTTAAACAAAAAATAGTGCATTTAATGACCAAAAAGAAGAGTACTAATTCTGAAAAGCTCAAAACAATCAAAATAGAGACCTAAAAACAATATTTTTCCCAAAAATGAATAAACTCTTAAGTTCTACGACTTTTGTAAATAAATTAGAATAAAATACAAAATTATAAAATTGATATTTATCAATTTTTTTTAAATCAAGGGTAGTAGACTTAGCTTAACATGACTACAATAATACACATAAGTAATGAAATTAATTTTTTTCAAAATTTAACAACATAAATATATGTAGACAAGTCACACAAACATACTTACACATATTGTGACATATCGACAGTCACCAAAATGAGATAAACATCGAAACTATAATAGGGTATCAATTAGTTTATTTATGATTAGTTATGAAAAATTTAAAGAAAGGAGTATCAACTATCATAAAAAATTATAGTTGAATTCATACTTATATATAATAAAATTTTACTTACTAAGATAAAACTTAAATATATATTTGTAATCTCCTCTTGTATTATTTTATTTTGTGTGAGGGAAGTGTTATTTATTATAACCAATTGTGGCTCTTTCTTTTTGTGCATGCAAAAACTTTTGTATTTTTCTTTTAATATTTATTTTGGAAATATGTACAAGTCAATATACATAGTATGATAATTTTCACACTGGCTATGAGGTAGCCATCTCTGCTCACTATGGTATCTTTTACACATTATAGTAGGTAGCCCTCTCAAAACTAGGTGTTTCTATATAGTATCATTTTAGTCAAGGTTAGCTCATTCCTTATAGTCAAGACTTTGTAGTCAAGGTTAGCTCATTCCTTAGAATCTTACAAAATCAATCATAAATTTTGAGCATGGCATAAATATGTGTCTTGTGAGTATGTGAGTAGGTTCATGTTAACATCGATCACCATATATGAAAAATATGTAAATGCACAAGTCAAAACATTCCTTTGTATAATGTATAATTAATCAAAATAAATATGAATAGAGTATGTAATGATCATGTCAATGTTAAAGTATGTCTACTTGCATTCTTTTTTTTTTTTGAACTAAAGAAACATCAATAAATATATAAAAAAAATATAAAGATGTTCACCTAGAATCAATTAAGTACTCAAATAAAAGTATCTTGGTGAAACAATAAAAAATGACGGCCAGATGACCGGAAAGTGACAATCTTTACTAACCCAAATTTTTTTGAATTTTGTTTTTTTTATAACTTTGGGTTGGAAATCAACTACCTTAGTTTTCATTGGCATATTCTTGGACTTACCTTTAGATTTTTCATTCATCCTAAATGAAGATGCAATATGCATGGTAGGATAATGATAATCAATCCTAGAATTAAATGCATTCAACTTTCACTCACCTCTTTGAGCCTACAATTTCATACTTTCTAGTAGAATTTTTGAATATGTTACCATAATTTACATCCATCATAGAATATGATGCAACATGTATAGATGAGTGATAGTTATGAGTCCTACTATGTGAAAAAATGTTGTTTATTCATCTACATATCCTAGCCCTATCTTGTCTCTAGGTAGCCTTCCATAATCCAGAACTTTATTCAACATTTTAGCTCCAATTGTTAACCTCCTTATTGCTTCCTTTGGTTGTTCAAGTTCTAGCATAAGATTCTTAGTTTCATATTTAACATCTGCAAGATTTGAATTCAAAATATTAATATGTTCAGACAGTTCATTTTTTCTTCTTTTTCTTTTTATAATTGAGGGGTTTATTTCAAAGGATTTAAGTTTGTTATTTAGTTTAGCTTCTTCTGTTTTACATGCATCTTACATAATCTATAAATATTTCATTAATACTAGTGACATTAAATTTGTTGAATAAAAATTTAGCATCACTTTTCTCATCATTTGAATAAATGTCAAACTTACTAAATTGTCTACATGTAGTTGCAGTAAATGCCAAATAGTTGTTATTTGATTCAATTGTATTGTTATTATCACTTTCAAAGTTAGTAAATGTAGTGTTGAAAGCTCTTCCAATTTTTTTTTCTTATTTGTACAGTCAATTATGAAGTGACTGAAAATCATACATTCAAAATATTGAAGTCTAATGGGTTTAGATTTCTTACTGTCAAAACTCACAAATTTGAGTTCTCTTAGATTCTAATCCTTTTAATAACTTGATTATCCTTTATTTCAAGGATTTTTTTGTTGAGAATTTTGTTCAATATTTTGGTTAAGAATACCAGCTCTTCATCATCATAGCCACTATTTTTAATCATAGTACTTTTGAAAGCAATACCTTTGTTCTTTGGAGGTTTTTGAAAGCTCATCTCAAAGGTTTGAAGTGAATTAGTAAGTTCATCTATTTTGATGTTGTCCACATCCTTTCATTCATCAATAGTATTGACTTTTGCATGGAAATGATTCAATAATGAGTAGAGAATCTTTTGAACAATACTAAAATCATGAATTTTCTATCCTAGATTGGAAAAGGTGTTAGTAATATCACATAATCTAAAATAAAATTTAGAGAAAGTTTCATCTTCTTTCATCCTAAGATTTTCAAATTGACTACCAAGCATACGAAGTTTAGTTTGTTTAACTTATGTGGTTCTCTCATGGGCATCCTCTAAAATATCCCAAGCATGCTTAGTTGTAGAAATTCATCAGCAGACACATCATTAAAAATAGCATTAATACCCTTTTGATTCCAATTGCTAGTAGCTTATCTTGATTGGTCCATTCGTTCCTAGGCTTGGGAGTGACTACATTATCTTTGGTAACCATAGGTAGTTCCCAACCATAAGGTACCAAGTTACAGACACTCTCATCTATAGCCCATAGAAAGGCTCATATACAAGTCTTCAAATATGGGTAATAGGTCCATCAAAGTAAGGTGCACGGGTTATAGACGAACCCTCTCTTAAATGATTTATAACAAGATCATAGGCACACTAAGTGTATCTAGTGACATGCTCTAATATCAATTGATAAGTTACTTTTTAGTTATAGATCTATTAGCTAGAAGGTGAGTGAAAAGAATATCAATAGAAGTATAAAAAATTAAAGTTCTCAGAATGGCTAAACATGCAATCATGTGTAAATAAAGTAATGCAGAAATATAAAGATTGACACACAAGATTTTTAGGTGGAAATAACCTAGGCCACACCAATGACCTAAGATAAAAACCACTAGTCTACCAGCCCACCTAACTATCCGCTATGAAAAATAAGGTTCAATTACAAGGATGGGACTCAAACTACTTACCAAGGTAATGCCCCAAGTAATCTACTTACAAGCTGATGCTTTGATTATAGTCTTTACAAGAAAGGTGTTCGGATCTGAACACACACATTCTGATGAAATCGAGTCATATTAGTTAATCAAACCCATATAGATGGCAACTAAAAAGTTAACAAAATAACACAAGGGAAAATGTGTGTCCTAGAGAAAATTCAATAATGAATAACACTAACTAGAAGATTTAGCATATTAGTAGATATAATATAATCAACTAGCAACCCTAGAATAATCAATTTAAGCATAAATTTAATAAAAATGGCTTCTTCAAAGATTAATAATAAAACCAAATAATTATGATATCACACAATTATTTGATCCAAAAATTCAATAACAAAAATAAAGAAGAAGCTATAAGAACATATGATCAAAATATCATAAACCAATTAATCAATCAAACACAACTACCAATGTTTAATAGATTAACTAAATAAAGAAGCCAAAAGAATTATGATCTTATATCTACAAAACAAGAAAGGGAGAGAGAGATTAAGATGAATAGAATAATAGTCTTGTATGATTAACAAAATTGTGAGCCAATAGTATAATTAAATAGCATGAGTTGAAACCCTAGCTCAAAGGTTAATTATAAAATTTCCTTAAAAGTATTTAGAAGATCTTAAAAACATAAGGATAATACAATAAAAATACTGATTGGTTCATGTAAAAACTAAGTTAAATTTAAAACCTAGCCGCTTGATTGATCTAGACTTAGCTCGATCAATCAAGTATGGCCATTTAATCAATATAGTCAAACTTGATTGATCGACTATGAACAGTTTAATCGATCTAGTTAAATCTTGATCGATCTAGCATAAGTGGATAGTGATTAATCTTAATCAATCTAGTGGTCGATCGATCAAGTTAATTTTTTAATTGATCTTGTCATATTAAAAATTAATTCAGCCAATTTTGATTAAGCTTGATCGATCTAGTCACCACTCAATCGATCGAGTAACATATTTGAACAATGTTCCTATATGTCTAATTTAAAATCTAACATGCACTAGAATAGAGCTATACTTGAGATGTGATGGTTGAGGCTCGATGATTTCTTTGGTATGAAAATATTCTTGAAAGACACACATAGAAACTAATATTACATACAAATATTTTATTCAAGGATATCACCAACACTAAAAAACCATAAAAAAATTATGATTGGAAATTTTCTTTAATGATTTGTAGTTGACGTGACCCAACTATTGATGCTATAACTCTTAAGTACTTAGACCCAACTTGTAACATACCACCTCAGGAGGATTCCTCACACAGTAATGACTATCTTTTGATATGATGTCTTTGACTAGTGTATTGCCCAAATCATCATACATAGTGCAATCCTTTTGAGTGAACTTGACTATGTACTTGTTATCACGTACCTGGCTAACACTGATAAGATTGGCCTTGAGTTCTAATGCAAAAAATTGTTGTGTACAAATTTTATATGATTTATAGAATACTCGCAAGTGTACAAATCACTTATAGAAAATGATAAGTATACCTCATGGTCGGTTTAAAGGGGAATCATGTGGTTTTTAAATAATTCAACAAATTATTAAATATGAAATTAAAATCTAAACATCTTGTCACGATTGTTTTGATTTAGCATCTACACTACTAACATAAAAATAAATATAGATTTAATATGCATTTAAGCAATTAAATATTTATCATGCAGCGGAGAATTTATGGGATATATTAATTAGTTAATCATGCTTATTCAAAATTAAGTAGGTTATTAAAGATATGAATTAAGATTATTGATTATTCTTTTTTAATAAGAAAATATCCTAAGATAGGGATTAAAATTCTTTTGTTAATAATAAACCTCTTAACATCCTAAGGCCACGACAACCAATTGATTAATTATAAAATTTTGATTTATTTCTAAGGAATTAATAAACCATCTAATTACTATCTCAGGTTAGGCATGTAAGTTAGACTCTCATTCAATGTGTCAAAGTTGAGTTTATGATTTAAGTATCTCAAACTAACTTTCAGATTTTCAAACTATCATGAAGGATATATCATCAATATATCTTCAATAATAATTCTTATAATATTTTTTGAAATAGAATTCACTCTAGCTATACATTTAATATAGATTAAAAGATCTCTAAATCAGATTTGGATAATTTAAATCTTAAATCTCTCTTGCTTATTATGAAAAAGTACTTAATCAATATATTTTTCATTTATAAACTTTATTTTAATCTTTATGAAGAAATAAAACTTAATTTATTTTAAAAAAATGTTTAATCTACTCTAATATTTCACAATCATAATAACATTACTAATACAAAATATTATTTATGGCAAGACATGCATAGTTATAAAATGATTGATCAATTAAAACATATAGCATGTAAAACAACATTTAGATAAAAGAATACATTCAAATATACCTCAACAAAAATCTTTAGAATTTCTTCTGTTTTGGAAAACCTCTAAATAGAATTGTTGCGCTATTTATTAAATTGAGACTAAAAACTATTACATAAACTCAATTTGTTCAACTTTCAAATGGGAGAATAACTTTAAACTAATAAAGGGATTATTGAATTATTAGATGATTTTTACAATAGAAATATGGTCCTATTTATAGGGTAAGGAAAAGAGAAAAATGTGGAAAATTTAACTTGGTGTTATGGCACACAAATTATTCATGCTGCAGCACACACAACTTGTACACGGTTTTGGGCACAATCCATTTTACTCGTATCATGGCACACAATGTTTTCACGTTGTAACCCCCATCATATCTAGGAAACATTTGATTTTTTCCTTTTGCATCGCACCATACCATACTTCAAACTACATCACTTTGAAATCCTAAATTCCTCGTATTTCTTTTCCAATTTTAAAACATATGTAATGTTTTACAAATATTTTCTTTTAATCATCCTAGTTGTAATGGAGTGCTTCAAGTATAATTCTTTAAGTTGATTTATTTCAATATAATAAATACTTGAAAATAACAAAATATACTGGTGATTTTGAAAAGATAGATTTCCATAAAATGATAGTAAAACAAGAAAATACAAATTGATATAATCACTTAACATACATAAAATCATAATATATTAAGTGCTTTTGAGCACTTATCATAACCCCTAACTATTCTCTTGCTATAAATTAAACTATCCTAAATTATTTCAGTAGATTGACACCGTTACATTTAGCATATGCAATAAGCCTTTAAACCCTTAGGTTGCCCTAGTAGACAAGTTTAAGTCTCGTAAGAGTTTTAATAGATGATAGCCATAAACATCTAATGTAAAACATAAATAAAAAATAAATAAAAACAAACAAATAACACATAAAAAAAATAAAAAATTGAAATAAAGTATAAAGATAAAAGAATAAAAAAAGTTTCTCATGCTTTTAAATTTCTTTTTAAGTCTACAATTAAATTCTATAGCATTAGTTATTTTAATATTCTAAATATTCATGATTTATTATGATAATTAGTTTGAAAATCACTTGCATATTCAAATAAAATTTGTATCAATATAATATTTACCCAATTTTAGTGTAAGGAATTTTAATTTTCTTTTAATCTATCCTTACAAGACATACTCTTAGTAACTTTGATCCTATTGGTTCAAGCACTCATTAAAAGACATATGAGAAATAGTTTATGTATATAAATGAACTAATAGTTCACATATGTTTAAAAAAGAAAAGCTCAAAGTGGTGCATCATATTAATATCATGAAAGGAATCAAATGAAAGAATTTATAAAGAAATCATGTATTATTTTTATATATCAATCAAATTCATCAAATAAAAATACCAAGTAATATGCCTTTTAAGAGATAAAGAAAATGCAACGACTTCTTTGAAAATCATTATATATATAGATATATACAACTAGTTCTTACAACTATGAAGGATAATGGGTCATAGTATGTAATTTATACTATTTATTTTTCTCTTTTTTCCTTTTTCCTTTATTTCTTTTTTTATATATTCTCTTTTCTTAAAGAAAAAACCTATTTATAGTTCGCACATATATTGTATGATAAAGTGAGTAGCTAATTTGTGATTTTTTATTTTATTGATTTAGGTAACTCCACTTATGTCTTTTTTTTAAAAGTCATACATGAATGAGTAGAAAGCCATATACTTTCAAATTCAACTTAACTTATTCAACATAAACAATAAAAATAAATATATTCCTTTATTAGATGTAAAAATCCTAACATTCAATGTAAAGACTTATAGAGATCATCAAACAATTAGAATTGATAAGAAGAGTGTTTAAAAAGTATAAAAATAGTATCACTCAAAGTGGGAAGATAATGACTTAAAATATATTCTCACAAGGGTAGTATCCACTATTTGATTCCTAAATACTGATTTTGGATTCATTGTAATTTTAATATTTAATCATGAAATACTAATTATGATAAAAACTAATTAATTATCATATTACTCAATTAAATATTTTTGAAATTAATCTAGCAATGCAAAGGCTTAATTATTTTCTTAAAATTAACTTTAAAAGACATAATAATTTTACAAGAAAAGTTTAAAAATAAACCAAAAATTTATAATTTAAATAATGTATACAAAACAAGAATCAAGTGCCATTTTTAAATTTTTACCACAATATCTAAACAGGGGTTCACAGAAAATTTCAACAACACAATTGAATCCAAATAATTTATAACTCTTTCTTTATCCTAAATAGGGTTTTGGACTCTTAATAAATACATAAATACTTCACAAATTTCAAAAAAAAAAAAAACTGAAGATCTAAATTCCAAAATTTATGACGACTTACCTTTTGTTGTTGAAGATTTGAAGAAAATAAAGAACACCCCTTTGAAGATGAAAATCTTAAAGGAACTTGAAAATTTTAAAAATTTGCCAATAGAATGGTGAAAATTTATTATTTGTTAGCTAATTGATTTTTAGAAAGAATTTGTTAAAGAAATTTGAGAAAGGTAGGATTTTTGAGGGATTATGTGTGTTTAGGAGGAGAGAAAATGTAGGGTTTTAGAGAAAATGTTGTGTTTCTTATGTAGGGAAAAAGGTTATAGGCAAAAATTTACATGAGGGCCATGGTGTACACTTTTTCATGCCACGATGTGAATCATTCTAAATTCTTCCGACTGTAATTTTAAAAGTTAATGCCACGACACACAATATTTCATGTCCTGGCGCACCCTATTCTATTTCACTTGTTTCTTGTTTGTCCCCCTTTATATTAAAAGAAAAGGAATCTTATTAACCATGCAAAAATTAAAAATCAAACAAAAAATAAATAATTACAAATTTAAAATAAATTAAAGAAATAAATAATAATTGATTACCTCCCATCCTGGACTATTTTATTGTCTTTAGTGAGACGTTACTTTTAGGGGATTTTGTCTTTTTATAAACTCAATATCCCATTGTTTACAAGTTCTTTTGTTTTTTGACCTTGTAGATATTCCTTGCTTTACTTCTACAAGTGCTTGATTAACTACCCCACTTGTATTTCCATTTTCTTTATGGAAATTTCTAGAGAGTCCAACCTTTGATTAGTTCTTGACTAGTTGTCCCTGTTCACTTGAATGAATGAATTCAAATTTTCCTCTAGATTTAGCTTGTTGGGAGGATTCCTTACATTTGTTGAAGGAATTACTGGCCCGATGGATTTGAGCTTTGGGCAAATAAATGGTTGTTCTACCTCCAAGAGAAGTTGGGATGATTCCTCCACCCAAGATTATAGGCATTAAAATTGGGGTCATATTTGTGTCTTGGTTGGTATCCCCCCTAATACATTGACCTATTCGGGTCTAGCTATAGGTCCTGATTGATAGGGATATGTATAGGAACTATGTCCTAAATTACTACACACACCATATTATTCTTTATTTGTTCTGACATGTGCACACTACTACAAAAAGGGGTATTTAAGTCGATTTTTGGAAAAAACCTGACTTATAATGAATTTAAAGTCGGTTCGGTGTAGAACCAATGCTATCCATGTAGGATGTAGCGTCAGTTGACGTGTTGAACCGATGCTACACGTGTACGTAGTGTCGAACCGATGCCACACGTGTACGTAGCGTCGGTTCACCACGTCAACTGACGCTATCCATGCATTTATTACCGTTTCTCTTCTCTCTTCTTCACTAGCAGAATTCCAAATTTCAATTTGTGCAGCAACCCTTTTCGCCCAAAACCGAGCTCACCTGCCACTCTTTTTCATTTTTCAACCACCTTTGACCAGCATTTCCAACATCATTTTATAGGTTATATTCCTCTTCTCATTATCTTTCAGATCTCCTATTTTTGTGAGCGAAATACTCAAATTTTTTATACCTATTTTCTCACTTATTCTCACTTATAAAACACCTATTTCTTCTTCATTTCCTTCATTTAGTCACTTCATTTACTTTTGTAAGTATTTCTATTAATCCTACACACTTATTATTCAATTTACTTTATTTTTTGTATAAAGTTTTTATTTATGTATGTTTTGTATTATGCTTGTTATTATATGTTTGGCGTATTTTCTGTGAAAATAATATCTGAATGTTGTGGGTTTGAGGGACTATAATATTTACCATACATGGATAAATTTATTTACATATAAATAATTATATTTTATAAAGTAAAAGTAATACAATTGTAAAATGATTAAAATGATAAATTTTTGTATTATGTATGTTTTTGTATATATTCTAATAATTAGAGAATTTATATATAATAAAACTTGAAATATATTGATTGGATACATAATTAATATGCTTAATTAATGTCATTAATTGAAAATGGACAAATCTTTGATGTCAAAGTGTAGAATTGAGCAGGACTACATTTCTGGAGTTAAAAGTTTCATGGAATTTGCTTGTAGAAATAGTAATAATGGAATTAGTATGATTCGATGCCCATGTGTTAAATGTATAAATGAGTGATTTCATGGAGTTGACGAGGTTAAGTATCACCTTATCCATAGTGGTATTCTTTTGAGCTATAAATGTTGGTATTATCATGGAGAAAATATTGATAATACTCATGGGGAAGAGATAACTAAAAATGCGAGTGGATTACATACATCTTATCATAATGTACAGACAAAAAATATGTTTCATGGTGTTGAAGATGAACTACGTGAGGATGATCCCGAAACCTTTAAAAAACTTCTAGAAAATGCTGAAAAACTGTTGTATCCAAAATGCAAAAAATACACTAAAATGTCGGGATTGGTTCATTTGTACAATATGAAGGCAAAACATGGTTTTTCTAACAAGGGATTCACAGAATTACTAAATCTACTAGTCGATATGTTTCCTAAGGGTTTTGAATTACCATCTTCAATGTATGAAGTGAAGAAATCTCCTAGTTGATTTGGCATGGAATATCATAAGATTCATGCTTGTCCAAATGATTACATTCTTTATAGAAACAAATATGAGACATTAGATGATTGTCCGATGTGTAAAGAATCGAGATGGAAGCATGGTACAAATGAGACAACACATAAGAAAGGCGTGCCTGCAAAGGTTCTTTGGTACTTTCCTCCGATTCCTCGCTTTCAAAGGTTGTTCAAAAGTAAAGAGACATCAAATATGTTGACTTGCCATTTAGATAATCGATCTGATGATGGGGTGCTATGTCATCCTTGTGATTCTCCAAATTGGAAAGTAGTAGATAATTTATCTCCTCAATTTGCATCTGATCCGTGCAATCTTCATCTTGCCATTGTTGCTGATGGAATTAATCCATATAGTTCCCTTAGTAGTAGATATAGTTGTTGGCCAGTAATTATGGTAACATACAACCTTTCTCCCTGGTTATGTATGAAAAGAAAATTCATGATGTTAACATTATTGATCTCAAGACCAAAACAACCCGGTGTTGACATTGATGTATATTTGTAGCCTCTAATAGATGATTTAAAGACGTTGTGGAATGATGGTGTAAATGTTTACGATGCACATAAAGAAGAATACTTTAACTTGATAGGGGTTATTTTATGGAAATATATGTTTTTCCTTCCTATGGAAACTTATCATGACATGCAACAAAAGATTACAAGGGATGCCCTATATGTAGTGATGGAACTTCTACAACTAATCTTGTTCATAGATGAAAGATGTCTTATAGAAGACATTGAAGATTTTTGCCATCCAGACATAAGTTTAGATACCAATAGAAACCGTTCGATGATGAAGAATATCATGATTATGCAACTCGACCTTTGTGAGGTGTTGAGATATTAAGGTAATTGAATGGTATGACATTCAAACGATATGGAAATATGAAAAAAAAAACTCATTAACTTAGGGAAATGAAAGAGGTCAACTAATGAAATGGGTGAAAATGAAAAAGAGTTTGAACCGACTTACCATTGTTGTTGGAATAAAAAATCAATATTTTGGGAATTACCTTATTGGAAAGACCTACACATTCGTCACATCTTAGATGTCATGCACATTGAAAAAAATGTATGTGAGAGCTTGATTGGTACTTTACTTAATATACCTGGAAAAACAAAGGATGGAATTAAAGCAAGACTGGATTTAAAAAACTAGGCATACGACCTGAATTGGTACCAAGGGTGGAAAATGATAAGAATTGAACATATTTGCCACCAACATCATATACAATGTCAAAAAAAAAAGAGAAGGATGTGTTTTTTAAATGTTTGGAGGCTATGAAAGTTCCTGATGGTTACTCATCCAACTTAAGAAATTTTGTGTCTATCACCGATAAGAAACTTTATGGATTGAAATCATATGACTGTCATATCTTAATGCAACAATTATTACCAGTTTTTATTGGATCAATTCTTCCAAAACATGTTCGATTATCAATAATTCATCTTTGTTCATTCTTCAATACAATATGCAAGAAATCTATATCAATTGGTGAGTTAAACTCTTTATAGAAAGATGTTGTAGAGACTTTGTGTCTAATTGAAAAATATTTTCCTCCTTTCTTCGATATAATGATTCACTTGTGTGTTCATTTATTTCAAGAGGTTCAATTGTGTGGTCCTACTTACTTAAGGTGGATGTATCCTTTTTAGAGATATATGTAAGTCCTTAAAGGATATGTAAATAATAGAAATCGACCTGAAGGATGCATGGTGGAACGCTACATTGCTGAAGAGGTCATTGAGGTTTGTTTTGAATACTTTAGTGGTTGCACTGAAATTGGGAATCCTACGCACAAGTTCTTAGAACGTCACATGATCTAAGTAGGTAATCCTATGCTTAGTGGAAGTAAGAAATTGTTTATTTATTGCACTCGATGGGAAAAAACACACTAAATCATTTTGGTAAATAATAATGAGGCACAATCATACATAGAGTAAGTGATGTTTAACCTTTCCATTTATGCAAAAATTGTTTTTTATTTAACTATTAATGATAACATTACAGGATGCATTTAAACTTATTGAAGATCGATCCTCATTAAAAAAAAGGAGGAGAAAAATGGTTGTATGATAAACATAAGCAATAGCTTATTAATTGGTTTCGTAACCATGTAAGTGTCAAAAAACAAAAATTCATATATGTTCCTAGATCTATGCAATGTTTTAAAACTTTGCTTTAAACACATTTCATGTTTTTGTATACATAGATTCGAGATGAACTCAAGAAACCCAATCATAAAATAACAGAAAGTTTAGAATGGCTTACACATGGGCCCAAATTTGATGTCAAATCATTTTCTAGTTTCACAATAAATGGATCAAGGTTTACAACTCAAGCTAGGGACAAAATCCAAGTAAATCAAAATAGTGGTGTGAAGATGGTTGCACAAACTATGCAATTTTCCAGTTCAAAAGATGGTAATCCTGTACTTTTTGATAGAACATATTATGGTATAATACAAGAGATTTGGGAATTGGATTATAAGGTCTTCCATGAAACAGTTTTCTTGTGTGATTGGATTAGAGATGTTCTCAATGTTGGATATAAAATATATGATTTTGGATTTACCCTTGTAAATTTATCCAAGATAAGTCATACTGATGATCCTTTCACGTTAACACTTCATGCAAAACAAGTATTTTACGTGAGCGATCAAATTGACACAAGATGGTCTATTGTGTTAACGCCTCCAAAAAAAGAGTTTTACCATTGTGATGCTTTAGAAGATGACAACCCTATGCTTGATACATTAACCAATATTAGTAATTTCTCAAGAAAATTGCCTAATGCATGTGATGATCTAGTTGATGACGATGATTATTCGTCATGGGTTCAAAGTGATTATGAAGGAATATATGTATACGATCAACAACCTAATTAAACATAACGTATGTTCTATATTGTTGTAATAACTCTTATATATATATATATGTATGTTCCTAAAATTGTCAATTAATTTATATTTCTTCATTATTTGTAGATATTTCATGGATCCTCGGGTAATAGAGCTTGTAGATCCAAATGATCTATTGGGGCATTTGAAAAGAAAGGGTTGGGTGAATATACCTGATGCTCCACTTAACCTAGATGATAGAATATCTGTTCTATTTGATGCTACTAGTAATCCAATAGGGGGAAATGGCCAACAATTGAAATCCTCTATTGGTAGCCTTGTGAAATCCAGTATACCAATCAATAGAAATGATTGGTCTCAAGTTGACAATGCAGAAAAGTTCAAAATATGGATAACCATTTGTGTAAGTCTCTTATATTTTATAATCAATTACATATATTATATCTTTTTTTGTATTATACCTAATCTTTTGTAGTGTGTTTTTACAAAATCATTACAAAGTCAATGACAATTGGAAGAGCAAGTGTTATAAGATTACAAATAAGGCGTGGAAGGAATACACGACTTCTAGATTGGAAAGAAATTATGTGTTTCCATATTTGGAACCACTTGATGAAGTAGAGCTCTACAAAATCCCTGAAGGATACCCCTGGATTATACCTAAAGTTTGGAAAGACTTCGTGGATTATAGATGTACGGATGAATTTTAAATCATTAGGGAAGAACATCAGAATATACAAATGCATAACATTCTTTCTAACTGTACTTGGAGGTCTTCAAATCTTGAAGTTAAATATAGAATGGTATTATTAATTTGTGTTAATTTATAAATATTTTTATATTTATTTTCCTCAATTTAATTTCATGTCATGGTTAATAATTTTTTCATAATTTATGTAGGAAACTGAATTGGGTAGAACGGTTACCCGAACTGAATTGTACATAGAAATAAAGACTCCTAAAACGAAGAAGTCAAGACCGATGACTAAGTGAGAAGAAGAACAACTAAATAAGTTGGTTAGTAATTTCGATTGATACAAAGTCTTAATGATTTTTAATAATTGATGTAATAATGCATGATATGTTTGTGTACTTTATTATTTGTATAGAGTTGCTCAAGAACAAATATCCAGGGGTGAAATAATCGAAGAGCCTGGGAGAGATGCTCTATATCATGCATTCGAATGCAACCATCTTGGTCGTGTTAGGGGAGGTAGCCAATATGATGGTTATATGGAGTATTTTAACATTATAAAACAAAAGCCTCAGATGGTCAATAAGGAGAAGTACATAAAAATTGAAGAAGAGCTCAATTCCTTTAAGGCCTCAGTGTTAAGTGAGATTGCCACTATAAAAGAATATCAAACATAACACATGTCAGGCATGACATCATTCTACAATCAGGGCATGCCATATTGGCCAAGCATGCAACCATGCATGCCAGGCATACCACCATCCATAACAAGTAGGCCACCATCCATGCCAGGCATGCCACCCACGCAATCTCATGGCGCTCAAACTATATCCAGTATGGGATATAGTCATCTTATTGGTCCTTCCTATATTCCAAGAATGCATATGCAATCAAGTAGTGGTTCATTTTCTCCAATGCAATCTGTGCATTCTTACCATCAATCAAATCACGATGAATGTTTTGGTGAGAATATACATCCAATAGCTACCCCACATGGGAGTCCTCTTCTATTTGATGAATCATATGTGGTAAGATTTTAATTTCTGGTGTATATAATCTATTATTTTAATTTCTTATTATATGCTTTATTTATTATATATAACACTTAAATTTTTACAGAATATGAAATGTTTGTTGAAATATCCTTCATCAACGGACTTTGTTGCTATTGGAATGGTATAGTAATTAAGCGATGATCGAATGATTCATAATCAATATTTGCCTAATCATTGAAAAATAGTAATTGATCAATCATTGCTTCATGATTGTCCACTACCTGTGCCTTCTGATGCTACCACAGTCCAAGAGGCGATTGGGTAGTATGTGGTTTGGCTGTCGATTCAAGTTGTTCTAAATTTTGACGTGGTACTATTTTTTAACATAAAAGATAACACTTGTTTACTTCTATTATTTTATTATATCTTTTATTGTTACTAACATACATAATAATTTTTTTAGTCTATTATACTAGAATTCTTAAATGCGGCACATTTAAGAGATACAAAGCAAGTATCTCATCCTAAATCTATGTCTAGTGGCCAATCATCGCACACCAAGTCATTCAAGAAGAAGCCTTGGTTATGATCATGCTTTAAACTTCAATAGAAATCTTGGTGCTTTGATGACTATAATTGTGAGGGCATCTAACATAAATGATGGATGGACTATGCCACATCCTATAGAAATTTTTGGTTTAGACCTCAACCAAACTTATATATCGATCGAGTACATATTGCAACTATTTGAATATAAATTGATCGATTTAAGTATAATTCAAGTGTGGACAAGATGAGTCCTCAATCTATTTAATTTTCTTTCATTTATGTAGAACATTATAATTATATTTATATTATGTAATTACTTATATATATTTCTTTTATATAGAGCGTGTTATTATCGACTTCAACATAATCACTCATCACATTTAGCAATATTATGTGATTCTTCATATGTCAATCAATATCAAGAGAAATATGTTTGCATTAGAGCTAAACAATTATGTGATATGACATTAACACTTAATAGAAATCAAAAGTTGATAATCCCTTGGCCACTAAGGTTTGAACAAGACCAAGATAATTGAATGTTGGTAATCCTTGATCTGTTCAATAATCATGCTTGGTACTGTGACTCAGCTTCCATAGAACTGAGTAAAGATACAAAAATAGTTGTTGAAATGTAAGAGCTATAGCTAGCTATGGGTTTCTTCTATTATTTTTTGTAATATTTAATAAAAAACTAACCGTTTTAAACCTTGATAGGATATAGAAGTTGTGGAATAAGTTTAGGGTCATTGCCCTTAAAAAATTTCATAAGCTTATATGGACAAAGTTATGGTATGTATAAGCGACTATTAATAATTTTATTAATTTTACTATTGAATAACAAATATTCGAATATGGAAAATCATGTACACTTGTTTTTTGTAAGTTCCACAACAAAATAATGGAGTCATGTGTAGTTATTATGTCATGAAGTTTATGAGCGAAATCATCCCAAATATCAAAATTCCAATTGATGATATGGTAATATCTTTTACCTATATACATAATTTTTTTTAACATATTTGAGTTATTTTTTTGTAAATACATGAAATTACATTCTTATTTTGATTTTAAATACATGTAGTTCTTTGGTTGGAACAAGACGGGCTATGACTAGCAAATTTTTGATGATTTACGAGAAGAATGGGCAGAACACATGGTTAAAATTATATCATCACAAGAAGAATTAGGAGAAGATTTTGATGATCTTGAAAAGCATATGAAAACATAATGGTAATTTTTTTAATGATTTAATTTCTCTATTCTTGTGTCTAAAGTCCCTTGTTTGATGGATGTTTTGTTTGATGGATGTTTTGTTTGATGGATGGTTATGTGCTCATGTATTTAGGGGAATGCATTGTTTTATGGATCTATTTTTGGCCCAAACTTCATCTGATCTTTCTTGCCTACTTTCTTTGTGACAACATCATAGTAGCACTTTATTAATCATTTGTCTATAAATATGAAGTTATTTGAAATTGCTACTGGTATTTTTAATGCTATAATGAGCTCTAAATATGAAGTCAAGTGTAACTCCTATTTTGTTACTTGGCTTGTATGAGTTTTAGTGCCCATAAACGTATTACAAAATTGTTCCATTTGTTTAAGGCCACCAAAACTCATACAAGCCAAGTAACAAATCGAAGTTACACTTGATTTTATATTTAGAGCTCATTATAGCATTAAAAATATCAACAGAGATTCCAGATAAGTTCATATTTATAGACAAATTATTAATAAAGTGCTAATATGAGTTTGAAGGAATAAGGTTATTATTATATCACTCGGATGTTGCTGTGGTAATCTCTTTTTTATGGTAATATTTATAATGATTTAATTTCTCTATTCGTATGTCTCTGAAGTTTAGACTACTTGTTTGATGGATGTTTATGTGTTCATGTATGTAGGGGAATGAATTGTTATATGGATCAGCTATTTTTTGCCCAGTTTTCTTGTCACAATACTGGTGATTCTAAGCCAACCAAACTTGCTCGCACAATCCTATTATACTTTGATGACATTATTTTATTTGTAATTTAAGTTAACTATATATATATATATATATGTATTGTATTTACATTATTTTTTTTCTATAATAAATTTAATTATCAAGTCATTAATTATATTTAAATTTTGAATTATTTGTATTATTATTTATATTTTGATTTTTTTATGCTATATTGAATACATGTTAGTGGAGTGAAAAATGAGAATAAAAAAAATAAATACAAGTAATGTCGGTTCATGTGTTGAACCGACTTTAAAATTTAAGTCACTCAATTTAAAGTCGGTTCAGCGAACCGACTTTAAAGCCCGTTTTTGTAGTAGTGGTAGTTAGAAGCAAAAGCTTGGTCAATTGAGCATGCTGCATTTGAACTTAAGTACTAGAGCAATTTCGTGGACTTCAACTCTCCTCACTTTGAAGCTATTTTAATTGTAGTTCACACCCATCAACTCAAAGAGATTGTAAGTCTCTAAGGTAGTTGTTTTCGTCCTATTACTCCACTAGCAGCATTATCAATGGTGGATTAATGATGTTGTGTCCATCCATCAGAGAAAAATGGTTTTGCAGCTGTAGTGGGTAGCTATGATGGGGACATTATGTGAGAAAAAGTTTGTACCTATTCCATGATTTATAGAAAAGTATACCTTCTATTTGAGAGAAAGTGACAATTTTACCTCTAAACTCTTATGTCTTCTGATAGGAATAAAATTTTCCTATAAATTTGTTGACAACTTCCTCCAAAGTCATCAAGGAACCTGAAGAAAGTGATATTAATCACACATTTACCCTTTCTTTAAGGGTATAGGGGAAGCACCTCATTTTGTGCTAATCTTCAATGAGTGCACCGAGGGGGAATGTTTAAACTGTAGAATAAAATTCTCTAATGAAAGATAGTATGTCTTCATTAGGAAATCTATGAAAATATGGAAGCATGAAAAAATGAATATTTCATATTTCATAATTCCTTGTAGCCTCATCCAAACAGTTACATTGCCACTTATTGGCCTAACAAACTTCTTTATTATGGTCTCTCTACGTAGTTGGTTTTCTCCCATGTTTAATAGTTCATATATAGGGTTAATGTGAGGTTGAGAAAGTTATTCAATAAAAGTTTGTTTAAAGTTTAGACTTTTTAATGGTTAACAAGATCTACTTATATTATTATTCAAAGGTATGAGAACGTACCCTAAGGACCTCCTTCCTCGCATATACTAAAAAAAAATTAATTTCATCTGTCAATTTGAAAAATAAAAAGATAAAATAAATAAACATAGAGCAAATCATAATAGAATAATAAAGTTTATACACATGTTAGTAGAATAAATTATACATGAATTAATTTACTTCACAAAAGTTAAACAAAAATTGAAAAGAAATAAAATAATAAAATAAATAATAAAATAAAGAAAAGAAAAATTAAAAATTAAAAATAAACAATAAAGAATTGTTAAAAGAAAAGAACAGAAAATTGATTTTTATTTTAAAGAAGAGAAAATTTAAAATTTTTAAATATCAAAAATTTATTAAACTATATATTTTAACATAAAAATCATAATATTTATAATATAAAAAGTTTTTAAGATTTTGATAATAACAATTTAAAAATTCTATTCCAATCCGTCAACGGCGCCTAAAACTTAGTGCATAAAATTATTATATACAAATTTTGTATGATTTATAAAATAGCTCGTAAGTGTACGAATCACTTATTAAAAATCATAAGTATATTTTCAATGTCGATTTAAAGAGGAATCATGTCGTTTTGAAATAATTCAACAAATTCTTAAAAAAAAAATTAAAAACCTAAATATCATGCCATGATTGTTTTTGTTGAGTATCTAAACTATTGACATAAAAATAAAGATAGATTCACTGAACATTTAAGCAATTAAAAATTTATCATGCAGTGAAGAATTTATAGAATATATTTTAGTTAATCATGATTGTTTAAAATTAAGTAAATTATTAAATATATAAATTAAGATTATTGATTCTTTTTTATAATAATAAAATATCATAAGATAGGGATCAAAATTATTTTGTTAATAATAAATCAATTAACATCCTAATGTCGAGATAACCAATTGATTAATTATTAAATTCTGATTTATTTTTAAGGAATTAATAAATTATCTAATTACTTCCTAAGGTCGGGCATGTAAGTTAGGCTTTTATTTAAAATTTTAAATTGGGTTTATGATTTAAGTATCTGAAACTAACTTTCAGATTTTAAAACTATTATAATGGATATGTCATCAATATATCTTCAATAATAACCTTATAGAAATCTTTCAAATATAGTTCACTCTAGCTATACATTTGATATAGATCAAAAGAGAGTTCTACTTTAAATTAGATTCATATAATTTAAATCCTAAATCCAACTCCCTTATTTATTATGAAAAATACTTAATCAATATATTTTTCATTTACAAACTTTGTTTTAATCTTGATGAAGAAATAAAACTTAATTCATTTAAAAAAATATTTAATCTACTTTAATATTTCACAACTATAACAACATTACTATATCCCATATTATTTATAGCTAGACATGCATAGTTTAATAAATGATTAATAAATTAAACATATAACATGTAAAAATACTTAAAGATAATCTGAAAAAAGAATATATTTAAATATACTACAAAAGAATTTTTTAGATTTGCTTCTATTTTTTAAAATGTCCAAATAGAATTGATGCGATATTTATTGAATTGAAACTAAAAATTATTTCACAAACTAAATTTTTTCAACTCTCAAATGAGAAAAGAAATTTAAACTAATAAAAGAAAAGCTTAAGAAAGTTAAGAAATATTAAGGATGAAGAGATTATTGAATTATTAAATGATTTTTTCAATAGAAATAGGGTCTTATTTATATAGTAAAGAAAGGAGAAAAATGTAGAAAATTTAACTCAGTGTCGTAGATTACAACTTTTTCATGCTACGACACATACAACTTGTACATGGTTTTGGGAACAACCCATTTTCTCATGCCATGTCACATAATATTTTGCATGTCATGGCCCACATTATATTTGGGACACATTTGATTTTTCCCTTTTACCTCTTACCGCTCATAATAATTTCATGCCGCAGCACACTTCAAATTGCATCACTTTAAAGCCCTAAATTTCTTGCATTTCCTTTTTCCAACTTTAAAACATATATAATTTACAAATTTTTCCTTTTAATCATCCAAGTTGTAATGGAATGCTTCTAGTTGATTTATTTTAATACAAGAAATACTAAAAAAATAACAAAATATACCCATAATTTTGAAAATATAGACTTGCGTAAAATGATTATTAAACAAGAAATACAAATCTATATAATCACTTAACATGTATAATTGTTGTTTAATTTATTTTTTTCAATTTTCTTATTGTTGGTTGTTTGTTTTATTTTATTTTTATTTTTATTTTTCTCGTGAGTTGAGATTTTGTTTAAACACAAATCTTAACTCACAAAAAGAAAAAAAAAATTTGGTTATATTTTCTTAATTTATTTTTCAATTTCCTCGTAAGTTGAGATTTTGTTATACACAAATCTTAACCTACAAAAGAAAAACAAATTGAGAAGTCAAGCTGAAGACTATAAATCAAGCGCTTCTTGGGAGGCAACCCATGTGTTTTATTTTTTTATTTTTTCGCATGTATTACTTTTTATATTATGTTATGTACTTTTTTTTCGTAGGTGCAAATTGGAGGTAATGAAGCAATTTTGGCTTAACCAATCAAACAAACCAGGAAGTTTCTTTAAACCCATCTCATATGTTCTTTAACTTTCACACATTGAGGACAAGGTGTATATTAAGTTTGGGGGTAGTGGATGTATTGAACCTAATTGAAATACTTTCTGGCGCCAAAAACTTGTTGCGTGTTTTTCAACACACGAACTCGTGCAAGTATACACGGTCACAAGTAATATGATTAGTAAGTAAAGATCGATCCCACGAGGATTTGTTACTATAGTTTGTCGAGTACTAAAATTGTATCTCTCTGATTTTATCCAAAACAATTGTTGATTTAACAAAAAGGTAATAAAAGAAAATAAAAGAAATCTAGGATTGCAATTTTTCACCAAACTAATCCATTCAAATCATGTTATTTTCTTTTGATTTATATTTTTTAGTACATTTAATTTGTCAACCGAAAACTTCTTTTTTTATTATTCATACATCTCTTTCGAGCTCCGTATAAACACACCTCGTTAAATTAATTCACTATATCTCTATGAAAATTAAATTTACCGAGATTCATTACGTTCTAAGTTTTCAAATGGTCACACATACAATTAGGGTATATTTCTATCCTTCATCATACATGTCATTCTATTTACGAGCAATACACACACAAATGCCTTTCTCAAGTTTATTCATGTGCCACAGATCGTTTTGATAAGATTCGTAAATAATCAAAAAGCATTAAGAACAAAATAGAACGAACAAATCGAACGTCTTATAAATCTATCAAAAATAATTAAAATCAAAGCTTCTTCAATTTAGATCAAATGCAACCCTAGAAAAATTAAATTACTTCATAAAATTAAAATAAAAATTACAACACATAGAGAAAAATAAGATGAAGCAGAAATAAAATTAAAACATCAAATACGAAAATATTTGGCACACGTAGAACACAACAAAAGCCAAAAATGGCTTCTGCGTGTTCCGCAGCCAACACACAAACACAATAAAAATTACAAACTAAAAAAAACTAAAACGCTCTAAAAACTTTCGAAAACTAAAACTAAAACTCTACTAAAAAAAAAAACTTTCAAAAAACTTCTTTACAACTAAAAACTATCTCCTATTTATAGCAAAAAAATACATCAATAAAATATTAAATTTAAATCCACGCGGGGGACATAAAATTGTGGCGAAAATAATAAATTACACGCGTGGGGGACAAAAATTGTATCGAAAATGGGATCGAAAAAGTGAGTGGGACACTGCGCGTTTCTGTTTTAATTCTCTTCCACGCTGCCACGTGTCGCGTTCTGATTCGCGGACACAATTAGTGTGACACGTGGCAGCATCTCATTCGTTGAAGGGAATGGGCGCACGATGAATTGCCGCGCGGGAGCCAACTGTTACAACACGGTCTTGATCCAGCGCGGTCGCGCTCATTGTAACATGCCACGTGTCGGAATATGATTTGCTGAAATATTAAGTGCAACACGTGGCAGATTCTGGTTCGCGAAAAAACCGGGCTCACGTGGATCAACCACACTAGAAAAGGCGCGCGAAGGTGGGGGACAGGTCTGCGCGGCGTCAGACGGTGGGTCCCACGCTGCACGCCGGCCTGCGCGGCAGGTGGGCCCCACTCGGGCACCGAGCCGCGCGATACAGAATTTCCCTGCATCCACTCTCCTTGGTCGGGTTGAAGTGCACGCGCGCATCTAAACCGTTCATGCGTTGATCTGACGGTCCACGATGGAGCGTGGATAACGCCGCGTGGAATGTTTCTCCTGCGAAGAAAACTAACTTTTATTAATTATATTTTCACCCACAAATATATTTCAATTTACATTTTAAACTTTATTTAATTGCAATACAGCCCTTTTGTAATTTAAATTAAATTTTAAACTTTTAATAATTGAAATTAAGCCCAATTTTAATTTAAATTATATTTTCAACTTTTATAAATTGCAATTAATAATACTTTTATTTAAAATTATATTTTTGGACAAAAATTTACCATTAAGGGCATTTTCGATACATTTTATTTAATTTTCTTAAAATTTAGAAAAAACAGTAAATCCTAATTTATTAAACTAAAATTAACTAAAAACATCAAGAACATAGCAATTATAATTAATAAAATAGGTGAAAATAACTATATAAAATACAGTTATCAATAATCATTATATATTAAGTGATTTTTAGCACTTATGAAGTCCTTCCACATAAAGAACATCCTTGAGCTTAGGATTCCAGTAACACTGATATATCATCTACCATAAATTAGTAACAGATCCATAATTAGTGAGATTCAGCTTAGTGAAGAAGGACTTATCCTAATCACATTTTGGGAGCACCCATTTTCAAAATACCAATAACTGGATGCTTGAGCCTTTTGGGGGAAAACTGGGTTCGTGTGTTGAGCTAATTCGTTATGGAGGAAGTAAGCAAGTGTAGTAATAGGAAGTTAGGATAGAGGTCCTGATTTATAGAGGTAATTATGGTTTTATTTCTATTAGTGTTGTAATTGTTTTATTATTTTGAGTGGATTTTTTGTTATTGAGTGGTTGTCATAAGTAGCCTAAGGATGTTACCACATAGGCAGAGGTTCCATATGGGTTTATATCATTATATCTAGTGTTGTGTATGCTCTATTATTTGGCTAGTACAATATGAGTTTAAATTATGTATGTTATTACATACTTAGGTTTAATATCTATTTAGAAAGCTTTCAATGTTTATTGCTTTCTTTTTGAATACTAATAATATATATACTGTTTAATATGTCTACGATTATTGTTTACTTGTTTCATTGATTTTTTAAGTGTCTTACTATTGTTGCAAGTTATAGATAAGTCCTTAAGGAGTTAGTAAATCCTTACCCTACTAGTGTAATAAGTATCAAACTCTTCATTAATATTCTTTATGTTATGTATGATTGCATACTGTTAGAGTACAATTATCATTTACTGAATATGTTCCCACATATGAGGTCTTGAAGTGATTGAAAATCTCTTATATCTTTTCACTATGTATGATTGTTTCACATACAATGTAATGTTTGCTATTTTTTTTGCATGCTGCTTGATTGGACAAATGCATATGAGGAAAACTGTCACTAGTATGTTTACCATAATTTGTTCTTTCTTACTACTAGTTGCTTTTGTTATGTGCTGAATTGAGCATGTTATTTTGTACTTTCATTATGTTATTTGCTTAATTTACATTTAAGAGGTCTACTTGGCTGAGTTGGAATAGAGCTCATGAAAAGATTTCATGGGCTGGCATTACCACCAGTCACCTAAGTCCCAATTTCCTATTTAGGTCAGAAGAAAATTCACATTTATGCAATTGTTTCTACATATGAAATTTGTAGTTGGTCTCAAAGTGGATCACCATTATTTAAGCTTAAATGCCTAGGTGCTCGATCCTAAAGCTTTATTTACACACACATACATACCTTGTATGTTTATACCCTGTCTCTCGCGGTATGGCTAGCTATTGTTATTATGTGAGGTGTTTCATCTCCATCAACATTTGTTGTTTACGTGTTCCCTATTTTTATGCTCATGCATATCTCTTTCTCACTACTTCTTTTTATTGCATAGTATATTGATTATCTCATTTGGTATTATACCTAATTGTTTGATTATTTACTAGTATTCCCCTCTAATAGTTTCTTTGACATGCTCTTTGTATGTGTTTGCCTTGCTTATTGCTTACTTCTTCTTCTATGGATTTATGAATGAGAATAATGTCATATGTTCTCATCATGTAGTGTCAAAGTATTAGGATTTTTCTTCATATAGCCTTGTCATTCATATGCCATGTCATACAGATTACATCTTCTCTGTTTTGCTAGGTTATTCTTTCTTATACCTAGTATGTTAAGTGTTGGTTATCTATTTTTCTCCTATTGTGTATTGTTTATCTTTTTCCTACTCTTCCTTCTCTCGTGCTTTAGTTTTATGTTTAGAGAAAATTGAGGTATGTTACAAGCTTAAGTACATAATTGTTTCTCTATACTGTGCTTGTTGGGGCTTGCCATGTGCATCTATTTGTCATATAGATTATTTATTTATCTGTGTGACTCTTAACTTATATGCATTACTATGATTAGACAAGTGTGTTTAGTTGGCATTCCTGGTTTTTGGGGTATTGACTTTATCTAAGCATGTCTCTTGTTTCGATGTTGCACCCTGATCCTTTCTCTTATGCTTAGATGTTTTAATAACATCCATTATATATTTTCTCTCTCAAGAGTGTTTCTTACTAGTTAGTTAGTTTCTTCATTCTCTTTACTAGCGATGATGTGAGTGTTGCCAATGATGTCTTTTGAGGTAACAATGTGTATTTTGTCGTTGATGATCTCTCTGGAGGCAACACTATACAGTTTTTGCTGAAAATCTCTCTTGAGGCACATTTTTGTATTTATGGCCTATGATCTCCTTTAAGGCCATCCTTGTTATCTCACTTGTTTGTTAATGTTATGTTTCTTAAGATTGATGGTTTTGCTCTCTACTATCATATTTCTCTTTTATGATTTTTTCCTAACATGTTTAATATACTTCCATACTTCTATATTATTTGTTTTCTACTGTGTAGATACTTTTTGTTTTATGGGAGGTTTGAGAGTGTAGGATGTATAAATTTTTTTTGTCTCACTTGCTTACATTTAGGGGAAAAGATGTGTGTCAATTACATGATGTCAAGGGGAGTGTTGTGTTTGTTTTACATCCTTTGTGTTTATCTTGTATATGATTTTTTTGTTATATTGCTAAGTTCTTTTGATGCTTCCTTCTTTTTCTTTAAATCACTTTATATAAACTATACACAACTACGACTGTTAGTTTGATAAGTTGCATGCATAGTAGGGATTATCTTATTTCCCATGTCATCTTATGTGTTTACTAGTATTCATGTTTTGTGGTAATTTATTGCTTGTTTCTTACATATAGTTGTTTGCCTGGTATTTGTTGTTGGAATGCACAACACATGCTTTCTTTAGTAGACTGGGATGTCTTTATTTGTGTGTGTGTATATACTATGGGGTGAGGTTGCATAATTGAATCTACCCAAGTGTCGTTGAGGGAAGATAGTTGAGTCAATAGGAGTGTGTCAACTTGGAAGATAGTTGACTTCTAGTCAACCTCTTCTTATGGATTCCTTGACACATTTATATGGCATTAGTGCTTATCATTAGAAGAAGATAGTTGAGCCATTAAGAGTGTGTCAAATTAGAAGATAGTTGGACTCTTAGTCAACTTATTCTTATGAATTTGTTGACACATTTATGTGGCATTGGTGTTTGACTACTCATCCTATCGATGTTTTTGTAAACATATTGCAAAGTCCCTTATACCTTCCCACAACATGTAAAGATGTAGGGCTTTATGCTATGTATAACTTTTGGGAGATGTTTTTTTGTCTACACTTCTCTCGATTTTACTCTGTATTCAGTTTGCTATTTGTTGAATGTATTATCTTGGTATTGCCTCAGTGTTGTTCTTTGTCTATTTCATATGACTATATGTATTGCTTCTTATTGTGTTTTCTCTGATCTTCTTTGCTATATTACATAAGTGTTAGGATTATTGTATTTATGTTTGAATTCTCTCTTTCATATATGGGTGTGGTATGTTTCATATCGTGTATGCTTGCTTTGACTTTCCATGTCAAAAAAAGGGGAGAAGTGTGCACAACTTGTGTTTGTTTGTTAACATTCATTTTGTTGCATGGGATAGTGCATGTAGTTTGCATTGTATCTAAGTTTCTTGATATGCATACACTTAGGGGGATTTTTCATATTTATGTCACATGGTTGCATTTGTTTTTGCTATATGTTGAGTGGTCTTAACCTATCATTATTCGCTATTGTAGGGGTGACTTGGTACATTCATAGGGTATGTGTTTATTTTATATTTGTAGGTTACATATGTAGATTGAATTCATCGAGCTTCAGACTTGCTGTGTGTATATGTGTGTTGAGACTATTATGTTTCAGATTGACCAAGGGTGGATAAGTTGATCCAAGAAGATGGATGCACTTAGTTTAGGTGTATTTTTGGGTTATGGGGTATGTCATGTTTTTTTCATAGGAACAAACATATTTAGGTCATCTTCATGAACCCCTCATGTTTGATGTATGTCTGTACTTAGTTGTGCAGTGTTTTGACATGGAAAACCAAAAAGGGAGATTGTAACTCTTGTAGTCCTTTGTGTTTTGGCTTCCCATGTGCAAAACACAATGTTTGTTTTAATTAGTGTATTTTTCTTACTTTGTGTAAGGTCATTTAATGATAATCAGTAATGCACATATGTACATACTTAGGTATACTTTGGATGAGAGCATGTTGACACACACCACGGGGTTATCGCTCATATTTTTGTTTCGTTTCAAGTGCGAGTAGTTATGAAAATTACTTAGTAATTTTGGAATCAAAAATTTGGATATTTTGGCACCTCGACGAGGTATTCGTCGAACCCCTCATGGGACCATGACGAGGTGGTCCACGAGGACCCTCAATAAGGTTGGCCATGATGCTTGGCTGGGTTCTATAAATACCCTCCTCTCTTCTTGTTTCTTATCCAAAAAAATCATAGTACTGCTCTTTCAAATTGACATTTTATTTTTTTCTGGATCACTATTACCTTAAGTGTTATATGGTATTAGTGATTCGTGTCTATGTGAACAAAATTGTGCAATTGAGTGGTGAATACTCGAAGTAGTGTTTACGAGTGGGTTTCACAGCTAGTAGTTGCTAGTATACAAATTTTTATATGTAAGGAGCTTATATGGCTATGAGCTGTGTGTCAGCTAGTAGTTGCTAAGATGCAACATTTTCATAAGAGAGGAGCCCATATGGTAGTAAGCTATGTGTTTGGCTGAGTATTAATGGTATATAGTTGAATGTGTTTCCCACGTTGGTAGTTGGTGGTTTGTGGTTAAGGTAGTTTTCACCATTGTTTGTCCACATTCTATTTCACTTTACTGATCTTTAGTTACTGATCGTACTACATCAAGTGGTACTAGCTTTGGAGGAAATCTAGGTTACTGATCTTCAGTTACTGATCGTATTACGAAGGTAGCAAGTGAGGGCAGTAATGGGAAGTTAGGACGAAGGTCCTGATTAATAGAGGTAATTATGGTTTTATTTCGATTAGTGTTGTAATTTTTAATAGTTTTAATGGATTGTTTGCTGCTGAGTGGTTGTCATAAGAAACCCTAGGTTGTTGCTACATAGGTAGGGGTTCTATATGAGTTTATCTCATTATATCTGGTGTTGTGTATGCTCTATTGTTTAGCTAGTACAATATGAGTTAAATTGTGTATATTTCTACATACTGAGATTTAAACTCTGATTAGAAAGATTTTAATATTCATTGCTTGCTTTCTGAATACCAATAACAAGTCCTTAAGAGACAACATCCCCTTAACCTCTTATGTTAGTATAATTTGAGTTTCTATCATATATATGCATACATACTAGATATAAACTATGATTAGAAAGCCTATTTGTTTTGTCAATTACATACTTTATTTCCTTTATGGTAGCATGCTTATAGCTTTTCTTTATTACTTTTGCTATATTAAAGTAATTTGCATGCTTCTCGATTAATTTATATTACTTATATTTTTCATCTACATGTAAGTTTGGCGTGTCTTTAAGGAATTAGTATCTCTTTACACTAGTAGTGTACCCATGTCAAAGTCTTTGTTATGATTTTCTATATTATGTATGATTGTATACTTTGAGAGTACAATCATTATTTACCGAATATGTTATCATATATAAGGTCTTGAAGTGATTGTAAATCCTTTATAGCTTTTTAGAATGTATGATTATTGAGAATTCCATATGTAAGAACAATTATACGAAGGTTAATTGTTCTTCTAATTCAAATAGGTAACCAAGAACTAGATGAGGAGTAAAGATGCCAACCAATGTAATCTTTTTGTAAGCTCTATACAAATTCAGCAATTGGCCTCACAAACGTGAGTTAAACAAATAATTGAGTAGAAGTACAAATAAACATACTTAATTCAACACATAATAAAATCTACCAACAGTAAGGATGAACAAATTATGGTAAACACACTAGTGATGGTATGCCTCAAAGGCTCCTACCTAGGCTAGTAGCATGCATAAACATTGGAAGCATCACATAGCAAGTGAAAAGTCATACATACTGAAAGGCTATAAAGGATTACCAATCACTTCAAGACCTTATATGTGGGAACATATTCAGAAATTATAATTGTACTCTCACAACATGCAATCAAACAAAGGATAGCTTATCAACATAGAGAATTTGACATCTGGTACACAACTAGAGTAAAGAGATACTGACTCTTTAGAGACTTACACTAAATTCACATGCAGTTAAAAGGAAAAGCTAATATAAATTAATCAAGAAGCAGACAAATTAACTTAATACAGTAAAAGTAATGAATAGAAAGCTAAAGGCATACAATTCATGACTATATGAAAATAGAGTTATTAGTGCACTTTTTACTTAATATTTAATTTTTTTATTTAATAAATAGTATTTTTTATGGCCAAAAAAATTAAAATATAAACTATTTAGTGAAAATGGGTGAAATTTAATTTTTGAAATTTTTGGGATTTTTCTAGAATTTTTTATGAATTTTTAACGCAGGTCCAATCAAAAGCTACCACGTGGCATGCCACGCAATCATAGGATCTGACTAGGCAAGCCACGCGGATGCCACACAACCACGGAGAATGAATCATGTTGCGCCACATGTGAAGAGGATGAAACACGCACCACGTGTTAGCACGGCGTTCAATCCGAGTTCGAAAATTGTTTAACGCATCATGCCACGTGTCACCATGCCATTGCTCTGTGCATTCCACCCTTGCGCCACACCATTCGTTCTCAGAATCACATTGTGCCACGTGTTGTTGACTCCGATCAGTCTCTCCTCCCACACGTCGCTCCCTAATTTGTCCAATGAATTTTTGATGCCATATGCCATGTTGTGATTGGCTAAAAATGTCAATTTTGCTTGTTTTGATTGTAGCCCTTAATCTAAAGTTGATCAGATAGTCTAGATCACCCCTGAGCTTTATTTAAGCCCATAATCACTCCATAAATCCTAATTATCCTTTATTAGCATAATTTTGGTTAGTTTTTAGAGCTAAAAAGAGGGGAAATACAGAAAAAGTAAAGAGATGACATAATTTTGGTGTAGATTTAAGAGGAGATTAATTATACAATTAAAGAGATTCATTGTTTTTCTTCTTCTACTATTTTCTTTATCAATTTTATGTCTTTTTTTTTATGAAAAATATGAGCTTTATGAACACAATTATGTGTTATTAATTTATTAATCTACGGTTCTTATAAACCCAATTTTCACAATGTGATGATTTAATATTTTACCCCAATTATAATTATAATTTAATTATATTATTTAATCTGATTTATATGCTATTAATTGTTTGGTGAACAATTTTTCTATAGAGGCAATTAAATAGATTTGAGAGAATTATTTAATTGTTTGTCTTGATTAAATAACATGCAATGATTCTTATGTATATGATCCATAATTGATGAACTTAATGAGTAGTATGCAATTTAATTGGCATGAGAGTGTGATTAAATTAATTATTATATAGTGTGTATTTTACTTGAGAGAGGAATACATACTAGATTAGATTAAATTGATCGTGTAATTAATTGATAATTATATTGGGAGGATTTTAGCTGATAAGAGTCAAATTATTGCATTTTTGTTATGATTTAAATGTTGATATTTGTGTGAAAATTGTGTTTATTTGATTATTTAATCCACAAATGTCATTTTACGGGTATTTCGTGTTTAAAATGCAATTTCAGGTAAAATCATGATTTTGGAGAAGTTTGGGACAAATTTCAATGATCGGGATTGAGTGAAAATAAAAAGAAAACAAAGTTTCAAAATTTGAAAATCCCGTCGCCGGTGAGATAATTCTCGTCGCCGACGAAAATATTACAAAGCATATGGCAAAAATCTTCCCGAGAGCACGGATTTTGGCAGATGCAAATCTCGCCGCCGGCCAGACACCTTTCGCCGCCGGCCAAATTCATCTCACCGTCGGCAAGAATCAGAGGAATCAAAATTCTTATTTTTCTAGAAATCTCGCCGCGGCGAGAATAATGTCGCCACCGGCGAGTTTCATCCGAAAACACATTTTTTATGTTTTTTTATTCCAAAATTACCCCCAAAACCCTAGATCTATATATACCATAAGATGGAGAATGAGGCCACGGTAGAGAGGAGCAAATCTGAGCCATTTTTGGAGGAGAGAAGACAATTTTGGAGAGAGTTTGGAGAAGCTTAAAGGATTATCACCATTGTTGTTACCAAGTGTTCATCTTCAAGAGTTTTTCATCTCTTTTCCTTAGCTTTCATTTTCTGCATTTTATTCAGATTTGTTATTCATGGATTCAATTGAGATAATGTTTGTTCTTATTTCCGTTGTGAACTAATTCATTTTTGCTAAGGTTATGATGTAGTTGAATCAAGAAAATCTGATTTCTTTTGTTATTGTTATATGAGTTCATTGTTTTCAAGTTGAGTATTTATTTCCATGCTTAATGCTTTTAAATTTCTGGCCAAGATTTAGATGATTTGTTGCATTATATTGAGACCGAGAAGAGATGTGTAATGAATGCTTCTTGTGATAAATACCATATGTTGAATGCGAGTATGAGAACTAATGCATGACGTATGTGGTTATTCTAGAAATTCCATAAATCGTAATGTGCTTGTTTGTGATTAAATCTTCATAGAAATATAGTTGGTTTTCATAGATAAGTAATTCTAATATACCTCGAGAGAGAGTATTAGGTAAATTTGGGTTTTTCAACCATCACTTTTAGCTTTGATTCTCATATAACATGACTTGAAATTGGATTGAATTGATTTAGTAAAATCAAATGCCTAAGCGTTTTTAATTATTTGTGAACATCATTTAATTGTGTTATTTGCGTTTATTTTTAAGTTAATTTGCTTCTTAAACAATTTCAACAATTGGGTTTTCAAATAAAATTAGGATTAGTCAATTTCGATACTTAGTAACGTCATTCCTTGTGGGTTCGATATCCGTACTTTTGTACACTTTATTACTTGAACGATTCGTACACTTGCAAAAATACGCATCATTAGCGATTCACATGTTTATAAAATTAGAGGATTAAGTATTCCTAGATATTTTCTCATATATCTTTTTAGTTATAAAATCTGATTTAATTAATTATTGTTATTTACTTTTAGTTATTTTAATTTTTCTTCCTTAAAATATAAAAACATCAAAAAAATTGATTTTTATTATTTTTAGTTTTAAGAATTAATTTATAATAAAATAATCTCCGTGGGAACAATCTTTACTTATCATTATATTACTTGTTACGATACGTATACTTGTGTATTCATTACACACACAATTTATGTTACGATCAACAATACAGAAAGAAAAGAAAACATGAGATAATAGATAACAAATATGTTTTCTAATTAAAGTTTACATCTAGTATGTTAGTACGTACAAGATAGAAACTTAGATTATACTAACACATAATCTAATCATTCAAGGATCTAAGACTTATTACACAATAAGGTTAGGGAGATATTGCTCCTTAATGACTCATCCCAAATACTCAAACAATAGAAAGAAAAACCCTTGATAGAAAACAATAAATGCATTAATCACAAACAACTAAAAATAAGTAGGAAATAAATTATATGTAATTTAGAAAGCAAGCAATAAACAATAAAAGTTTTCTAATAAGATCTTACACTTCAATATGTAAATATGTGTGTTGATTTTTAATTTATGTACTTATTACTTATTCACTATTGCATGTATAATCACTTTTAATATATCTTATTCACGTCTTTTTAGATTTATTTTATTATATTTTGATTTTTTAGAAAATATAATAGATGGGGTTAAAACATGACTCATTATCTAAATAAAAAAAATTATAATCATACTATCATATCAATTTAATGTTGGAAGATATCAAAATGGAAGCAAAGAATTAAATAACAAGGAAGAAAGAAAAAGAATTGGAGTTTAAGGATAAACTAAATAACACATTTTCATCAAAACTTTATTCATAATATCAAAATATTCAGTATTATACCAAAAACATAAATAAGAAATATATGTATATGTATATGCTAACATTTACTAATGAACCTTATGTCAATTAAAATGAATTAATAACCTTCTATAGAGGCTGATTTGAGATTGTAATCAATTTTACATATATCGCTTTGCATCGTCATTTTTTTCAACGTGAGTTTACCTTTTTGCCTTTCAGTAACTTGAATTTTTTTGTTCCAATTTCTTGTTAAATGTTTGTCTGTTCTCTCTCTTCCCCTCACACCCTCTATGTCCCACTCTTTCCTCGTCGATCTCCATCTTCTATACTCAATTTCCTCCGACGAGGTAGATTATTCCATCACAGTGTCGGTGAGGCCATCGATTCCACCATTACCGAAGAATGTCGGACATGATCCCGAGTGAGCATCATTGAAACAATATAACTGTCTTCGGTAGTGTAACTCAAACTCGTTGGCAACATATAGGCGTGGTATCATCTCTCTCTCATTTTCTTTCTCTCCCTTAATATTTCACTTTCACTCTTTCCCTACATCTCAATACTCGCCAATGTTCAACTTATTTATCGTGAATTCAATAAGAAATTGTTCTTCGAGTCATTTTTCGTAGTGTTTTTTATCCGATGAGCTCATCCTTGTTATTTATATGGCTTCTTCAACTTCAACAACGACGCGTTCGCAGTAGTTTCTAATGGATGCTAAACATCAATTTTCTAAGGAAGAATTGATTCGTTTCTCTGAGTTGTAGAATATAAAGTTTATGAAATGGTTTAGAGTTCATAATATGATGATATCATAGAAAACCTTATAGAAGGATTTGAGCCTCAAAGTTAATTTAGAGGTCTTAAGGTGAAGAATAAAAATGACTTTCTGCTCTGATATTTTTTTAAAGATTCATTATGGTTGGATAGGGAAAGATTAACAATAATAGATGTATAGTATTATTACATTCATCTCTAATTTAATTTTAACTTTGTATCAGATTATATTCATCTTTAGTTTTATAAGTAATATATTATATATATTTATATTTTTATATTTAATGAATTATATTTATCTATATATTTATATAAAATATATTACATTCATATATATTTTTGTTTATAACCTGTTACATATACATATATTTTTGTATGTAACATTTTACATTCATCGTACTTCCAACGATCTATCGAATGTAACATATTATATTCATATATATTTTTTATATAACTTATTACATCAATTATAGTTTCGTCAACCCACAAGATGTAACCAATTATATTGACATATATATTTATATGTAACTTGTTACATCTATCATAATTCCTATGACTTACTGAATGTAACATGTTTCATTATCTATATCTTTGTATATAATCTATTACATCTATTATATTTTCAGTGATCAATTAGATGTAACCTATTATATCTACATATATCTTTATATGTAATTAACATTTTACATTCACCATAGACCCATCGTTAATATATTCATATATATATTTATATGTAATATGTGATATATATTGAATTTATGATGAGAATGTCAATTGTAACTGTCAAGCTTCATAAGTTGTTTGAGCTCTATTGGAATCGTTAGCATTAGGATTGTCATAGGTGTAAAGAGGGTCTTTTTATTATGTAATTTTGTATAAATTATAAGTTTTAGGTTTGATGTTTTGTTAGTTAAAAAAATTGACTAATTTATCAAAAATAAAGATAGTTAGACCAAAAATTCTAAATTAAATAATAACAAATAATAATGACTAAACCACTTCCTTCCTACATTACAATTTGGGCTCATTTATCTGAATTACTAAGCCCATTGTTGTTAGTGGACCATGTAAATGAAAAGGAGCCCATTTATACATACAAATTAATACCACACTCGATCCAGAAAATCACCTCGTTACCAACCCCATAGACACCTAATACGTACAGACACATACAACTTAAATCATCTATGGAGTTTTGAGATCGGTAAGATGCTTAATCTTCTGTCATACAGCCCTTTCACCATAAAAATTGTAATTACTGGGGGAAATATCATTACTTTTCTGAGTTATGAATAGGCATGAAATTTAATTTGTGCAATTCCTTACTACTTCATGTCTTGTAGTACTTGCCCAATATGGTGTTACTAGAAAAATAAATAAATATTATTACATAATTCGATCCAAAATGCCCTTACTAAAACCGAACATGTATTGTTAAAAAAAAATTTTAATTAACACTGTACTTGCACATCCACTCTAAAATTGTGGAAATCATGCGAGATTGCTCTAATTAATTTACAGGTCAGAGGAGGCAAAATTTTAGTAATTGTGTTGGTTATTTTGGAGGATCTTAAATAATTAACAAAATAAAATAAAAGAAAAATACAAAACCATGACACTAGAAATCCATACATTTTCATACTATAGAGCTTTAAATTGAAGGATTATTAATACAACCCAACAGTATCAAGAACAGAGCAAAAGCCAAAAGCTCGATCATATTTAGTACAAATTAAAATATATTATCACAGTGGAGGACGTACATAATATATATATATATATATATATATAGAAAAACATAGTTTATGGGATTAAAAGAAAGGAATGTTAAGTAAAAATTTAAAAAATAATAAAAAACTACCAGAAGAAGTTATTCAAATGAGATGGAGATTGAGAGTCTTCGAGGTCATCATTGGAAGGAGAGTGTACATGTCTCCCTTCATAAGTTGTAATCACCATTCTTGGATCTTCTGCTAGTCTCTCTACTCGTTTCTTTACCCTACAATTATCCTGTGTACACCGATAATAGCTCCTACAAACAACACATTCAAACGTAAATTATAGTGATCATGAGTGATTCTTCTCAACATCGTCACCTTCATTGTATTTATATAAAAAAAAAGTAAATTTAATTTCTGTAATTAATTTTTTTTAATATAACACTTTAAGTATATAAACATGTTTACGATTAAATTCCACATGTTAAGTACATATGCTCTCTGATGTATATATGTCCACAAGTATGAGAATACCAGTGCCTTAGAGCACACTACAATATCTCATAAATATATTATCTTCTCTATTGATTTGATAATTTATTATTTACTATATTTTGTATTTATCAATAATATTAAATCATATTATTTATATTACATTTTAAATTTAAGATAAATAATATTTTTTAATTATTAAATATTATTTGAGAATCAAATATCATTTTGAAGTGTTCAGTATTTTAATAGTATCACTTTTAACAAAATGTATGCATATAAATATATATATATTTTTGCATATGTCACGTACGGATAAAAAAAATATTAAAAACTCATATTTATGATAATAAAAAAATCTGTAAGGCTTATATCAGGAATAGTAATTTGAGGGAGTATTTTTTAAAGAGAATATATATATTTACAATAATGAACATCTCAAACGTTCTTTGAGGTGCTCACTTTAGAATTAACTAAATAAATATATGCTCAATAAATGCACAATTATACAATAGACCCCATATGTTCCTTTAATTATAATTAGTGATAATAGAGACGTGTTTAATTTACAAATTACTAGCTAGATTGTCAGTAACTAGTATGTTGGAAGTGACATTTTCTCATAGTCATCAATACATAGCTTTATTTTACAGAAAAAGTAGTAGTAAAATTGTTAATTTTGTTGAGTTATAAATGTCATTGGGCTGTTAAATTTGAAAAGTTTAAGTTAATGGGGTAGACTGTACATTGTTCTTTCCAGTATTTTTGTGAGAGTATTCGCGCACAACAGATTTAATCACCTAGATTTCTTTTAAGATCAAAGTATACTCTTAATTTTAAATAGTTTTCATATTTTAAAAACTTTACAAGTAGATTTACAAACTTTAAAATCATACTATTAAATTTCAAAATTTTTAAAATTTTAAACCTAGATCTCCGATTATAATTTACAAATATATATTTGAGTAACTAAATTATGACTTATTTATAAAATTTTAAAAATTTAAGAACTAAATTATAAGATTTAATAATCGAGAGAATTATGTATAAAATTTTAAAAATTGAAACACTAAATCTTAATTATTAAAAGTTTGAGAATTATTCAAAAATTTAATTAAAATTTTAAAAATAATGATGTACTTTAACAAATTCTTACGAGAAAATACCCGAATTTTAATACCAAGTTAATTTTATAGATCATAAACTCAAAAAGCTAACAGTAATAGGTGAAAAGTTTTATAATTCTTATAAATTAATTCTGTAATAATATTATCTTTATTAAATGAAAAAATATATTCATATTAGTAAAAAACTTTAGAATGGTACTAAATTACCTATATATATCTTATAGCCCATCCATAAGCAGTAAAAAATCTAAGAATATGAGCTAACTTAACAATAATGTGTGCTAATTTAGTATTTCTCAAAAATTTATAAATCGAATTAGTTTATTTCTAGGTCTTCATTATTCATATATACAAAATTAATTTTCCCATAGAATAATGACAATCATTATTTTGTGAAAAAATAAAATTTTAAACTACTACTTTTCCTCCAGCTAATTAATTTCCTTTGTTTTGTGAAAAAAAAAATGAGTGAGACTTATTTTCAAAGACAGTACAGAACATTATTTTTGACTTTTTAGCTATGGGAGGCAAGTCACATGTATCATTTTGATAAGGCATTTTATACAAAGTTTATTTTTTATTCGACAATGATTTAGATTTTTAAACTTATATTTGTTGCGTATTAATAGCATATAAGTTTTTCTTTAACACAATAAGAACATGCATTGCATGCACCACAGAATGAATCAAATAAGGCATATGTGGTGGGATTCAATAACCTCTCCAAAATGTTTAAGGATCATATATAATTTACCACTATGCTATAATACAATATTAAAGCATTTTTACCACTATACAATATTAAAGTATGTTAGTTACAACATATCATTATTAGTATAGTGTAAAACTTATTTTGAATGAAGAGTAGCTTCACTAAATTCTTCTAAAAAAAGGTCTGTATTCATTATTATTGATATTTAACTGGTAGTAGAATTTTATTGTGCTATGATAATAATTAATTTTTTTTAATTTAAACAAAAATTATGTAATTATGAGATATAATATGTAAATTCATACAATTCATAACCTTATCAACTGAATCAATACTAATTTAAGATTTATAAGTCGAATAAAAATATTCCCATTTTATAAAAATTGCATCTTTTTTTTTAATTATTTATCATGTGAATTCTCTTACTAATTCTTTAATATTCAATATCTAAGGTAAGTTTTATAAATTCATTCCTTATTAACAAAGATGAGATCAAATTCCTCTAGATTAATTTGAATAATTAAGCATTTTTACCCATCTGAATTAATTATAGCATATGATTAATGAATTATAAATTAATAATCTTTTTGTTAGACTTAGTGTAACACTATAATTGATCAATAATCTAAAACAATATTATTTGGTAGCTACACTCTCTTTTCAATGCCAATTTATGTACATCTTTTTGAAACTAATAATTAGTTCTTTTACAGTCACTACTCATTGCTCTCAAAAAATATTTATTATCAATAGAGTCATGCATATATGCTCAGAACAGACATATTTACCCATCAAGATCTCTTGCACTAAGTCAGTAAAGCCTAATGACAATCATAACAAAGACAATGATGAGATAGAGAAGAAAGAGAGAATATCAAATTTTAAAAGCACTTCTACATGGTGTACAACTATTGAAAGCTAAAATCCAATATATATGTGAGCAACTTTTGTTTTTTTTTAATGTAAATATGAAAAAGGTTAATTAAAAGCAGACAAAGATTTCAAAAAAACAAAGATGATGAATTATAATTGTGTAATTACCTGGGATGCTGTGTGTTCTTTACCACTTTCTGTCCGTACTTTCTCCATTTGTAGCCATCATCCAAGACATCCACTTCACTTAGTGTCTTGAAGCAAAATCTTGGTTCTCTTACCTTCCTTCTTGCCTTATTGATCTTCTTCATCTTCATTGTGGAGACCCCAAATTGATGATTATTATGATTATGATTAAAATGATCTCCACCGTTTGATCTTATCTTGTTGTTCATGCATTGATCATTATTCAGCTCTCCCCATGCCCTAGAAAAAAAAAGTACATATTATCAACATCAATGATATAAATAAATAATTGCATGAAAGAACCAACTTCGAGTGGTAAAGACTTGTTATGTAGCTTTGAAGTTGCAGGATTAAGCCCAATTAAAAACTTTCGTGTAACATTTCCCAAGTAAAAAATAATAATTGATACTTCGATCTCAAGTGTGCCAAATTAAGAAATAGCCTGGCTAGCTCAAATCTTTAACAAAAATTCCTTGTTAGAAAATATAGAAAGTTAGGTAAATATGAGATTTGATTATTTGAGAAATTTAATTTACCAGAGATTTGAAGTTGATCTTTGCAAAGAAAGTAGATGGGGTCCTCCAAAAATATTATCAGAATTAGAAGTAATATTAAGGTGATCATCTTCTTCTTTATGCTTTAAGCAAGTAGTCAGAGATGAGAGTAGGGTTTCAGGTGGATGAGATGCAAGTGAAGAAGTTAGAGGAGGAGTAGTAGTATTGAAGGTTTTGACAGATTGATGGCAACCCAATGAAGGAAGGGACATGTTTGGAGGAAAAGAAAAGAAACCCATCTGTGTATTAGATGTCTCTTGATCTTCAAATATGTTTTGGTTAAGTATTGCTTGTGAAGCTGGTGCCATCTTTGATCGATCTCACACACTCAAAAAATTTGATTTTTGTTTGTGAAGGTTGTAGAAGATTAGCAACAAATAGTAAGTTTTGGCTTGTTTTGTATGAAGAGAATATGTTATGTGGTTATGATATTTTCCAGGATTATAAGCAGACTAGTCTTGATTAAGAGCACAACTGAAAAAGTTAGTCTCTCTCTCTCTTTCTCTTTCTCTCTCAAACTTCAAGGGTTGTGATTTTAGACAAATTAAAGGGAAAGAGAACTAGCACTACAAAGATATGTATCAAAGTATATAGTAAACGTATACCAATAAAATACTAACAACCATGTACTTTCCCTTTTTGCTAGATGTCTCTCTCTCCCCTAGCTTCTGTGTATACATGAATATGTGTGAAACCGTCCACTAACTTGTGCACGTTTTTTATAGTTTTATTCCAGAAAAATTATATCTATCCTTGATATACTATAATATTATTAATAATCATGATCGGATTTATATAATTTTATGGTATAAAAAATCATTAAGTTGTTATTGTAATATATAAAAATGTTTTAATTATCTTATATGTTCAAGCTCGAACTAACTGAGTTCTATTTTTTAGATAATTTTAAAACTTAAAAATAAAAAAAAAATAAAAATATATCTTTTTAGTTTTCAGATTTTAAAATTTTCAATATTAAACTTTAAATTTTACTCTAACACTTAATTTTTTTTAAGGCCACAATCTCACTTTCTTTTTTCTATCATTGTTATTAGAAAAAAGCGTTGGATTATAAAAACAAAACTTGAGTGTTATGAAGAAAAATATAAATAAAGAATAAAACACTGAATTTAATTTTATCAAACGAATTTTATGTATTATTTGTATTCCAAAAAATACAAACATAATTTGTTATTTTCATTCTTTATTTTAAATCATGTATTTAAAATCAAGTAAATTATATTTTGATTAAAAAAAATAAAATAATATAAGTTGGGTATGTTTTCCTCTGCTTCCCCAACCGACTAATGATGAGAAAGAAAATGAATATGTATTAAAGTCCCTCAAAATTCTTTATGCCCCCCTGTCTATATAAGAGAATGTTAGTTAGCAGCATTTTAAAGTGAAAAAGAAAGTGACTAAATGTACTGCTCTAGAATACATTATTCAGCAAAACAAAATTATAATATAATAAGTTAAAGAGAAAAGGAAGGGACTTAAAAAAAATTAAAAAATGCAAAATTAAGAAAATTGTTGAAATTTTTTTCTAATTGTGTATTATTATTATTATTAAAAAAAAGAATTTTAGTGCTTTAAAAAAAACTTACACTAATCATGAAAAAATTGGTATCTTTAAAATATTCATATTTTTATTTTGATATAAATTTTTACATTTAGTCTGAACTTATACGTTTTAAATACTCTTATTTAAATTATTAGTAATTATTTTGATTAACTTTAATAATAATATCAATAAATTAGAATTTTTTATTATCTAAATTGATACTAATAATTTAAATATAGTTACCAACTCAATTGTGGTATATCATATACTAAGTGGCAAACTGATTTTACAAATTGTGTAGTTATTTAATTTTTTAATTATCTTTTTGTTATATAACACGTTATAAATAGTGTGATTGAGTATAGTATGAATGGAAATTTAATTCAATTTAGTGTAAAGCATGTTAAAATTTGACCTCATAACAAAGAATTATATTTCCTTTGGTTAGTGGAATTTCATTGTTTATTGTCTAGGTCAACAATACACGACAAATGTATACATGTTTGCGGTGGCTGCTGGCTTATTTCTTCTAATCTAACCACAAGAACTGGCTACAGAAAATGAAAAAAGGTGAGACTGATATATCAACTTAGAAAATTTACATAATTTCATAGCTAATATTATAATTTTACAAAAAAGTAGTTATATAATTAAGCACTTTGTTGAAAATATTTACAACAAGGAATGATGAAATCTTAAGTTTTTGGCTTATTAATTTTGATTATAAATATATTTAAATGGATAAATTTTAATTTAAAGTATACCTTTGATATTTATTAACGAGTTATTTATTTATTTTCCTAAAAAAAAAAGTATTCGTATATTACATTTTTTTTGTTTTTATAAATATAAGCAAAAAGTTCGAGAGTAAAAAATTTCTTTCTTTGGGGAAGGATAGATTTGAACAAGAATTTAAAAAAAAAACAATTTTTTATAGATTTTACTATAAAGAGCTTCAACATTTTTTTAAAAGGGTTTTGTAGAATGAATGATCGGGTTATTGAAAAGAAAAAAATAATAATAAAGAAAGAAAATAGCAACAAATTTACTATATAATAATAATAAAACAATTAAAGATTTTATATTTATTATAAAAATGACATGTTTTGTATTTTTGTAACAATTTTGTTTTATTATTATAAAAAAAAGACTGTACAATAATAAATAATAATTTTTATTTAAATTATAACAATTTTTATATAATAAAATTAAAAAAAACATTTATATTACACGATCATTTTTTCATTATTGCAAGTAAAATGTTCTGGAATATGTTTCCCTAATAATACTTCCTATACTGGTATAATATGTGTGTCTCATTTTGTGACACAAGATATTATGTAAGATAATAGAACATGTCACCATTGTACGTGCTCTTTAGGGGTTATAGCCCGTTACATATAACCCATTTCCATGGAAGAATTTTTAGTAAATAATCCCAAAAATTTCAAGTTTTGGAGCAGTTGACTTATTAGTCCGACTTAATAAGAAGAAGAAGAAAAAATAAAAATAAGTGAAAGATATATGGAGGGAGAAGATGAACAATTTTATTTTTCTTTCTTTCTTTTATCTAATCTCATCGTATGTTATTGACCTAGAAAAATTAGGCTGAGTGTGCATCTCACATGTGAGAAGTGGATCCCACGAACCCAACTATTATGAAAGAGAGAAGAAAAAGAAGTAAAACCGTTTCTACTAGAAGTATTCTCTCATAATCCAAATATATACCTGTGCAGCAAGATTAATAAAAGTGAAGCTGTGAAGATGAGTGCATAATAATAGAAGAGAAATCTCACATGCAAAGTGCAAACAAGTTAAAATTATCATTCACCACAAAGCCTTTTTTTTTTTATAAAAAAGAGAGAAAAAGAGAAAAAGGGAAAAGAAAAAAAGAAAGATGAAAAGATGAAAGGGTGGGTTACGATAATAATAATAATAATAATAATCTATAAAATTTCTAGGGTTTCTTTTTAGTGCCCGAAAAGAAATATCAGATGGGCAATGATGATGAATCTTGGGTGCAAATCTTGGCCTCTGCATCGGCGGTGAAGATATCATTATCATTAGAGACATAGGCCCTATTTGACTTTTTTGCCAGTGAAACCAAAAAAAAGCTCCTCACCTTTCTAATCCCTCTTTTAACTATTTTCTTTCTCTTTTAATAAACTTTTCTTTTCCTTTTTTTTTTAAAAAATGCTTTTTATGAACCCCACGTTTAGCACCAATATTAATGTTTAAGAACGAACAGAGTTGATTTTTTTAAAAAAACAATTATAAAATTAATATTTTTAAAACTTATAATAATAAAAATAATATATTTTAATACTAATTCATATACATCTCATTTCAAAATAAGAGTATATTAATTCATATACATCCTAATTTAAAATAAAGATATTATTTTTAATTTTAAAATTACTATTTTAAATAATTTCTTAATTTTTTTTATAAATAAATATAGAATATTGTTGCTGTGATCTCTTTAATTAAAGTTTATAATTAATTATTTATTTATGTGGGTAATTTAAGAAATTATTTAATTGGCTCAGCAACACTGCTATGATCTCCCGTTTATTCTTTTTATACTTTGATTTCTTTTAATCTTTTCTTATTATTTTATTTTTTTATATTTTACCTTTGATCATTTTTTAGTAAAAAATTATTTATAATATTACTATAACTGGTGTATCAGTAAATTATAGATTTTTAAAAAAATTATTATTTTAATAAATAATAAAATATTCTTTTTTATATAATTTCATAAATTATTTTTCTATAATTTTTATATATTAGTTCTCTTATTTTTTATTTATTTTTTAATTTTCACACATTTGATCCAAAAAAATTGAGAACAACTTCAAATTAAATTTCAATAGCCAATTTTTTTTTAAAAAAAGAAAATAAAAGTGTTAAAATTAAAAATTAATTGGGCAAAATGTAAAAAGTAAGAAAAAAATCGAATTATAAAAAAAATAAAAATTAAAGAGTAGAATGTATTTAGATTAATTAGTATGTGGACCAACACATATTTGATATGTGTAGTAATTGAATAAATTGAACCACGGACTTATTTACTGCTATTATTCAATAATAATGGAGATTTGTACTTTAATTATGGGTATGTTCAACATAGATGAAAATGATTAAATCTTCATCCTGAAATACATTAACTCAATCAATCATACACTTGTTGGTGTTATTTAGAACGTTAAAAGCCTAAGTATTGATCTATAACGGTAATAACTCATTATAAAGATGATTATATATATATATATATTTTAAGTAAATGAGAAAAAGTAATAATTTGCTGGGGTATATAATTTTAGAACATCTATATTATATAATGTATGAAAATATGATTGTCACCGTTAATGGGTTTAGTTAAAAGCCTTGTGATATGGGGACTTGCAATGATGGATTATGTAGCATACAAGATAATATGAATAATAATAATGCATATAGTTCTTCCAATCAAATGAATAATGAATTCACATTTGACTAGGAAATTTTCTTAAACTTGTTTTAGGTTGTTTGGTCTAATCGGTTTTCTATTTGAAAGATTCCAACTTACTCAAGCTATATTCACATGAAATTAATTACTTCACTTAGAATAAAAATGGTTAGATTTTAGGACATGCTTATTAAAGGAGAGTAAGAATCCAGGAAAGCGATTGATTCATAACTTATTTATGATGTTTATTTTTTAAATTGTATCGGTAATGAAAATGAAGTTACTTTTAAGTTTCTATTCCTATTTTACTTTTAAACCTAAATTCATTCGTAACTCTAATTCTATTATTTATTTTATTAATTTTCTTATAGAAATTATTTTATTATTTTTGGCATTTTAAAGTTTGACAAAAATACAAGATATTATAAGTGTTCGTAATATTTATGGACTAAATATTTTTTTGTAAAATAATTCTATGTTCGTTATCACGTCTTTTAATTAAATTCGAAGAACTAGCTTTGAATAATCGAATTTCAAATATAATTTTTATATTATCACATTTTAAATTATATTCATTTATTTACGAACACATTGCACCACATTTAGAATTATTAGTATTGTTCTATTTATTATTATTCGATCAATTAAATAAATTTCTCTATTGATCGAGAATAATCTAGGTGCTCTTGAGTTACAAATTTAAAAACTTAATTGAACAAGTATTAGGTTGATCAAACGATTAGATCAATCAATTTATTATAGATGATTGTAAATTTTTAAGTTCTTATTCATCGATCTTTCAACTTATAGTAAATCGTTGCAAATTTTCAAGTTTCTATTCTCAATTTCTTTTTTCGTACTTACTATTTATTTGTTATTGTATGTCTGATTGTTGTATTTAAGTATCAAATTTAAAATTATTAATTTTTAAGAATAACTTATTTATTCTTTAGGTTTATTTGATTTTATTGTGAACTTTTAATTTATATCAAAACTAATACTAGATATACTTAGTATTGTTCTTTGAAAGCTAAGATATTGATGGGGTTGATTTTCTTTCTTTTTAAATTTAGTTTTGTTGATTTATATATATATTTTTTCGAATGTCTTAGAACTAAGAAAGATAAGGATAAATTATGAATCGAGGTATCTAAATTCAATGAAAAGCTTAAAACTCAAGAAGACTTATCTATTAAATTAAAGGTAGACATAGACACTTTGAGAGATCAAAATAATACCTTAAATTCTAGTCTTGCATTTATCATAGAAGAAAACATTAAGCTTGTAAGTGAAGATAATAAATTATTACAACAGATCAAAAAATTATGTGAATCAATAGAAAAATTTATTAAATAAGTAGTTAAAATATTTAAAATAATAATTAAAAAAATATAAAAGTTAGTGTATTATTCTATAATAAAAATTATTTAATATTAATACAAGTTTTTTTTTTTTTTTAGTTTTTAAAATATTTGAGGGTGACATTTTAATAACATAAATAGATTATTTAAAATATTTTTTAATTATATTATATTGATTTAAGAAATATTTGTCACATATATCAACAAAGGTGCCTATTTTTATACACAGGTTATTCTCATCGCATGTTTGTAATGTTATTAATACATATAATAATATATAAAATTATTTATATAAAAATTAGATATAATATATTATAATTAAAATATATTTATTTAAATTTAATATATATATATATATATATATAATATTTTTTGAAAATTTTAGCCTAAATTAGGACTTATGTAGCAGTAATGACGCTCAACACTATTATCATAACCTTGTTATCTGATATATAAATAATTTAATTAATTAATTAATTTTACTTCTAATTTTTTAATAAAAAATATTTATTTATTTTTATTAAAAAATATATTTTAGATTACAAATAAATTTTTATATATGAAAGAGGTTATGTAAACCATATATTTTTTTCCTCATTTTCATTATTTTTTTAAATTTTGTTTAAAGAGTTATATGTTTTATATTTAAAAAATAATGTATATAACATAGCTATAATATAAATACATACTTGTATATACTATTCATTTATCTTATTAAATTTTATATTTTATTTCCTATCATGAAAATATAATCTGTGGCATGACCAATGAATATGCAAACAAATTCGTAATTATTCCAGTGGTAATTATATTAAAGAATGTGCAGCATATCTTCTGAGATTCAGATTCTCTCAAGACAGACAAAAGTATTAGTTAAGTTATTTATATTAAATTTTAGTGTTCATTTATCTCAAATTATAAAAATTATTTTTTAACGTGTTAATTTAAAAAACTTGATAGGTTAAAAAATAATAATATTATTTTAATAATTTTTATTGAAATATTTTTTCATTAAGCGGTTAAAATTTAAATATTTAACGATAATAAAATAACAACTAATATAAAAATATTTCACTAAATATTTATTTTAATATTTAATCACTTATTTTATTAATTTTTTAGTTTCATTATGAAAAATATATATATTTAAAAAATTTATGATAAAATATTATTATTTTTGATTTATTTCGTAAATGATTATATATAAATTTGATTTTTATTTTTATTAAATATTTCGTATTTTAATCACATTTTTATTTAAAAATAAAAATAAAAATTTAATAAAATAATATTTAATTTTTCTTCTTCTCAATATTACAGACTAAAAATCATACAGAGATTAAACAATACCACCTTTAAAATTTGAGTTGCTAATGGAGCCCGTCTTCCTAAAAACGTAATAAACTTCATGCAAGTTTAAATATATGCAAAATGATATTATGCTAAAAGCATATAAATATATCATCACATTATTTATATTGAGTGAAAATTTTAAAAAAATATATAATTTTATCATTTTTAAAACTATTTTATCACATACAAAATATAATTAATATAAATATAAATTTATATAATTTTTAAATTAAATAATATTTTACCATTCCCTCATAAATTAAAATTTATATCTTGTTAATAATTCATCTCCTTGACAATATAATTTTTTTTTTTTTTAAGAAAGGAAAGAACTTTGTCCCATTTGAATAGTAATAAAGCTTGCGCAAAACAAACGTCGAGATGATGTCACTGTGACATGTATCAAGGGAATAATACATAACATCAATCTAAAGCGACACCGTATTGATTGATATTATTTTTATAGAATTAATTTATTTTATTTATGATGTGGGTTTGGCTTTTATACAGAGATGTGGTTTTTGGGGTGGCCAACATACATCATTTCTTTTTGTCCCTGTTTGTAGGTTGTCATCATTTCCATCAGATTACATCCCTTTTAATTAATCTCATTCTCAGCTTTCAGCTTTCAGCTTTCACCAACTTGTTAAATATTTTTTTTTTATTTCACATCTAATTTACACATTACATATAAACGTAGTTACAGAGATGGCCCTTAAGTGAAGCACTAGAGTCGCCACATATTTCACTTATTTAATTAGAATTTTGATTTATTTTTAAAGAGCTAAATTTTAAAGATTTTATTAGAATAACGTATATTATAGTGAATTTTATTTTATTAATTTATGTTGATAATAATTGACCAAATAATATAGAGATAGAGAAAATTTTGTTTAGAAAAAATAGAAAAAAAAATCCTTCAAAATCTTTATGCCAAAGATAAGAATAACTGTAGATTTTCTTACCTATATTTCTATTTGGACATAACCTAGGTGTTTGTGTCGAAGAGCAAACTGGATTATTATGTATGATTTGAGATGAAGGCAAAATTCAGGTAGTCATTGATTCATATTTTGTATGAGCTTTTATTATGTGTGATTTGAGATGGAGGTAAATTTCAGGTAATCATTTATTCTTATTTTGTATGAGCTTTTGAGCTGATCTTAGACAGGTGGATACCTAAAGAAATTAAAATGTGTATATATATATATTATATATATTTAATAAAAAAACCAAGAGTCATTGTTGATTGCCATTTAATATTTTTATAGTTTAGATTGAACTCGTAGGAACAAACCAACTACCGGGTAAAACATTTAGAATGCAAATAATGTTAGAAACAAGGGCATTGGAAAGAGCCAGACAGTTCAAACCACACTTCGAGGATGGTGTGGATCATATATTACTACAAAAAAAGGTATTAAAATTAGTTAAAAATTGATTTTAAATAAAATTATTTAAAATGTAAATTCAGTTTATGCGGTGAACAGACTTTAAATTTTTATTTTTTTTACAAAATTTACTCATTTTTATTATACTCAAATTAAAATCTGTATTCAGTCACTAAATAAAAAAAAATTTGTTTAATAAATAGTTTAAATAATACAAATAATTAAAAAATAAAATATTAATTAATAGGAAAAAAATTATCACGGTGTTGTTCTATGTTATTCAAGATCATCATATTCTTTTCATGATATTATAATACAAACCTACATATATAATACAAAAATTTATACACATAAATAATAACACATAATAATAGAAAAAAATATGAATAATAAGTGCGTAGAATTAATAGAAATACTTACAAGAGTAAATGAAGTGACAAAATGAAGAAAATGAAGAAAAATAGCGTTTTGAAAGTGAGAAATGGGTATAAATTTTTTGAGTATTTTGCTCAAAAAATAGGGGATCTAAAATATTAGTTAGAGAGAAAGAAAACCCACTAACCGACGTTGGAATTGGTGGTCGTAGGTGATCGAAAAATGAGAAAGAGTGGAGGAGAAGTGGAGGAGGTTTTGGGTTTTTGAGAGTTATGCAACACTTGGAATAGTTTCTATCTGGGGAAGAAATAAGAGAAAAGAATTTATCCACGTGTGTAGCATCAGTTCTATACCGAACTGACTTTAAATTCATTATAAGTCAATTTTTTTCAAAAACCGACTTTACATATCGACTTAAATACCCATTTTTGTAGTAGTGATATATCAACCCTAGGAGAAAGGGTTGTAACAGACATAACAAATTGGGCCATGTGAGTAGAGCATTCGATCAAGGAGTTGCTCTAGCAATTTTCGAACATGAGGAGATCCATAGAGGAAATGCGAAGTGAGATGAAAAACGAAGACTTGGAGTTGAGGAGACAAGCCGAGGTGATGAATCAGGAACGATAGGTAATCCTTGAGGTCGAGCTTATTCCTGACAATACATGAATAGGAATTGAAGGAAATGAAAAGGTTGATTGAATCATTGTCGAGCATGTGAGTGACATGAAGGTGCTTGATCAAGCTAATTGAGGTATGGATTGTATTGGTTATAAACCCGCTGTCACATAAGAAAAACATCTTGCAATCATGCAACCTTTAGGCCAGTTTGACCTAACACTCGATGAGAACTTATTATAGAAAAATACAATGTTGGTCTTAGAAGAGTTGACAAAGGAAAAGAATATAGGAAAGCTTAATCCAACCTTGATAAAATGTGTAAATAGTTGATTGCTTCACCTTTCTCGGATGCAAACGAATTAAGTGAGCCCTAACTAAGTTTGTGTCTCATAAATGTTAAAGCTACAAAGGAACGAAAGACCCTACAGCTCGTGTGCTCCTTTTCAAGATGACCATGTCTCTTCTTAACATGCCCCGAGACAAAATGGATGAAATATTGTAAGTCCTTTCCTGCCACCCTGTACGATTCGGGGGCAAATGGTTTAGTGATCTCAAGTCGGGCAATATTACATCTTTTGTCGAGTTGGTCATGTTGTTTGTTACTAACTACACCCGCAATAAGAAATAACAAACTATCCATATTTCATTGATAATCAAGCACCTTAGAGAGGTATGTTGAGAAGTTCAGGTCTCTTCATCGAACTTACAAAGATGGTACCTAGGATAATGGAAGAGGCTTACGAAGAAGCATAAAAATTTGTCAACTTAGAAAGGATGTTGAGCCGATCAAGAAAGAGTGTTTGAATACTCTTGAGACCGCGAGAAGGATAGAAAAAAGAAAGTTGAGTTCAAAAGAACCCAGATGGGTTGAGTATCAGGCTAATAAAAGGCTTGTCGGTTGATGATTATATGAAAATAGAGTCATTAGTACACTTTTATATTTAATATTTGTTCGTTTGTTTCAATAAAAATATTAAAATATGAAATTTTTAGTGAAAAAGAGATGAAAATATATTTTTTAAAATTGTTTTGGGATTTTTTATGTAGAACCAATCAGAAGATGCCACATGGATGCTACACAAGCAGAAGAGCTGACCATTCATGGCCACATGGATGCCACGCTAGTAAAGAGGGCCAATCAGAGCACACCACGTGTACCAGATGATTCAAGTCTTATCATGTGTCAATATGGTGTTAATTTTGAATTTTTTCATGCAGTTAACGAAAATGTCATGCGTCTTCACATGATTCATCTATTTGTTCCACCGAGGTACCACGTAATTCGTATATGTGAATCACAACATGCCATGTGGTGCTGACTTAGCACATGTAGACTACGACCAATCCACCCCGTCACTCGTCGCTCTCTAATTCATCAAATGAATCTCTTGTGCCACGTGTTGTATTCATATTAGTTAATACTGTTAATTTTTCTTTTTTCATCTCAACCTTTGATCTGAAACTGATCTGACTATTCAAATTCCATCCGAACCTAATTTAATCTCGTAATTACCCTAAAAACCCTTATAAGCCAAAAATTATCATTTTTTATCAATTTTTAGAGTTAAGAAGAGAGAAAAATACATAAAAATTCAAAAGGAGATACAATTTTGGTGAATATTCAATAAGATATTAGTGCTATAATTCAAGAGATTGATTGTATTTATTTCTTTTCTCATTTCTTCATCAATTTTATGTTTTTTTTTATGAAAAATATGAGAATTATAAACAAAATCATATCTAGTTAATTTTTTAATATTATGAACCCAAATTTTCTACATGTGATGATATAATATCTTTATCCCAATTATGATTTCAATTTAATTGTATTATTTAATTTAATTTTTATGTTATTAATTATTTGACAAATAATTTATTTATAGAGGCAATTAAATAAATTTAATAAAATTATTTAATTTTTTGTCTTGATTAAATAACATGCATAGTTTCTAGGCAGAGATGTATAATTCTTATGTATATGATCCATAATTGATGAACTTAATGAGTAGTATGTAATTTCATTGACATGAAAATATGATTAGGTTAATTACTATATGACATGTAGTATACTTAAAAAAGGAATATATACTATGTTAGATTCAATTTACTATGTAATTGATTGGTAATTGTATTGTAGGAATTTTATTTATTCATATGTTTAGAAAATTTGGGGAATAAGTATTTCTAGATATTTTCTCATATATCTTCTTAGCTGTGAATTCTGAGTTAATTAATTATTGTTATTTATTTTTAGTTCTTTTAATTTTTTTTCTTATAACATAAAAACACAAAAAAAATTGATTTTTATTTTTTAGTTTTAAAATTAGTTTCTAATAACATAATCATCATGAGAATATCATTATATTCATTGTTACGATAAGTATACTTGTGTATTCATTGCACACAATTTGTGTCGATCGAGTTTTTTGCGCCAACTTAGAAAGGGAGTTGAGGTTGATAAAAAAAGAGTGTTCAAACACTCTTGGGGCCACAAGAAGGAAGGAAAAAGGAGAGTTGAGTTTGAGAAACCCAAATGCACTGAGTATCAGGTCGATAAAAGACTTTCCAATCAGAGTTCAAAACATAGGAATTCCTAGAGCAAGAGTTCAAGATCATGAGTGAGGTCACTCTCACCCTTTAGAGGACCCCTTACTGAGAGTAAGGCTCATAGAAGCAGTCCTTATTTTGGAAAGGGAGTAGAGTGTTCAGGTTTCCTTCTCGGATGAGAGCTCTAAATAGGGACACCATCAAATGGTATGCATTCCATAAAGATATTAGATACAACACTAGGAACTATCGATAGTTGAAAAATGAGACTGAGGAGTTACATTCGAAAGGATATCTAGGCAAATCGGTAGGTACCTCCAGTCAAAGAACAAAGGTTAGACCTATTAGGGGCATACCTCGATAGTTGTTGCTATAGTAGAAAGGTAGGTTGCTCGAATAAATGAAAATGTCTGTATAATTCACTCTATCCATAAAGGACCAGGTCTTAATGGTGAGTCAAGCAATACTAGAAAAAGATACACCATAGAAACACGAAATGAAGTGAACATTGATGAATATAGATTTCATATAAAATGTAATGTCACCCTCAAAAATTTTAGCGAGGGGAACGGGGTAACTTGTTCACATAAGGACCTTATTGTCATAACTTTAAGAGTAGGTTAGTGTAATTTCTGTCGTATTTTAATTGAAATGGGAAGATATGTCAATCTTCCACTCCTATCCATCCTCCAAGCATTGGGTGTATGAAAATAAGACATCTTGAAGAAGGAAATACCCCTCGTGGGGTTTAATAGCAGTACCACATATGCCCTAGGGACAATCAAGCTACCTATAATAGTAAAGGGATCTATTATAATGTCTAACTTTTTGGTGGTTTGTGCATCAACACATTATAATTTGATACTAGATAGACCATGGATATATAAAATGAGGATGGTTCTCTCAACTTAACATTAGATAATTAAGTATCCTATTGAGGAAGGAATTATGGAAGTTTGAGGTGATTAGGAAAAGGCTCTCATTGATTTTCTCCATAAAAATCTAGATGTTTTTTTTCTAGGACCCAATGATATGCCCAAAATTAACCCTAAAATCATTACCCATAAGTTTAATGTCAACACATTTAGGAAAATGGTGTAACAAAGGAAGAGGAAGTTCTCAAGGAAAAAGAATGAGGTTATCATATCACAATTCAGGTCATTGAAGGATATGGGGATCATCAAGGAAGTCGATTATTCAACTTGGCTCTCGAATATGGTGCTTATCTCTAAGTCTTATGGTGTTTCTCAGATGTGTATTGCTTTTACTTATGTGAACAACACATGCCCAAAGGATTGTTATCCTCTTCCTAGCATTGACCAACTTGTAGATGCAATGATAGGGTATGACATCATGAATTTCCTTGATGCATATTCAAGCTATCATAAGATACACATGAGCATGAAGGACAAGGAAAAAATGACCTTCATAATCGAGGATGTGACCTTTTGTTATTAAAGAATGCCTTTCGGTGTGAAAAATGTTGGTACAACCTATTTAATGAACAAGATGTTCGTAGGTCTGCTTGGTTGTAACATGGAGGCATTTATAGATGACATGATGGTAAAGATTGAAAAATCCTCAAACTATGTCTCAAACCTTAGTGAAGTATGTTTTTGATATCAGCTAAAGAATATTCTTAAGATACCTTATATTTTCTTGGGATATAGAGGCTAATCTTGATAAAATTAAAGCACTAGTGAGCAAGAAGTCACCCTTTGATTTGAATAGGGTTTAGCAAATGAATGGTCAAATTATTGCATTGAGTTGGTTCATATCAAGATGCACCAACAAATGTTTTCCTTTTTCAAGCTGTTGAGAAAAAATACCTTTATTTTTTAGAACAAGGAGTATGAGCATACCTTCCAGAGTATCAAAGTCTACTTAGGTCAGCCACCAATCTTTCTCAGTCATCATCGAGGTGAGATCATGTACCTTTACCTTACTATCACTACTCAAACGGGTAGTGTTGTACTACTTGTGAAAAGGGAAAAAATTCAACATCTAGTGTACTATGTTAGTTAGGTCCTGACAATGCTTACAGAAGGAACCTGATGCTTGACAAAATAGAATTTGTATTCAAAGTTATGGCCCAAAAGTTGAGACATTATTTTGGATTGCACACTATCATCATTCTTACTTCCTACCCACTAAAAACATACTTAGTAGATGAGAGGTCTCAAGCAGGTTGGCCCATTTATCTATTATGCTCGGAGAGTATGATATCAAGTTTAAACCATGCACTATTATCATGGCACATGTTATAGTAGATTTTCTAGTCGAGTGTACTAAAAATTAACTGCCACAACATGAAAGGTCATTTGGTTTTGACATTTATGCTCTAAAAATGGAGAATAAGGCTACATGGAAAGAATATATGGATGGCTTTAGTAATTTCAAAGGAGCAAGTATAAATGTAGTTATATGGGACAACGATAAGGGTGTCTACAAATATTTAGTCCAAATAGCCTTCCTAGTAACAAACAATGTTACTGAGTATGAGACTATAATTTTTGGAATGATGACTTTGAAAAGGTTGGGTGCTCTAAGCTTAGTATTGTTTAGAGATTGAAGACTAATCATCAACCAGTATTTGAGAACTTTTGAAATGAAGGATGATAAAATGAGAGATACATGGAAAGGTTGAAGCACGAGTGCTCATAACTTAAGAGCATCAAAATAGAACAAATCTCTTGTAATAACAATAGTTACATTGATGCTTAAATGATGTTGGCATTAGTATATGACACTAAGAATTTGAGGATGGTGATTGTAATGGTGTTGTCAAGAGCTAGGCCATCAGAAGCTTCCAAGGATGTAAATCAAGTTGAGAATTTACTAAGGTCATAGTTCGACCCTTTGGCCAAATATTTGAGCACTGGCGTCCTTCCTAAAGATAAAAAGAAAGCACATTCCATTGTTTGTAATCCAAGTAGCTACTTCCTTCTAAAGAGTAATTTGTATAGAAAAATGCCATTGGGGCTCGATCTTATTTGCAGTACCAGTGAGGCTAGCCTGGGCATTCTTAGGGAGGCATATAAGGGTGATTATGGATCTCACTCTAGGGGCTAGGGGCTAGAAGCTATCACATATAACCATACACTTGGGGTAATATTGGCCAACTATGTTGGTAAATAGGGTAAAACACTCTCAAATGTGTGATAAGTGCCAAAGGTTCAACCTAGTCTTACACGTTGCCTTCACACCTATGATTGGTGTGGTTAGTCTTTGGTTGTTTTACAAATAGGGTCTAGACATTGTTGGGCCTATACCATAAGTTTCCAATCAAAAAAATATTTTTTTGGTTGCAATAAATTACTTTTCTAAGTCAACTGAAGTAGAGGCATTAAATAGGATCCATAAAGAAAAGGCCATGAATTTCTTATGGAAAAACATTATATGTCAGTTTAGCCTATCTAAAGAGATAGTTATAAATAATGGAAGATAATTTACTAGCAGCAAGGTGAAAACGTTCATGCAAGGTCATTAAACAAGCTTTTCCATTCCTCCCTTTATTATCCTCAGGTTAATGGGCAAGTAGAGTCATTAAACAAGCTAGTTCTAACCTTGTTCGAAAAGAACCTCGAATCATTAAAGGGAAGGTCAATTAAGGAATTTCATGGTGTGCTTTAGGAAATTCGAACTATTCCAAAGGATTTACCAATGAAACATCATTTTCCCTTGTCTATGGGATCGAGGTGATCATCCTGAATAAGGTGGTTGAGCCAACCCAAAGAGCTACCATAGAAGAGTCCAAAAATAATTCATAAAGATCCTTGAATTTAGTATTGGTGGAAGAACTTTGTGATAAGTCCCAAATATGTGTCGAAGATCAAAAGTGACGAATAAGAGTGTATTATGACAAGGATATTTGGTTCAAAGCTTTATATATAGGAGATTGGGTTCTAAGGTAAATGTTACTGAATAAAAAATAATGAATGGTCAGAAAACTTAGAGCTAATGAGAAAGGTCCATACAAAGTTACACTGGTTACACCGGTTAAAGAATATGTCCTAAGTAACATCAATGGGCAGCCTAAGGCAATGAGCTTGAATGCTTCATACTTAAATAAATACCACTTTTGATAAGGGAATAAATACCCTTTTTATCATTTGTGATGTTATACTTTGACCTTGTAAATTATCATGTGTAATGGACAATGGGGCATCGAGTAGCCCACTTTTGATGTAATAGAAAAAATGTGCCATTCCGAGTCATCTTCAAAAAATTGAGTTCATCTTCTAGGTAACAAACCAACAACAGCACTTGGGCAAAGCCTTAGAAGTCTTGGATTTTTGGCATTGTACAGTTCCAAGTTGAAGAGGCACTATCTCGATATAAACAACTTGAGTACCTAGGTAATAAAATAGGTAGACCACTCGTGTAAAGCCTTGTGAGTCCTGGATAGCTTGAATTATGCAACTCTAGGTGAAAGGGAACTATCTTGACATAAGTGAACTTATTTCCTAGGTAACAAATCATGGAGAGCACTCAGACAAAACCTTGAGAGTCTTAGATAGTTGGAGTTGTCCAGTTCTAGGTCAAATGGTGCCATCTCGACATAAAAGAATTGATTACCTAGGTAACAAACTAAACTAAGCACTCAGGAAAAACCTTAGGAGTTCTAGATAACTATTATTGTCCAATTCTAGGCTAAATGGGCACCATCTCTACATAAATAAGTTGATCACCTAGGTAACAAATCAGGTAGAACACTTGGGAAAAGCTTTGGAAGTCTTGGATAGCTGACATTGTTCAATTCCAGTTGAAAGGGCCATCATCTCAACATAAATGAGCTAATCACCTAGGTAATGAACCAGGTAGAGCACTCGGGCAAAGCCTTGGGAATCCTGGATAGAAGGTGTTGTCTAGTTCGAAGCCAAAGGGGTGCCATATTGACAAAAAAAGTTAATCACCTAGGTAACAAACTAGGCAAAGTAATTGGACAAAGCCTTAGGAGTCTTGGATAGCTGATGTTGTCTAGTTCCAAGAAGATGGGGCACTATCTCAACATAAATGAGCTAATTACTTAGGTAACAAATTAGCCAAAACACTCGAGCAATTCCTTAAGAGTCCTACATAGATAGCATTGTCCATTTCTAGGCTGAAAGGGCACTATCTTGACATAAATGAGCAGATCACCTAGGTAATGAGCTAGATAAAGCATTTGGGCAAAGCCTTGTGAGTCCTAGACAGCTGGCATTGTCCAGTTCCAGACTGAAAGGGCACCGTATCAACATAAACAAGTTGATTTCCTAGGTAATGAACTAGGTAGAGGACTCGAGAAAAGCTTTGGAGTTTTGGATAGCTAATATTGTCCAACTCTTAGTGGAAAGGGCATCATCTCAACATAAACGAGCTAATTGACTAGGTAACAAACCAGGTATAGCAGTCGGGTAAAGCCTTGGGTGTCTTGGATAGTTGGTATTGTCCAGTTCTAGGCCAAAAGGCACCATTTTAACATAAAAAGGTGATCGCCTAGGTAATGAACTAGGTAGAGCACTTATGCAAAGCCTTGGGAGTATTGGATAGCTAGCATTGTCCAATTCCAAGTCATGGGGAACCATCTCGACATAAACGAGTTGATCGCTTAGGTAATGTACCATGCATAACACTCAGTAAAGCCTTGGGAGTTCTGGATAAACAGTGTTGTCCATTTTTGGGCCGAAGGGGCACCATCTCGACATAAAGGAATTGATCGCCTAGGTAACAAACTAGGAAAAAATAACAATAATAATGAGAAATAAAATAAGCCAAGTAGAGTTTAATTTTAACATTCATTTGTTTGTAGCAACACATTTATTCATACATTACATAAATAAGAAATACAAACACAACATAAATAAATAAATGCAAATAGGGGCACACAATTGAGCGATTAAGTGCCTCGCATCCTTCTGGTCTCACAATGGTTGTTCATATCAGATACTTTAGGGCAAACTAACGAAAAAAATCTCAACCTATACCTCCTTTATGATATGAGGTAATTTCTTTAAAACTTCGGTCAAGGAGAGGTTTGGATCCACTAATTACCTCTTGAGGTCTTGGCTCGTCTCATCACTTCTAGAAATACTACCTCACCCTATTTAAAGTATGTATTGGCCAATGGGTCTCTTTCTCAACATGAACGATCAGGGCACCTATTGCCTTATCATGACAACGTGTTGTATCATCCAATCGATCCCTTAAAAGATTGACTTCATCTTTAATGGGCTCAATAAATTCCTTGTCTACTATATCCCCAAATTTTAGTTTTTCAACCTCCACTTTCACTTTTTAAGTATCGTTCTTGAGTAAGAGAATATTGAACAAGAAGACCGACCATTTTCCATAATATTCGAGAAAACATACTATCAAATGATACATGTGCTTTAAACGTATTATAAGAATACCCCCTTTATAAGACTTAATTTTTTATAAAGGCCAACTAGTGGATCTCATATGTCATTCATTCATAAATATAATATATATGCTATGGCAATTAATGTAATATAATACATTCATTACATTAATCAAAATAGTCGTAAACTATTCTTTACATATAATGGTGCAATCTTTTGGTTAACAATGAACAAAAGGATAGAAAAATAAATTAACCAAAAAAGGACTAGGAGATTTATTGTTTTGACTAGTAGTATAGAAGATCGATCTCAACCTCATTGCCAACCTTAGCCTGTTGGTGATCATCTTTCGCTACAATATAAGGAGAACAATCGAAGGAGGGTTAAGGTCAAGGATCTGGTAGTAGTCTTCAACCCTACCTTTGGATACGACCTTCAGCTTGAAGAACTGCATAACCTTGTTAAAGCCAAACTGGAGAACTTTACTAGTTTTTTGTTTTCCTTTTTCGGCCTTCAATTGGGCTTTCTCTCCAAAGGATGCTAGCTTGTTAAACCGTTCCTCTAGGTCATGTAGTTGTTTCTCAACCTCTTTCTTCCCTTTCATAGCGACCTCTTCCTTCCTGCCCAATTCCACTGCTTATACTTGGAGGACAATCACCTTTGAAAGTGCGATATGATGGTTCTTTTTCTCCTTTTAAAGTAACTCTTTCATATGTTTGATCTCTTGTACCTTGTAATAACGAATAAGGATCATTACCTATAAATAGTGAAATGGGGGTGAGTATACTTAGTCGATCAAATATAAAACGAGGTAAAATAGTCAGGCTCACCTCCAAAATTTTCTTGTTTACAATTGTAAAAGCATCAAACTTCTTGCATATTTCGACTAAGACAACTTCATTTAGACTTATAGGCATCATATTGATGAACTCATCTTAGGAAGTTTGTTACCCATAATGAGCTCATTAAATGGGCCTAGTGTTTCTCTAAAGTTTACAAACTTACCCTTTCCATTCGTTTGAGTGGGTGCAATTGATGAAATAGAGATGGAGTGAGAGACTACAGCCTCTATCGATGTAATGAGAGCTGTTTTTATATCTTGAAAACCCAACCATACTTCATTTATATCTTTTGGTACCACTTTCCTCCTCTTCAACTTGGAAGTAGTGGATGTGGTAGGAGCTTTTTGGGTTGTCCCAAAGTTGGATAAGAGATAGTCAAGCAACACGTCATCAATATTCATGTCTGTATAACAAGAAAAAATAAAAGTTAGTCGAACTATAACATAATCAAAACAACAAGCATAGTAAAAGCTATGATCTTTAGATATTATCCCAAAATTGGAGCTAAACCCCTATGGGCTCAAACTATGCCTCTTTTTCTTTTGTCTTCAGGGTGGTGTATGATTTATGCACCATTCTTGTTTTACGCATGCCCGACCCTAAACAGATCATCCTAATAGTTGCAAACCTTGGCTCTAACAGAACCTCATCCCATGGAGTTGGTGTAGGAAAATATTGTTGGAGTAAGGATAGTCTACTCTTTGCATCATGCCTCAAGTTTGACACATAAAAACACAACCTTCTTAGAATGGCCTTAATTTTTCCCCATATCGGAGAAATTAAGATGCTTTTATCTTCGGCCTCCTAGTGATTGGAAACATAGAAAAATAATTGGTTTCAGTTTCTATCATTATCAAGAAGTTGGTCGCTCATCCCTCCATCTTGTTTAGTCGACATGTATATATGATAAGGGTCTAACAAATTTCGCTTTAGATTGTAGGCCTCATTAAACTCAGGCATTCGAATTGTCACTCCTAGCTCATTTCCCAACAAAGTGATACATAATAAATACCTCCACTTATTAGGAAGCAACATATCGTGGCTTATTTGAGTCTTCCTTAAGAAGTACCTAATGAAGTCGGAGCTATCCAGCCCTCTAAAAGGGTATCTTTATCAATAATAGTTAGGTTGGGAATTCGAATTTGTACAGATTGAAAAATGTCGTATGTTGCCCTTAGCTTGGCAACATCTTCCAACCTAAACTCATGAGGTATGGGCTCAGATATCCATCCTTTAGTCAGATTCCTCGTGCTAGACTCGAGAGACTACTATGCTCGTTGAGACCAAAATATGGATTGGAGTGATGGCTCTTAGTTAAGTTGTGCTTATCGAAGGCATTGTGACGATTAAATTATACAAGCTCCCCGAGTCACTCACCGAGCTCGAACTGAAGGTTAAACCTGAAATCCCTAGTGACTCAAAGCCTTGAGAGCCCACTAACCCTTCTTTGCTATCACAAATTATTACACTATCCAATTTAGGGAGATTCTTAAGTTGTTTATCAGTCATAACTATTTTTTGGGTTTCTAATATCGGGATGAACCTATATAAAAGGAAAATAAATAAGTGAGAGGATAAGTTTGACAAGAGATGTATGAATATAAAAGAAACAAAGTACGATAGTAAGAAAATTGACCTAAAATGAAAGGAAAATTATTAGAAATGGGTTGGAAGGAAGAACACTCATAATATCTTGAAGAGGTTTAGCCAATTAAAATCTTATTGTTTAGCTTAAACCCAAAAGGATTGGGTAAAAAATATTAAAAACTGGTCTAAAGTGATTGAATGTTGGGGAGAAGCGACAAAGATTTTCTAAAATGCAACAAGCTGATAGAATGCGAAAGTGAATGGGACCTTTGGAAGTGTTGACCCATATTTATATTTTTTTCATCTCCCACTAATGTTTGAAATTCAAAAGTCAAATGATGATGTATGTCTTAGAGCGTGGTTTTGACGTTTTAGAAGCAAGCACCACGGCTCGAATGTGTTGGACACTCTTTCATCTCTGTCCTCGCCTCCGAATTGAAAGAATAAGAGACTCGATGTTTGAACGTATTCTACGTGTTTGTGTCGAGGAATATATCAAATTACTATGTATAGTCCGAGGTGAAGATTGGGTTCATGTTATCATTTACTCTTATTTTGCAGGAGCTTTCGAGCTAATTAACCTTACAAGGTATACGCGGACTCCTAAATTGACTTATGTATATATATATTATATATATCTAATAAAAGACTAAGAATCATTGATTGTCATTTAATATATCTTTTTATTTTTTAAAATGAATAGTCTTCTAATAATTTTAATTATAAAATTCATCAAAATCTATAAAAATTTATAAGTTTTTAAAATATTTAAAATCAATAATTTTTTTTATACATCAATATTTTTAAAAGCTTTCATAAAATTCTATATAAAATTATTAAAAATCTAGGATTAAATATACTTGTAAAAAAAAGTCACTTATTAAAAGAGTTTGTAAGGACCTAAATACATATTAATTATCACTAAAATATTACGGTAAGTGTGTTGCTCACTGCTCCCCAATTCTTTAAAACCCTTCACCCATTGATCAGAAACATCATATTCACAAAGGTTATTAATTTAGATGAATACATTTCTTCCAAACATGCATGAACGACGCCTCTTTGTAAACATTTGCCTTCAGTTGTGCTAGTTAATCAAAAATAAAAAATCAAACATATATATATATATATATATATATTTTATCAATCAGAACTATATCTTAATATAATTAACATAATCATTTTTCATTAGATATCGTATCATCACATCGATTATATTTAATGCTCAAAACCCTACTCTATGCACTTTTTAAATAATCAATACTTCTTCATTTAACATATGTGTCAGTGTTTAATTAATCCCTCAGCACATATATTGTATGCGTGATTGCATAGGTAGTATGTATGTAACGGTTATTGGGAAGAAACTATTTTAAATATCAAAATTATTTGATCAAAATTTTAAAGTTATTTTATTTTTTTTTTGTTAAAAAAATGTACCAATAAAAAAATTTGGATAATAAAATCACATATTGTAATAATATTTATGATTTTAGGTATTTAAATAATAATATGAGTTATTTGGTTGGATTTATAGCCATTATTAGAAGAAAGTATTTGAAAACAAACTAAAATATTAAAATTTATAAGTATAAAATAGTATTATTTATATCTATTTTATATATTTTTATTATTAAAAAAATATAATATATAATTTTATTTTAAATATAATCTAATTAGATTCTAATTAAATTAAAATATGATCATTTACGTTGAATATCATTCAATTAGACACTATTTAATATTATTAAAATATTATTTTTATGATATAAATTTTTAAATATTATTTTTTATAATTTGCTAAATATTTTTACCATACTTGATGCTTGAGTCATGTAATCAATTCAAATATTATAATATAATTTTGTTCAAATAGTAATTGATCCTATATTTACATTAATATCTCACCTCCTCAAATTTAAATCTAATCCAACGATTACATATTTATGTATTATTTGATACATGATAAATGATGCATCTTTCTTGGTGTTACAACTATTCCTAGTACTAATTTGATAAAAATATTTACTATAATAATTATTAAGTTTTTACTTATGGTATAATATATTCGGAAAATAGTTTAAATATTTAAATTTTGGATAATTTATAACGATAAAATTTTGTTCATTTTTTCATTCATATCATCCAAAAATTTCATAATATTTTTGTCATTTAATTTCAACATCATGTAAGATTATATTATTTGATGTTTATTTAAATAATATTTTTAATATTTTAAGTCTTTTATATATGAAAATATTAGTAATTATTTTGCTCTTTTTAGTATTTTCTTCTTCCATTTATCAATTTCAAATTATTGATAAAGATATATTTTTAATTATTATCTCACATTAATATACCTAAATTATATATAGACTTTAAAATTAATTTTAGCTTTGATTTTCACACAAATAAATCTTGACATGTTTTATTGTGCTGACTGTTAGTTAAATAAACATCTAATTAATTTAATATGTTTATATGTTATCTTCGATATTATGATCTTTGGTGCAACTCTACATTTTGTATTATTATATAACATAAAAAAATATTAATTTTTCAACCTCTAAGAATTCCCAGCCCCCACCCCATATCTATATTCATATGTTAAATGGTGAAAGGCTTGGTTGGTTCTCGAACTATGTTTTTATTATTAGAAAGGTCTACAGACTCAAAAACTTAATATTTTTGTTTTCAAATTTATTTAATGCCACTGGTATATCTGGTTTATTACACATATTTCCAAATTGTTGCTATTTTTTCATTTAGATCCTAAAAATTAACAAGTTCGGAGATATAAGTGTGATATATTAGTCACAATTTATTTTTCAATTTTGAAAAAAAAAAATAACTCCCATAAAACTTACAATTATAAAAATAACACCCGTGTTACTGCCTCGTTCATTTTTACTATTAAAAAATTTCAAGATATTATTTCATATTGAATTAAAAGTATTTAATTGAATATGGTTCAAATTTAAATATAATTATTTATACTCATTTAACGTTAAATGATGTATAATAGAACACGTTTAATATTATTAGAGTAATATTTTTATAGTTATAAGTATTAATAGTATTATTTTTTGTACTTTTTAATTAAGACTTATATATTAAAATATAATAAATTAAGGATCAAAATATTAAATTATAAAACTTGCAATTACAAAAATAAAAACTCTTGATACTACCTGATTCATTTTTTATTATTAAAAGAAATTCTAACATATTATTTAACATTGAATTGAAAGTATTTAATTGAATATCATTTAAATCAAATACGATTATTTATATTTATTTAGGGGACATTTTATTCATAGAATAAAAAAAGACAATGAGAATAGTAATAGAATTGAATGTAAAGCAAACAATATTGTTATTATAGTATTTGATTTCACCACTAGAATAAAAGAAGGAATCGGTATTATAATGTTTGATTTATAAGTAAAATGGAATATAAAACACTCTATATTATATTAATTTTTTTATGTACAATAAAGTTTAAATAATTTCATTTAATTGGTATTTATTTTGTTAAATAAAATATAATATTAAAATTATTATTTTTTAAATAATTATTACTTAAAAGATTAAAAACAAGAAAATTATTTTTAATAATTTTTTTAAATTAAGATTTATTTGTATGTTTTTTAAAGATAAAATTATAATAAAAATAAGTACGAGAATGAAATAAGAATGATCGAAGGAGTGTGTTAAAATTGTTATTCTTTATCTTTTAAGAATACATTACATTATATTTATTATCTATAATATAATCATGTATATATTTAATTTTATTTTTATTCTTATATTAAATGTAGTAAACGTTAAATATTATTTAATTGAATATGTTAAATATTATAAAAATAATATTTTTTATTATTATAAATATTAATAATATTATTTTTTTGTAATTTTTAATTAAGAGTTATATATTAAAATATAATAAAATAAGGATAAAAATATTAAATTATGAATGACAATGTAAATTGGATACCAATAAATTCTATGGAATAAATTCTTTCATCCTAAATTAAATCATTGATTAAAAATTCTATGCAATGATTACCCCACGAGCCCCCATTTCCTCAAGGATTCCTTCTGGTTGAAACGTTCATTGTGAATCCGAATCCGTCCAAGAAACTCTCACAGACATCTCTCCAGCCTTTTTCAGTGACATGCCATGCCCATCTCTTCTTTGTAATCAGCTGTCTTTGACATGACCTCTCTTTCTCTCCCTCAGACATTTGGTTCGTACTTCTCGCTATGATTTTGAGAAATTTATGACTAAAAATAATACTATCATTTAAAATCAAGAAGGGTATATATTAGTGGGAATTGCTATCATTAATAATAGGTAGATTTTTAATATAGAAATACAATATTCAAAAATATTTTTAAATAATTAATTAATTATCTTAAAATATTTTTTAAATATTATTTAATTAATTAAATTATAAATTTTATCAAATTAATATATTTTTTTAAATAAAAATAACACTAAAATATTATTTAAAAAATATGGATGAAAAATAATATAAATGTAAAATCGTGACATTAGTATGAAACACCACAAAAAATTTATACTGTAATTAAGACCGTACACTTTTTTTTTTTTGCTCTCTATCAATTTTGCACACAATTCTGAAGTTCCTTGAAACAAAGTAAGTTATTTGGGTCGTTTGGATTTATTTAATAACATAATTTTAATAAATTGAAATTTTAATTATGTTTAAGTATTAATGTATATCTATTTACTCTTATAATTTATAAGTATAAATCGTGCGACCACTTAAAAAATATCCCACTTTTTCATTAAATAAATGTATACATCAAATGTTTTATTTTGAATTATAATTTTGTCACAATATAACACATTTTCGAAATTTAAATTCAACAGCATTGTTACATTCACAAAAGCTAATAATTAAATTATTAAAAATTAAAACCATTAATAAATCACAAGATGTTACTTCATATTAGACTAATTAATAATTTCAAACTAATTTTATAATTTAACATTCAATATATTTAGTTATGCATCTATTACTATCTATTTTAGTTCATGTTAAATATAATTTTTTTTGTAAATATGTAAGATAGGAAAATTCATTAGAATCTTAAACCACCTACCAAAGAGATGATGAAATTTGATCTTTTAATACTTAATTTAGTAATAAGATTTTTAGGACAGTAAGGAGATTAAGTTCTCATTTTATGATGAATAGAAAATAAAGTTTTTGTGATTATTATTAAATATTAGAGAGATTTAAGTTAAGAAATTCAATCTTGGATCTTATATGAACGTGTACAATAATAAATATATATAAAGAGTAGAGGTAAGATGATATAGATCTCTTATCCATGTAAATAGACTTAATTTAACATAATGATTATTTCTTTGTTTCTTTCAAACAATTAGAGGATAATTGTTGATTATTTATCTCTTTATAGAGATTATCAAATAATCATGTTGATTTAATTATTAAATGCTTATAAGGTTGGTTTATAAGGCATTCTGTTGGGATCTCTCATTATTCACCATGTGACATGTATTAAAATACACCTAATATCAACCCCTACACCTCCTAGGCTTGATAAAATAGAGAGGTTTGATTGTACTTTCATCGATACATAAGTTCACGCCTTTCCAAACACACTAGTAAATTTAGGCCCACACTTGTACATTATTTTAACTGTTTACTAAAGGATTTTAAATTATTTTTAAACATTTAACAGTGCGATGGTTTCTTCTCTCACTTTTGAGGGTGGGGGAAATTCAAATTTCAAACTCCAAGTTTGAAGCCCATGGGCTTATCCATCCAATTGTAGCCTTCAAATTTGCTTTTGGCCAGATGTATGAGATTGTTTTCTTATTCTATATATGCTAGCTCACCCACATTTCATTCTACACAAATCATTCTTTAATTTTAAGAGCTTATACTTCAGAGAGAGAAAGGATGGAATAGAGGAAAGAAATTTCCATGATTAGTTTCTTTTATCCAACCTTCTTATTTTATTTATTTTTCTCTATTTATATTACTTCATTGTGTAAAAAATGTAGAATAATTATTTTTTCATTATTACAAACACTTTGTATCCCACAACACTTACACCCACACTTTCCTGTACAGGCAGTGATGGATGATGGAGTGACGAATGTTCATGGCTAGATCTAGTCACCATGGGTGCACGCCGAGGTGGACAAGAATTAGAGAGGGTTGTGTGGGCTGGTGGGCAAGTGGAGGTTAAGTAAGGTTATGATTGATAAGAATCTGGGTAGTGATGATGTGGTTAGTAGAGCTTTGTACTTTAAGGGGATAACTAGTGGTGGTTTGGCTAGCAAGTCATTGGTAGACACCTCTCTCTAATGCTTGTCTAACAAGTGATGGTTTGGTAAGTGACACTTTGGATTACTACAAGCTAACTCTTAGTGATTTGGCCAATGGTGGTCGTATTTGAGTCATGCTGACAATGGGCTCAGGCCATCCCTATGTCTCAATTCTTCACATCTCATATGTTCGAGTGTTTATTTAATACAGGTTGAATCATTAAGCAATGATGACTTGGGTGCCATTTCGGTTGGCATTTCCTTATACCAAATGGGTTCTGACAAGGATAACATTACTTCCTTTACTATGATTCGATCTCATTCTAAGATGATGGACCAATTTTTTGATAAATCAAGGGATATTTTTTTAGATTTTGAGTCCATCACATTAATGCCTCAATGTTTATGTATAGCTTGAAGTAATCCTATTCTTGACATAGTTACACTGTCTACCATCCATTGTTTCTTTAGGTTGCAACTTCCCTTTTTGCCTATGGTATGGAAGTTCTCTCCACATATTGGTATGGATTTGAGTCATTTTCTACCCAAATGTTATAAGATATTGTTGGTTTATTAGGAGCTCTAGAAGGATCGTGGGAGGGAGCTAATCATTGAAGAGTTTACGTATTGCTATTACTCGTAGTTGTAGAGAAATAGTAAGGGTTGATATCACTTTAAGCTCTTTGATAGCTGGATCTTGATTGAGAATTTTCAGGATAGTAATAAAGGGTGTCAGGATGTTTTTTTCATAGCCATGGGCAACTTTGACATTCTATCTTCAAATATTTCTCATATGCCTACAAAATTTAAGAAGAATGATAGAGCATTTAAGACTTAGTCTTTGTGTTGGATATTTGGTTGTATTTTGACATGTTTCACCTTTTTAGTAGTGCATTAGACATGAGGTAACATTTCTTCAAAGTAGGAGGAGCTTATTGCATCACTTTTTTATCATTGTGTGGTGAGACATAATAGTGACTATCTCATTCTTTTTGAGAGAATGTCTATTGGGGCTTGGACCTAATGGTAACTATTTTAGAGAATTTTTATATCATATTACCTCTTACACTTATGTTTTTTTATGATAAAGTTGTAGTGTTAACCCTTTATTTTTTTAGGTATAGTTAATAAGCATCATTCTAGGAACAAAAGCAAGAGCATTACTACAATATGATTTCTCAAGGAGATCAATCTAGAAAAGGCTCTAGCATAGACCAGGAAAATATCTATGATAATAAAGAGTCTAGGTGGACTTGTAACAACATGATCCAAGTCAATAGGTTTCAAACCTATCTCATCCACAATTGATTTTTACATAACATAAATAGGTGTTGGAGAAGAATTTTTCCTCTTGGGAGGAAACTCAACAATAATTACCCTATATTGAGTAGATATCTTCCTTTTAGGATCCCCCAAGTTCCAAGCCATCTTGGTCTCAGGCTTGAGGGCTTTTAAAAGGAAAAGAGCCACTTGATATAAGGTGACTATTGTTGAGTTTCCTCCTAGGAGGATGGAGTCTCCTCCAATACTTGTTAATGTTCTGTAAAAATTGGTTGTGGATGAGATTGATTCAGAACCTATCAACTTGGATGACATGCTTGTAAGTCCATCTAGACTCTCTACTATCCTAGATATTTTGGAGCTTATTAGTCCCGAAGATGATGAAATTTATATTCTAGTTAACAGAGATTAATAGTTTGCTATAGACTTGGGTTGGGTTATTGTGACAAGTTTTGGTTTGAAATGTTGTCTGGAGACCACTAAGGAGGCACTACCTAGTATGGTTAGCATTTAAGATGTTTCGGAGGATGGTCACTATGGGTTAGAGTTGAAGTTGGAGAAGTCCAAGTAGGTAGATATTGTATGTGATGGGATACATGATGTGGTGGCAACCTAGGAGGCGATCAAGAAAGAGGTTAGTCGATTAGAGGGTACCTTAGAATAGGAGCAAATAACTTTGGCCAATAAGATGGAGTGGGTCTAGGAATTTTCTGAGAGCTTATGTCTATCATAGATGTAGATACAGATGCTCATAATTAACGTAAGTGTTGCTAGAGTTTTGTAAGTTGTTATGTACTATGAATCTGACAGGTACATCAAAGACACGTTAGATGTGTAGGCTCACAACTTCTAAACCCTAATGAGGAAATTTAAGCATGCCTTCCTAGATATCACTCTTTTGAGACTATCATTCTTAATGTAGAGAGGCATGCTTCTCGATATGGTAAGGTTACTTCCAATTGGGAGGATAATAGCTCCTGTTAGCCAGGTAGTGAGGACTTTAAGAAGACTAAGGATAATAAGTTAACATGTGGTGATGCTACTTAAGTTTCCATGATGAGCGGATACCATCACATTGTCCCTTAATTTTATGTTGTTCTAGTTCAATTTAGATTGATTTGTCTTACCTATATATATAAATAACAGTTGTTTTACTTTGTGTACTTCTTTACTTGTGTTTCTTCTCGCATTTTACTTTTTGCACTTCTTTACTTGTGTTGCTTCTAACATGTTAACTTTGACATTTGGTTTTATCTTGGAGTCTGATCGTGGTTTTACCTACTTGTGAGATTAATGGCCTTTTTGAAGTCCGTCTTATGTTTGTGACATCAATCGAGTGAGTTAGCGCGCAAGGATGGAAGGACGCACTAGTGGAGGATGAAGTGTAGGTTAGGTACATGTGATGAGACGATGCATTTGTGTCCAATTAACCATTCGCTTAGTCTTGTCCAGCTAGTAACATTTGTGTCCAGTCATATTACTATTAGGCTCTAACATCCTATATCTTCAACCATATCCTATCCAATTGACACTACAAGAGAAAAAAGGTTTTAGTGATAAACAACTTTCTCTTGAAAATCCTTAAATTTATCAAAAACTTATTTTGTCGATAAAATTATTTGTTTTCATATTCGTCTCAATACCATCATCGTAGAAAGTTTTTAACCAATAAAATCAATTTTGATTAGATAACTAATTAATGACAAAATATTTTGTTGGCAAAAGTTGAATATTTGATTCTACAACAAGACATTTTGTTGGAAAAACAAAAAAATATTGTTGCTAATTTTTTTATCAATGAAAAATTTATTTCTTGACAAACATTTTTGTTTGAGAAAATATTTGAGGACAAAAAAAATTGTATGGAATGAGTTTTCAAGAACAATAGTTATCCATTAGAAATAGAAAAATGAAGGACAAATAATTTTAGAGGTGAAAACTTTGAACAACAAATTATTTTGTTGATAAGAATGTCTAGGGGACAAATGTTTTGGTGAGGAAAGATTATCAATGATGATCACATATATAGGTGATAACTTTTCAGGGATGGACTAATTTTCAATGAAACCTTTTTAGGAGAAAATGTTTTTGTTGGTGAAAGTTACGAGGGACAAACAATTATGTAGATAAAGAGTTTTCAGGAATAGATTATTTGTAAGTGAAACTTTATGAGGGAGAAAAATGTTTATAGAGAAAAAAATTTCAAGAACAATTTTTTTTTTGTATGTGAAAGTTAACTAGATACAAAAAGGTTTGTAGAAAAAGAGTTTTTAAGAACAGATTTTGTTTGTAGGTGAAAATGTATTAGAGATAGAAATGTTTGTAGAGAAATAGTTTTCAGAACAAATTTTGTTGTTGGTAAAAAATTTCAAAAAGTATGGGAAAATAAAATAGGACAAATAGTTTGATTGGTGAAAAGTTTTGAAGGACAAACAATTTTATTGAGGAAAAAATTATAGGGATAAATTGGTTTGTAAGAAAAGTTTATCAAGAATTATTAGTTTTATTGGTAAACAATTTCTAGAACTAAAATTATAACTTTTTTTAAATACTTTTATGTATTTAAATTATATATGAAATTTATAATTTAGTTTTAAATTTAGAAAAAAAGAAGAAGAAAGAACTTTAATAAAAATGAAAAGGAAAATAAGAATACAATAGAGCACAAATTGAATATACAAATATACAAATGTTAAAAATATAAGATAATGGAACTATCAACACAAAGGTTTGAATGAAAAAATAAAAACTACCAACACAATAATAATAATTTAGTTTTAAAATAGTAAATATGACTAATAACGTATGAGTATGTCCATTAGCCCATGACATACTTTTGGGATTAGCTCCTTGCATGTAAAGCACCTAAGGAAATAGCACAAGTTGAAATCGTGCAATGATATCAACCAACACCAAACCCTTAGTATTCTTGGAGGTTCACTTTCCCTTTAAAATATGTAAAGACAAATTTTATTTAATTTTTGTTAACAGAGTATCCAAATAAATGTAGGACCAAACAATTGAAAGCAAAAGTGAAAAAAAATTTAAGCACAATTAGCAATAATTTTTTAGACTTGACTAAGAATAGTTTAGCAACAAAAAGAAAGAAAGAAAGAAAGGAAAAAAAAAAGATAGATCAAATTTCAAAAGCACAGGTAAAAGAAATTTTTGTAACACCAAAAAAATTGTTTGGTTTTTTCTTCAAAGAAGATTTTTTTTAATAATTGATTAATTGTACATTACAATAAGTATTTACTAACTTATTTAAAGAGATATTATGTATATAAAAAAATTCATAAGTAAATTGCTAATATTCATTTACAAGTTAATTAGATTAGGTTATATGAAAAAATCTTCTGATATATCCTCAATGTTACCGTAATCTAAACCAATTACTATTACCAAATACAAGAGAAAACTTTCATATCCAACCCACTAGCAAAAAAGAGTTTATTTTAATTATCTGGTCAGCATCTACAACACAACAGAAAAAGAAAATGAAAGAAATTACAAATCAAGTAGCATACTACTACCTTGGGTAGGGTATTGCCATTGAATCGATTTGCTAAGTTATAAACATGAACTTTCAGAGAGGTTATTACTTGTGCCGCCCTAACGCCTGTCACAAAATAGTGTTATAGAGTTTGAAAATGGAGTTGATAATTAAAAATAGAGGTGTGAATTATGACAAGATGTTGATAGGATTCTTGATATAATCTATTAATTTTTAAAATTTATCTCAGTTGTTCAATTTAATTTTTAATAATATGAGATGATAATGAAACAATATTAATTAAAATATTTTATTTGTCTCTAACGAGATTAAATAAAACAACAAAAAATAAAAAAATAATAGAAAATATGATAAATGATCATTTATAATTTAAGTTTAATAAGAAAAATGATACAATATATGTTTAAAATTAAGTCTATTAGAACTACAATTTAAATAAAATGAAATGAAATGAGATGAGATGTTATTTAAATAAAATTTGATAACATTACAACATGAACCTATTAGAAAAACTAAATGAGACATAAAATGATATGAACCAGTATACTTTATATCTCTAATTAAAATTAACTTGCAATCAATATTAAACTAAATGAAACAGGACAATCAAGATCACAACCATTGTTGCAACAGGGTATTGACTAAATGAGTAAATTGAAACTTAAGGTTACTAATTACAGTAGAGAATACAAGAAACCTGCGAAATTTTGCAGCAATCAAAGAATCAGTAGGCATAATCAAGTAAATTACATGACAATAACATGTATCAAGCGTTAGAACAAACCAATCAGATTGCTATGTAACGCCAAAGTCAAGCTTTAAAAAAAAAATTATCATAAAAGGTAAATAGAATCCAATTGTTAATTACAAAAGATAATAGAAGTTATAAAAAGAAATATAAACATTATAACATATAAAGCACATACAGCCATGGATAATATCTATTAATGTTGAATATCAGTAAAATTCATCTATACTAAGTCACACATTAAAACATTTATCAATAATAATAAATAGAGAAAAATACTCCACAGGTACCAGTATTAAATCAATACTAACATCTTTTATAAAAAAACTCTAAGAAGAACAAATTATTTTTATTAATATTATGAATAGAATAATAATATTTTCTTACATTTTATTTTATTTGCAAATAATTAAAAACTAAAAATTACTTTTTGCTGTAACATTTATCATAAAAAATGATTAAAATATTTAGTTAATAGTAAAATTTATCTTTCTTTATTGTCTTTTATAAAATTTAAGAAATTAAATAACATCTTTTATAACGTAAGAGATTAAATAACACGAATGTCTTAATATAAGGAAATTTTATCCCACCTCATCTTAAATAACACAAATTTCTTAATATAAGGAAATTTTATCCCATCTCATCTTAAATAATACGAATTTCTTAATATAAGGAAATTTTACGCAATCTCATCCTAACCTCATCCTAATAAATATATGTACGTAGTTTAGATTAAGCAGAAATGACAATGAACTGCAATTGACACATATAGAAATCTAAGAGACGTTAATATACTTACAAAACATAATGACATAAAAGGGAAGAGAACAATGAGAATATGCAAATTAAGATATGTTCGTATAATGCATTCAATTTTAACAGGGTATAATGCAATCACAATCTATGTAATGATGTTCTTCAGTCACATAATAAAATGCAACAATATGATATAGATAGGTAATTGAAATAAGATTAATCCAAACATCCATTTCAATCACCCGTAAAATTTAAGAAAGTTTTCAAGTTCCTTGTGCTGGAGAGAATCCTATAAGAGAGATTACAATATATGATGTCCAAAAGTATTTGTAAAATTCGAGTCTTTGTTTATTTATATAATAAATCCAGTCAATATGGCTAAGTCTAATTGGTTATGTACTCGATCTAACGTACGTATTGAATCATATTTATGACTCGAGAGTAAGTCTCCCCTAGGGCTAGATGTACTCTAGTAGGATTGAACACACGAGCTAAAAAATGGGTAGGCCATGGATTACTGTACCATGTTGATGCCGACCTGATCTTGGATTGGATCACGAGCCTGATGGACTAGGTCTTGGGTTGGTTTATGAGCTCATCGAACTAAGTCTTAGCATGGCTTAAGGACTCATTGGACTTGGCCTTGTTCGGTTTACAAACACATTGGAATTAGTCATAAGTTGGCTCACATATTCATTAGATTGGGCCTTGGTTTGGTTTACAAACTCATCGAGTTAGGCCTTAGTCTGGTTTATGGGTTTAAGGGGTGTTTGTACCAACCATCAAGTCTCTCATCCATCTAGTTCATATCAAACTAACTCTTCAGTACTTATTGTTAACCATTTATTATTTATATATTTCTTATGATCATTAATGTCTTTTTAGCTATCAATGTCATATCAAATTTTAGCTTTTAATATGTCATATCAAATTTTAGCTTTCAAAATGTTATATCAAATCTATTAAATGTAATTTTTTTTTGACATATTTACGTAGGGGATCCATTTCAAAACTATTCACATTTCTATAAAGCTCATCTCTTCAGAGAAAACTAGATTGAAAAGGAAAAAAATCAAGCTGTTTGTTGGGAAATTAGCCTACTACAAATAGATTTCACTCTGTTGCCAAAGATTTCAACAATCTTAGAAGGTTTTTCATATCGTTTCTTTGGATCTTAGTGCACGTAGTTGACTACAGATTGTTCCATCACTAAGGTAACCAACTCAACTTTTTTTATCCATGTTAGGTAATCTTTTTCCTGGCCTAGGATTCCCTAATAGATTTTTGATCTTGCATTTTTAGGCTAGTTGGGAAAACTAGAGGCTCAAACCAAGTTTTATCCCAAAATTTCAACTCGAATCCTTGTTTTTTTAACGATGTAAATATTCTTTCTTTTATTTGGTCTTTTGTTTTCATAAATGTCGTTGTTGAATTTATCAATTCACTTTTGTGGACGACCTTAACATTAGACCTAAATTTTCAAGTGAGGAGTCTACTTTAGCAGAAGTTTCTTATAACCCTACTATGGGTAGTCTTGATTGTAGAGAAAATGACTGTGTAAATGAATGGGCTATTTTATGGATTGCTACCCAAGCTAGTGTTCATGAGGCTAATTTGGCTCTTTCGACCACTTCTTATCAAATTATTATTAGATTATCCAAAGTCCATCTCATCCAAAATAATAAGGCCAAAGATCCCAAAAAATCCAAGGCCTTCCACTATTCACACAAAATATTCAAATTTTCAATGTGCAAGCACCCCGATTCTTGACATTCGAGGATGTTGTGAGAATTTTGGCTCAATATTCTTTCCCTAACAATGTTGCAATCATTCTAGCTTCTTTGAATCGCAATCCTCCTGATAGGTTTGTCACTTTTTATAAAGAGGCATTCGAAGTCATGTTGAGATTTTCATTACCCCGATTGATTCAGATGTTCTTGAGCTCCACATGCTTGGCTCCCAGTCAATTAAATCCAAACTCCTAGAGGATTTTGTTGTGTTTTTCAGTGGTGAGTGTCGAGCTAGGCATTGAATTAGGTATGCCTAAATTAAAGAATATGTACAATATAAAGAAAAATAGAGTGGATAAGGGTAGAGTCTATATGTCATCCCATTATGGTCGCGGGTTAGTACTCAATCTTTCCTTTCACTCTTTTTTCATATTCATATGTGCAAATTGGGGACAAAGTGCAATTTAAGTGTAGGGGAGAAAACTTCATTCTCTACTTTAGTGTTTAGTATGAATTTTATTTTTTAGGATATTTTTTTTATCTTTTTAGGAATTTTTTATCATGATTTGGGTAAAAATTGATACATACATGAAAATCAAATACATGCATATTTGATTGAAACATATGAACTCAATCATAGAATTGGTTGTCATTACTAGGACGAGGAACATAATATGCTCATTAAGATACTTATATTAATAATGTGATATGCTTGCTAGTTTTGATTGAATTATGCTAATTGATGGGATCTATCATATTTTAGAATCTATTTGATCATCCCTTGTGGTGAAATCTTGAATAATATTTGGCTTGAGAAATGATTTAGGCCTTTATTGGATCAATTGAGCCTTTCAAGCTGAGCATTATTTATATCTTTAGTCACCTATTTGAGCCTTACTAAGAACCATTCATATCTTTATGTCACATTTTTTTCCTAACTAATAAGTATTATCTTTACCCTTACACCTTTAGCTTGTATAAAAAATGCAATATATGTTATGCTATAGAGTAAGATGAAATGTAATGCATCTTACTTTTTCACATCTATTAAAAAAACTCATAATAACCCCTCTAAACAAAAGATATAAAATTAAAAATAAGTTTGGGGGTGTTGTGAGGCTAAAAAAAAGAGAAAAGAAAGTGAAGAAGAGATGTGGAATAAAAGAATGAAAAAAAATGGTAAGATAGGGTACATAAAAATATCAAATGAAAGCTCAATTCAAGTTAAATATTGCATGATGAATAAAAAGAGAGCTAAGTTGTATAAAAGCCTAAATATATCCATTTTCTACCCTCACATAAGCCTTACAATACAAGTATGTAAAGCTCTATTGATCTTTAGCTAAGTGCATATTTACATTAGTGAAAAGGGGTGTAAAGAATAGACTTATGAAACTTGTTCTAATACTTAGTTGATTTCATGAGTGCATTGGATGGCATCATATGCAACACACACATGAACCAATTCATCAAAAACCTTGCATATTCTTGTATTAATGGAATTTTGATTGATGGATATGTGAACTTTCTTGTCATATAATTGTATGAATTTTGAAGGGAATAGTTGTTGCTAAACATGCATGTATTAATAGATATATGTTTATGAATGTGCTGCTCATATCATTTTAGCTAGTTAAAATTGGCTGTGCTTGAGGGCATGCAAAGAGTTAAGTTTGGGATGTAATAACTCTATAAAAATAAAGTTATTTTGCCACTTGTGAACCATTTATTTTTCTTATTTTTTATTATATATTATGAATAAGCTTAATTTGTGTTTAATATAGTAATGTAAGTGAAAAGATATCAAATGGATCAAAAATAGGTCAAAACTTAGGACAAATATAGGATCATAAGGGAGTATATCGATCTAGACATCTGTAAACTGGTCGAGGGTTCATCATTCGATTGATCGACAAAGGAGTATATCGATCAAGGGTTTATCACTCGATTGATCAAAAAAGGAGTAAATCAATTAAGGGTTAACTACATGATCAACTGAGATAGGCTTGATCGATCAAGAGACAAGGATTTTAAAACATCAGCCTTAAATTGAATTCCAACTTTCAATCTCAGCCTTTTGATCAAAGTAATACGAAACATAATCTAATGAGGATCAACTTCAACTTATTTAAATCACCATACAGAGGTAAAAAATAATACACAATTAAGATTACAAACCCTAGTTGCTACCAAGAAGAGAAAAAATACAAGAGGAGATTAAAGGAGACACAACTTTGTGAAGGATTATTTGCGAAGGATTAAGTAGAAGATTAGTGTTACAAATCAAGAGATTGAGTGTATCTCTTCTTCTTATTCTTTCTTTATCAATTTTTGTCTTTATTTATGAAAAATATGAGTTTTAAAAACTTAATTATGTCTAGCTAATTTATTAATCTAGGGGTCTTATGAACTCAATTTTTCACATGTGATGATATAATATTTTACTATAATTGTTATTGCAATTCAATTATATTATTTAATCTAATTTTTTTTGTTATTAATTGTTTGGTCAACAATTGATCTATAAAGACATTTAAATAACACTACTACAAAAACGGGCATTAAAGTAGAATTTTAACCGACTTTAAATTTTTTTATACATATTTTACTCATTTTCTACTATACTTAAGAACCTGTATTCAATGACATATAAATTTATATAACAATTTTGTGATTATTAATATTTTTTTAAATAACTACACTATTTTAAATCATAGGTATTTTAATAAGCATCATATTGTTGAATCATGTTTTTCCCATTTCATTTTAACATAAATAAATAAATAAATTAAACACCAACCTTAAGTCACAATCATAAATATATATATAAATTTATTTTATTACGAAATACTTATACACAATCTACATAATAAAAATAATAACATACATAATACAAAAATTTATACACATAATATACAAAAAATAACGCAAAGTGAATAATAAGTATGTAAGATTAATAGAAATATTTACAAGAGTAAATAAAGTGACAAAACGAAAGAAATGAAGAAAAAATAGTGTTTTGTAAGTGAAAAAAATGGTATAAAATATTTGAGTATTTTGCTAAAAAAAATAGGGGATCTGGAAGATAATTTAGAGAGGGAGAAAACCCACTAAACAGTGTTAGAATTGGTGGTCGTAGGTGGTCGAAAAATGAGAAAGAGTGGATTAAGTGAAGCTCGATTTTGGGTTTTTAGGTGTTGTTTACAGTGCTACAAATTAAAAATTGTGTCTAATGGGGGAAGAAAGAGGAGAAAAGGAAAAATCCATGTGTGTTAGCATCGATTGATGTGTCGAACCGACGCTGTATATGGGCATAGAATCTGTTGACACGTAGAACCGTTGCTACGTCCACGTGTAGCATCAGTTCTACACCGAACCGACTTTAAATTCATTATAAGTCAGTTTTTTCCAAAAAAAGACAAAAATCGACTTTACATATCGACTTAAATGCCACATTTTGTAGTAGTGTAGATTTGAGATAATTTTTGTCTTTATTAAATAACATACATAGTTTCTAGTAGAGATGTATGATTTTTATGTGTGTGATCTATAATTAATGAACTTAATGAGTAGTATACAATATAATAGATATGAGAGTGTAATGAGGTTAATTATTATATGACATACTTGAGGGAGGAATACATGCTAGGTTAGATTCAATTATTCACATAATTGATTGATGATTATTTAGGAAAATTTTAGTGATTCACATGTAAAGAAATTAGGGGATTAAAAATTCTTAGACCGTTTTCTCATAAAATATTCGTACTTATTGCATCTTGAGGTTTAAAATTAGTTGTCATTTATTTTTCAACTTTTAGTACTTTCTATTTTCCAAATAGTATTCATAATAATTATATTGGTACTTGATTATAAGTTACACAACTCCCTGTGGATTGATATCAATACTTAGGTGCATTATATTACTTGCAGATGGAATCATGTTGATCAAGGAGGAAGTTAATATAACAAAGGAACTAAAAAGTGTTAACATTGTTCAAGGTGGTAGTGAAAAGGCCAAAAATGAAGTGCAATTTTGGAAAAGCTCCAAGAAAACTACTAGAAATTCTAAATTGGTGGATCCACCTTGGAACTTGTGGAATCATTTAGCTAAAGATGATAAATGTGGCGCTTGTTAAGAGACAACCCAATGTTTTATTACTTATGTTTTTCTTGTTTTGTAAGGTATAAAGGGTAGGGGCAATGGAGAAATACTTGCAAAATCTTTGGTGATCATACATGTTGTGATAGTGTCATGGGAGTTTCACTACCTTTCAATACTTTAATTTACAATTTGTATATTAGGGACATTGTGCTACTCAAGTATGGAGAAGGGAATTTCCAACTAGAGAGTTCTCAATTAGTTGATCTGGAACTCAATCGATCAACTTGGAACTCAATCGACCGAGTCCCTTTTGGATTGATCTAGCAATGCTTATCATTCTTACCATGATCTATCCTCAATCGATCAAACCTTTCTCGATTGATTGAGCCTTTCTTGATTGATCGAGCCTATGTGTTGATCTATGAAACCTTTCTTAAAGACTTGAGTAGTTAAGGTGTTTGGAAATTTAATCAACCTCCAACATTGTTTAGCTAACATAGTCAAATTAAAAAGCTCAAACATCTTTGAGCCCTAACGCTCCATCAAGTCATTGACCACACAAGAGAGCCAATGTATATTCTTAGAATTCTGAGTAGTACCTACCAAAGACATTGCATAGCTCTCTCAATATCCTGGCAATATCCTATCAATAAGGGGAAACACTACACTACATAATTAGGCATTGCATAATCCATAACTTTACAAAAGGGAGAAAGAAACTGACCAAGGTTGTAACTTACCATGAACCCCCTCTAGGATATAGTTTAATTGGCTTCTTTTATTTTTCCCAAATAAGGTAGGAAACACAAGGTATCTTAAAAACCCTCGATCAAAGCAAAACCAATCTCTTGCTGGATAACTTCTTTTACCTTTATACCCATATTACCACTAAAGAAAACATTAATTTTGAGAAATTTTACCATCTTTCCAGAAGGCCTCTTATAGATGAAAAGGAATTCCTTGATTCTACAAATCTTATGCAACAATCCTTTGTATAAAATTAAGGAATCGTTAGGAAAGATAAGGTCACAAATAGCAGGTGTAGCCATTCAAAAACAAACTCCTAAAATACGATGACAACACTCTTCCTTATGTAAGAACTTGGAAAGCCCTTCAGAACACAACAAGAAAAGATACGGAATGGGTCTCCTTGATGAAGTCCTCTCTTGGGAGTAAAATAACTAAATTGCTTTCCACTAATCATAGAAGAGTAGGAAACAGTTGAGATACAACATATAATCCACTGAATCCACTTGTCTATAAAGCCCAAACTATCCATCATAACCTTAAGAAAGCTCTATTTGAACCTATCATAGGCCTTGTTGATATCCAAATTGAGCACCAAAGCGTGATTCTTGCCTGTCCTTTAGGCCTTCAAATAGTGTAGAACTTCATGGGCAACCAACATATTATTTGCAATTAGGCATTGGGAAATGAAAGCACGCACTCTCTCTCTTTTACTTATGATCAAGGCATCACTGGGCTTAGTTTATTAGTAAGAATCTTTAACATAATCTTGTAAATAATATTACAAAGATTGATAGGTCGCAACTGCATCATATCCCTTAGACTTTCTACTTAGGGGGATATAACAACATGGTAAAATTAATAGCTACTTAAATAGTACCAAAACATAAGAAACTCATAGCTAAGAGTACACGGTCAAGTTTAACAGTATCCTAATGTTTCTGGAAGAAAAGGGATAACATACCACCCAACCCTAGAATTTAGTAGGGTGGATTTGGAAGATAGCTTTCTTAGTCTTTGCAACTATAATAGGCCTAGTTAGGTTCTACTTTGTTTCCTTTGTCACTCAAGTCTCCTTATAATATGAAACATCCTCACATGCTAAGGAGCATGGTTTAATGGAATTAAAAAGGGACCCAAGGAAGAACAAGCAACTCTTTGTGAATCATGTTTTTCTGTTATCCATATGTCATCTTCGTCCTGTAGCCCATGATTGGTAATTCTTCTATACCTCTGAATTACCATTACATGGAAGAAAGTTGTATTATGATCCCCTTCACGTAGCCATTTAATATTAGCTTTGTCCTTGAAATATCTCTCCTCTTAGATACAAACTTATCAAATCTTCAAGGATAAGCAACAATGATCGCTTAACCCAGAAAGATTTTTCTTTCTAAAGCTAATAACTACTCATTTAGATCTCGAAAGCATCTTGATGAATTAAAGTTGTTCACCCGTTCCATTGATTGATGTCCTATCGACATTGAGAAGTTGTTTGCTTAATATGAAACCAAATTGAATCCCTTACCTCTATGTTCCATGCCTTTTTTGCCAAATCCCTACACTAAAGTGACGTTTGGTTCGTAGAATGGAATCAAAATCAGAATCGGAATGGAATGGAATGAAAAGGAAACAATGTTGTTTGGTTTGACCACTAGAATCAAGCTCGGAATCAGGATTAGAGTGTTTGGTTTGCCACTAGAATGGAATGGAAAAAACTATAAATTACCTTAATACCCCTACATTTAGTAAAGTTCAAATAATGTCATTTAATTACTATTTTTTCGTTAGACAAAATAAATTATTAAAATCATTATTTTTTAAATAATTATTACTTAATTAAAAAGAAAATATATTATTAAAATTATTATTTTTCTAAATAGGGTTTAGGGTTTTCATGTTTGAAATTTAGGATTTAGGGTTTAGGGATTAGGGCTATATTTGTGGGTTAAGGTTTAGGGTTAAAATTATTATTTTTTTGAAAAGGGTTTAGGGTTTTAGAATTTTGGATTTTGGATTTAGGGTCTAGGATTTTAGGATTTAGAATTTGGGGTTTATGGTTTAAGGTTTAGGAATTTGAGGTTTAGGATTTTGAGATTTGGGGTTTAGACTTTAGGATTTAGGTTTTAGGGTTTAGGATTTTGGGGTTTAGGTTTTTAGGATTTAGGGTTTAGGGTTTAGGGTTTTGGGATTTAGGTTTTAAGGTTTTGGGGTTTAGGGTTTAGGGATTTGGGTTTAGGGTTTTAGGGTTTGGATTTAAGGTTTTGGGATTTGGGGTTTAGGGTTTGGGGATTTAAGTTTAGGGTTATATTTGGGATGAGGGTAAAATTGGAAAACAAATTTGAGATGGGAATGGAATCATGATTCCTAAAGGGGGGAGAAAGAATTGTGATTCATTCTCCTATAGTAATTGATTCCATTATGTACCCTCCATTTAGCCCAATCAAACATACAAATGGAAGAAATCAATTCTGATTCATTTTCATTCCCTCCAATCAAACATCGCCTAAGGGAGATAAGTCCAACTACACTTAAGAAAACTCTCACCTTGTTTTAAGAGCTGTAGGATAGTAACAAAGCAGGTGATTTACCCCTACGGTCTTCTAATTCTTGATGTTAGCTTGTGGATAATAAAGGATCCAAGGATGGGTAGCCAAGGCTTTTTCAAGGTGTTCCTTGATAGTCTTAGAATCCCCTCTTTTGTTTCTCCAAGTAAAAGGGAATTTGATAAACCTCAAGTATACCAAATTTGCTTTATTCAAACAATATCAAAAATCTTCCATAGACATATCAGATTGATACCTCCCACCAAGGTTCATAGCCATCAAAGTGATATCATTAAAGTAGCCAATTTTGACAAGCCCATTCATATAAAGAAAACCTCTCTTTTAAGATTGTCTATTGTTATCTAAGTATACCAAAATACACCAAAGTATCAAGAGAACATGATACTGTTAACTTGATAAAAAAATATCTATTAAAGTGAACAATTGAATTAATATCATCACTCTAAAACAAGAGCTAACCCACCACGGGTCTCAATACACTCATACATATGGCCTCGATTTTTAATCATGATCGTAGGTTTATGGTCACAATTATAAGAACCGTGACTTAAGTGAGAGAGATCATAGACTGTTACCTATTGCCTTGATTTTTTAACCGAGATCATAAACATAACCTATGGCATCAGTTTTAAAAGTTGGCTCCAATGAAAAATCGTTGACAATGTTCTACGTTGTGCCTTATGAGGAATCTCAAAAACTAAATCATGAATCTGCATGCATTATAAACCCAAACATTTAGGAAATATCAAACTCAAGATAGCATGAAAGGAATAGTTTAGATACATGGGAAGGAAATAAAAATAAAGTAAAAAAGAGTGTCAACCATATTTTGTAGCAAATTATGATTACATGAAAGATATTATTCATTCCTCCAAATTGTTTTGAGTTTTATCTATTCCAGTTTCATTACATTGTCAAAAAAGTTATGGTATTTAAAATCAAATAAACAACACAACTATAATTAAGTCAATTACAAAAACATTAGAAAAGACTACAGAGAAACCAAAAGTTTAAAGGTGGAAAATATATGCTTAGAAAGTAGACTAGCTTGGCAAACTGTTTAATATTTAACATGTGAACGGTTGCTTTTTTTCTACATAAGAATGCGTACATTAAGAGATTTTACAGATAAGTTCATGCCAAATTAAACTCAAGATAAAATTCAAAGTTATTATAGCTGAAGGAGCAAATTTAATTAAAATTACTACTTTATATGTAATATAACAACTTTAAGAAATTGAAAGTGAAACGAACTAGAAAATCAAATGACTATAAGATATAAACCAAATGCCTTAATAGTAGTACATTCGGACTTGACCACTAGTCGATTAAGTATCTGAATAAAGAAACTCATTAGCATTGTAAGCTTTCCTTCTTAGAATTCATCAATATTTTCGAAAATTTTGGATTAATTTATCGGTACATGTCAACCTTCCTCATCAACTAGCACTCGTATAGCCAAACCTTAATTATGTCGCGCTCACCTTCACGTTGGAAGGAAAAAGATCAAGTAGTTGGAAAGGATGAAAGAGAAATGAAATCACCTAGGGCTTGAAAGAAAATGAGGTAGCTAGAGCTAGGGGATGAGGGAAACAAAAAAGGGAGGATATACCTATATGCGTGGTTGAGAAAATAAAAGAGAAGAGAAAAGGAATAAAAAGGAAAAAGAAAAGAGAAAGAGAAGAAGGTAAAAAAGAGAAGAGAAAGTAAAAAATGGAAAAAAAAGATAAAAAAAGGAAAAAAAGAAAGAAAGGCAAAATTGATAAAAAATTTGATATTTAATTATAAAAGAAAAAAAATTGATTAGGTATCGAGATTAAAGAAATGTATCCCAATAATGATGGGATTAACTAAAAATAAATTAGGAAGTCTTTTAGAGGAATTTTTGGGGAATAAATTATATAAATTTCCGAAGCTGTCGAACTGTTACGGAGTTCTCCACACCTTGACAATTTTAAGAAGGTATCATATGGAAGGGTGAGCTCCATTTGGGTTGGCTGCCTCCACCCGATTAGAACACATACAGTGAACCCTTATATATATATATATATATATATAACGAACCCTTTTCTCCACTTTTGGTACCACCAACTTGTACAATCCTTAAATTCCTCTAACCCTGTCATATATATATATATATATATATATATATATATTAGGTCCAAAACTAATTTTAAGGAAAGAAAAGAAAAGAACTCTACAATATCCTTTTGCCTTGCCGTAAAAAAAAAAAAATTGAAAAGAACTGGAAGGTTTGGAAAGGATTTCTTGGCTAGGAAATGCGGCTATTGAGGACTTATACTGCTTATACTGCTAATGAGTAATTTAATTTACATTTACATGGAAATTGATATAAGATATTAACGAGATTTATGATAAAATTCATTAAAGAGATTTATAATATAATTTATTATTTTTTAAATTTTATCAATATTTTTTTATTTAATTTTTAATAAAATAAGATAATAATAAAATGATATCAATTAAAATATCTTATTTTTTTATTAATTTAAATAATACAAATAAAAATATAAAAATATTTGAAAATATGATATATAATTATTTATAACGTAAGTTTTAAATAATACAATTTATATTTTTAATTAGATTTATTAAGATTTCAATTAAACGAAATAAAATAATATTTAAATAAAATAAGAATATTATATCAGGAGGCTCTCAATGAGATTGTATTTTGTTTATCACCAATCTGATGCAAATGTGCAAAATTGGAAGAAGTTGAAGCATGCACACCGAGGGAGATCTAAGTCTTTTCCTAAGAATGCAGATGTCTTTGTGAGCCCAACAAAAGGTTGACTTCCAAAGCTTGTAAAGAAGTGCATGTGAGGACCTTTTGTTAATTATTATAATACAATCTTAATTAATATCCATACATATTTAAAGTGTATCTGCGGAATTTGTTATTTGTTTATATTTGCAGGAAAAATTAAAAGCAATTTATTAAGTTGGAGAAAGAAGCTGGGTATGATCCATCATAAATTGATGAGTACGTCGGCTAAAGATGCAAAGAATACCCATACCAAGCAGTTTTTAGAGCGAAGGAACTTGTTTAAAAAAGAATCTGCACAGCCTCATCCCAATGTTATTACATTAAAAAAACGAGTATTTATATATATCATAATTATAATTAATACGATAGATTGAACGGATTTATTTATACTTATCAATAATAATACACTATATCAATTGTGATTTAACATAAATTTATGATAAATAGATATTTAAAAAAAATGGTAAATTTGATTGATAAATTACATGTAATGGCAAATTTTCTTAACCCAATTGGAGGTGGACAACTCTCCGGGATGATGGAAAACTTCATGAACTCTTGTTCATCCCAACCACAAGCTCAATCTACTCTTAACTTGGAGAGACAATGTTCTCCATGACCCTCCATTTAGGCAGTTAAGGTGAAATTAGTTATTTAGTAATTTAACCATATAATTTATATTTTGGAACTTCTTAGGTATATTTTGGGAATGATGGATTTGGACACCCTTTTACTTATAAAAATACTTGTGTGTATATTTTGTCAAGAGGATAACATGATTTCAAGAGTTAAATTATGGGATATGATGAAGTAAGAAAAGTATATTTGTTCCCTACATTTGAAGTTAAAAAATATATTTGTATATAAAAATAATAAAACCTTTAAAGATATAAAAAATTATTCATCAATTTTTATTAAATTTTTATATATATTATAACGTGTTATCATATTATTTATAAATTTTTATATATATTATAACGTGTTATCATATTATTTATAAATTTTTAATATAAATTTGATATTAATAGAATTTTAAATACCTGTATAATTATAAATATATTTCTACCATGTTAGTAATTTTAGTAAATTTGAATTTAATATTTCTGTTTGTGACAAAAAAATTTTTTTCTTTTTTTTATAAGTATTATTCAAACTGTATTTTTCTTCTATATGACCATACCTATAATGAGATTTTGTCTATAATAATCATCTCTCACATGATAGTTTAAAAATAAGCTTAAGTGTGAATTAGTTTAAAAATAGGTAAAATCTTACCTTAAATTTAAAAACAAAGTTTTTAATCAATTTTATTTTTTTAAAAAATATATTAGCTCTATTTTATAAAACATAATTATTATAAACATAAAAAAACATCAACATCTTATAAATTTATAATAAATTTTAAATACATAAATCTGTTTTATCATATGATATATTAAAAAATTTATTTTAAAAAATATAAAATAAATATAAATTTATACCTATATTTAAAATGATATGCTAAGCATTTTGATAATTCATAAATAATATATTATTATTATTATTAATATAAATATAATTATAATTATGATGTAAAAAATAATATTCATAAAAATAATTAAATTATTAAAAAAATGTGTGAAACCTCTCTATCCAACTTTTTACAATATACAATACAAATATAGAACATTATATCGTAAAATTTGTGTCACAATATTATCTAATATAATATTATTATAATTATTAGCCCAATTTTTATAATTTATTTTATAATAATAATTATTATTAATTTTATAATTATTTTATAATTTATTATTATTATTTTAAGTTAATTTATAATAAAATTGTGATAAGTTATTTGTTATAACAAATTATATATCTATTATTAAATATATTTTTGTATTATATAAATATAAATTATTTTTATTATTTTTTATTCACTCAAAATTTTATTTATTATTTATTATTTATTAAAAAATTATAATTTTTTTATTCTATATTTTAAAGTTATAAAGGATAGTTAAAATATTTTTTTTGTCTTGATTTTTAAAATAAGCAGAGAGAAAAAAAAAACTCGACTAAGAATGAAAGAGGAGAGAAAAGATAAAAAAAAAATGACGAATTATTTAATGAAAAGCTTACAACTTGATCATTTTTAAACTAAATTAACAAAGAATTTTTTTTTTTTAATTTTTGAACGAAACATGAAGGTTATATGCAAAAACCTACCTATAAATAACAATGCGAAAAACGTGTCCTAATATTTTAACTGTTTGAGAGGCGGTTGAGTTTCTTGAACAAACTTCTCAAATTGTAGAAACGACTCATTATGCTCAATTTATTCACGTATTTATTTATCCTTAAATATTATTATTTTTATATCACAGCATGTAAAATCTACATTATGAGTTTTTATTAATTTTTTTAAAGAATAAAAATAATATTTGTCTAAAATAGACCTTGGTCATGTCAAACAAGAAAGGGTCAACATTTGAAGATAAAAACCGACTTAGCTGCCTAATTCGAGCTTGAACTAAACTAAAATTTGAAAAATATAAGTTTTTTATGAGCTTATGTTAATTATTTTTTAAAAGTACGATGTGATAATATATTTTAATAAAATTTAAGGTTAATATAATATTATTTTTTAAAAAATAAATACTTTAAGGTTAAAAAAATTAATTAATGAGAAAAAAATAATAAATAACATATTTAAGCCTAAACATAGTGCCTATTAGGGATGTCCATGAATAGGTCCGGACCGAATCAAATCGTAAAATTAGACCGAATCAAACCGTAAAATCAGACCGAATGGTTTTATAAATTAAACGGTCCGATCCGATTTGTATTTATTAAAACCATTTTTCAAACGATCAAGTCTAATTTAAACTGGTCGAACTGGACCAGACCGATTTAATAAATATATTAAAAAATTTATATTATTTCTCATTAAAGGTGTCCAAAAACCAAATTAAATCGGATTTGATTACATCGAACGGTTTTGTAAATCAAATTGTCTGATTTGGTTTGTATTAATTAAAATCATTTCAAACGGTCCAATCCAGTTCGATCCGAGTAATATAAACAGTCCAGTTCGATTAATTTTTTTTCTCAAAATCGGATCAAACCGAACCAATGAACACCCTTGCCTATCATCTTGACCACTGTTGCACTGCTTTTCCCTCGTTATTAAAAATACTTAACACTATCTATAACATAGTTAAAGTTAGCGTTACTACCATTGTTATCAAAACTTATATCGAAGAAGCAAGGTAATCATTTCCACATTTCAATTCTTCTTAATTCTAAAGAAATCCGGCCAATCATATGAAATTGTGTTTACTTATTTATATTCATATTAATTTTGATATATAGTATTATAAATTAAATTTTAAAAATTAAAAATTTATTTACTGATGTTTTATTTTTGATGGGTAAAAAAGTTATATAATTTATTTATATAATTTTTTATATTAAAATTAATTTGATCCATAAAAAAATTATATAAAACCAAAAGCAACAAATAAAATATATTTAATTAAATGATACTCTTATATTCATCTCATATTTTTTTACGGTTAAAAAAAATTAAATAAAATTAAATTTATTATTTATATTGAATAACGCCTACTTAGATTTATTAAAGTAAAATTACAATTATTTAAACATATTTAATGTTAAATTTCGTTTAATTTAAACTCATTTAATATTATTATAGTGATATTTTTTATGATAAATTTTACGTATGTTAATTTATATAATTTACCTAAATAAATCATATACTAATTTAAACATTTATTATTGATTTTATTTAAATATATTATAAATTTTCACCTAATACTATATATATATATATGAAAATTTTAAATCAAATTTTATAAATTTTTAAACAAAATTGATACTTTTTTATTATATTTATTAAATAATTATTTTTTAATTAATTTTTTAAAATTATTTTATAAGTCGTGAGGTGACTAATACAATGTGCATTATTACTGTATTTATTTATTTATTTTTGCTAAACATTATTGCTGTATTTAATCATACAAAGCAACTTCTATGAGAAATGAGAAGCTGACAGATGCGTGCTCCGGCCCAACTGCCCAAGTCCCAGCTTTATATTGACAGTCTTTTCTCTGTACTGTGTAGACTATTGTATGTCACATCCTATAAAATACATTCATAACATGTTGGGTTTTTCAAAGGAAAAAAAAACATATGTTAGGTTTGTTATTAAAAACATATATATAATTTATGGAAAAGATAAATTTGAAAAAAAAAATATTAAATTTTTCTTAGGAGGGATTTAAAAGATAAAATAACCCATGTCCTTAATTCGTATAACATTTCATTCTTTGTTTTTTTTTAAGAAACTATCAATCACAAATTAATATATAATAAAGCTACTATTTACTCTTTCGATACAAAAACATACATCTTTTGAGATTTAAATCGTGTAATCCTACGTGATAATAATGCTACGAACTAATTGGGCTGTCCTAAGAATGGTTTTTGACCTAATTTATTGTTTTACTATAATATTCACATGTGAAAATAAAAAATTTACAAGACCAGAAGTTAAGTAAATACTGCACACCCTAAGAAGGCCCTCTCTCAAAATCCTGCTGCTTATTTTTCTTTTTGACTGTATGACAAGATAAAAAAAAAACGAGACTAATTATAAAAGGACTAAATCTACAAATACAATATGCACACTTCATTTGAGTTGATTCACAATATATAATGAACTATTAAAAATTCGCTCGGCATGTTTTAGGTTTTTTTTGTTTTTTATTATGTTATTTATTGATCCACTATAAAAGATATATTCATATTAAATTAATAAAAATATTTGATAAAAAAATTTGTTACATTTAATTGCGTAGAAACTTAATCGAACTATAATCACATTAAATATTTTATTTAAAATAATTTATTAATTTATAATCCACGATAAATTATTATTTTCTTTTATTTCTAATAAAAATTTAAGATAATTCATTAAAAAATTACATTCAATTTAACTTTAATTTCATAAATTAAATACATAATTTAATTTACTTAAATTGATATACTTTAGTTATTTTTACCAAATTTTGATACTTTTAATTTATTTTATTTTATAAATTTTTTTTGAGATATTTTTCTCTTTAAACATCTACTAACAATACCACTAACATCAAGATTCATTTTAATTTAACTTAAATTTTTTCAACAAAAAATATTCTTAAAAATATAAGAAGAAATTATCAAAGTATTCAAAATATAATAATAATAATGTGGTTAAAATGTACTAGATTTTAAAAATATGAATAATGTATTCAATTTATGAAAGTGTTATGCTATTTATTATTATTTAAAAAATAACTACAATTAATTTATTATTTAAATATTAGAAAGTGATTATTTTTCTTTTACAATAAAGCTATTTTTTAATGCATAATGATTTAACATATTTTATTTTATTAATTTAATTATTCTTGTATTTTTTTAAATGAGTAAAACATAATTTTTCTCAAAGAATTATACCTCTTAAATCAGGCTTGAATTGTAAAATTTTAATATATTTAAATAAATTTTATGTTATTGATTTACGACACATATTTCTAATTTTTAAAATTTATATTTAATATTAAATACATTAAAATATACCCGGTCTAATTTTATTTAAAAATATTCTGATGACGTCACTGGGTACGTTCAACCCAAACGGAGACTAATTTTACATCGCTTAGTTTACCTTCTCTCACCCGTCTCTAAATTTACATTCTTTATATTTCTTCTTTAAGGCGTACCCCATTGTATAGGTACCCGTTATGAATTAAATATATTAATTCTGATCAATTAAAAAAATACAAAAGCAAGGAAATTTTATATATAAGCAACAATATAAAAATAAATAATGTATTTATATTTAATATTATAAATACTAATAAAAACAAAATAAATATTAAAACATATTAAAAAAATTAATACATCATAATAAAAATATATCTACACTTGAGGAGTGTTTTTGAAAATATAAAAATACAGTATTATTATGAAAAATATTTATGGAACAAAATTATGAGAATTTTAAACATTTTAATTTTATAAATATTTTGTTAACTTTATTTTGATAAAAATTATTTTACAACATTTAATAGAAAAAATAAATACACATATTTTCTTTCCTTCTTTGATGATCCATATCTAAATTTTGAAATTCTAATTGATTAAAAATATAAAATATTGGTTTCAAGGGATGACATTGATATAAATTATTCAAAATATTATTTTTTAATTTACAAATTATTATAATTTGTTTTTATTACTTCTTTCGCTTAATCTATAGTTAAGATTACGTTAATTTAAAAATCTTTTAACTTTCAAACATAACTTTTCTAAGAAAATATATATCTTACTTTTAACTATCATGCATACTAACGTAGAAAAGAAAACAAAAAATTACCGCTTATACATTTAAAAATGAAGATTCTTATAAAATGAATTAAATAATTATAATTCTTACATAAATTTACAATCAAAAATTAAGATTAAATACATAGTAGTAGTGTAATTGACTTGTGCACCACTATATAATAAAATCTATTATATTTACACATATTCACTTTATATGTTGTTTAGACATATGGACCGATTAGGAGCATGATCCATGTAATAGCCCGAGTCTAGTCAACAGTCAACCCGTAAGATTAGTCATCTTAAATGACCTATTTAACCCTGCGTACGTAATGCACCAACAAAAGGGAGACCTACCCGATGGAACCATGCTACCTATAAGGTCGACCACCAGCTAAAGCTATGGTCGACCTCAAACAATAAAATGTATCACTTTTTATCGTTTGTACCCCTTTGACATCCCATGTATGTGTACATCTTATGTAATCGACATCTGTATGAATAATGTTCTATAAATAGATAAACCTTTTAAGGAATGCACACATTCAATTAATTTCTCTAACATCTCTCTAAGTTCTCTCTTTAAAAATCAGACCAATCCTAACATTTTGGCTCCTACTGTAGGGCTCAGATTCTGTGATTGAGCTATAGCTTCTGACTCCATACCTTTTAGGATTCACCTCAAATTTTGAGAGTGATTTAAGAGACTAAGCATCATTTGTTACTTATCACCATGACAAGCAAGCGTGCTGAAGGACAATTAAGAATAGAAAACGAGGAGGTTGCAATAGCAAAGGACAACATTTCACCCATCCATAACAAGGCTAGAGTATAGACTAATACTTAGCAAGAGTTGGCTCATCAAATCCTCTAGTTGAGAAGAGAGCTCGATGAGATCAGGTAGGAAAACATGTCCTTGCATTCACAATCAGGTGGGGGAGCCTCTGAGGTTCAAACCCCTAGCCTAATCGATAGAAATAGGTTGGAATGTATTATGCCCAAGCCAAATCAAGGCGAACTGGAAATTGAAGGGAACCCTTTTTCTAGCTCGGCAAGACCTAACAACAAGCAGTAGTTATAGGAGAGGAAAAATGAAAGGTACGATTTCAGGCCATGAAGGAAGCTAACAAAAGACCAGGCATTGAGAGTGGCCAATGAAAGACATGAGAAAGGTAAGGCCCTGCCGATATGAATAGGGACTGTGAGAAACTTTGTGTCTCCCTATTCTTTGATGAGATAGAAAATGATGAATTATTAGCCAAGTTTAATGCTCTCAAATGCCCTGATTACCTAGGAACTAAAGACCCTATCACCCATGTACAAAATTTTCAGATAGCCAAGGCCCCTATAAGTATCACATAGGAAAAAATAGATACCATGATGTGCAAATTGTTCATTGCTACATTTTGTGATGGAGCCCAAAAGTGGATTAACAACCTAGCATCCTGCACTATAAACTCTTTCTCACAGTTTTTCAGGTTGTTCATCACCAACTACGCCTTTAACAAGCCTCTAAAGAAGTAGTCACACCACATATTCTCAATTATTCAAGAGAGGGGTGAGTTTATCAAGGAGTATATGAAACAATTCAAGGAGGAAAAATTAGAAATCTCTTACTTTCCTAGCTCTATCGCTATAGAAGCCTTTAGGAATGGCCTACAAAAGAACTCTAACCTATTTATATAGCTTACCATGATAGTTCCTCATACTTTGGAGGAAGCATATGGAGAGGCGAATAAATTTGTCAATCTCAAAAGAGAGTTAGTCCTTATTAAGGGAAATTAGGCCGATATGGAGGTCACGTTAGAGAAGAAAAAAAGGAGGATAAGTAATGATAAGACAAATCAGAGCACTCGGATCAATAGAAACAAGCATTTTATGCCAAACAATAAAGGAAGTGGAAAATGGTCAAACAATATAGGGCCTTGGGGGAGATCACTCTTAGCTTTTAGAGAGCCTCTATTAAGAATGAATTTGTCTCAATCTGTATTAAGGATGTAGGAGGAGCTAAATGTTAGATGGACTCCAAAGATGAAGTCTGCACTTAGGGACACAACTAAATGGTGTGCCTTCCATAAAGATGTGGGTCATGAGACAAAAGACTATAAACACCTCAAAAATGAAATAGAGGAGTTGTTAGCCAGAGGGTATTTGAAGGACCTTGTATGAGGAAATAGTGAAAATGGAGTAAATCAAAATAGGTGAGAGGTACCAAAATCGCCCACTCCATTAAACAACAAGATAGACCCCTACAACGAGCCCAACGTTAGAATTATCCATACCATACATAGGGCCTGGAGTTAGTGAGGTCTCAACCAACTTACGCAAAATATTCGTTTGGGAGATACGTCATGCCCAACATGTGAACGCCTTGGAAAATCGCGGTCTTCTATAAAGATCATTTTCATTAAGAAAGATGAGATCTCATCCCATCATGAAGACCCCTTAATGATCACTTTGAGAATTGGGTCTTGTAGTGTATGCTAGATCATGATTGACACAGGAAGCTTAATGGATCTTTTTTTTTCTATCACAAGATCCGTAGGGGTGAAGGAGACTGGTGTTATAAGGATACAAAAACCCTTGGTAGGATTCAAGAGTAGCACCACCTATGTTTTTTGATTATTGATGTCAAGAGGGTCAATAGTGATGACTAATTTTGTGATTATTGATGTCCCTACTCACTACAATGTCATCTTGAGTAGGTCATAGGTACACAAAATAAAGGCAGTCCCATCCACCCTTTACCAAGTGATCAAATTCCCTACTAACAAGGGCATAGAAGAGATAATGCGAGATCAAGAAAAGACCAGAAGTTGTTACAATTCCACCATGAAAAACTCACCCCAAGTAGCAATCACCACAGGGCCTCCCTCAAAGAAGGTTGGGGGTAAAATTCTGGTGAGGTCTGTGGGCCTTCTTCAAAGGAGGCCGAGGGGTAACATTCTAGCGAGGTATGTAGGCCATCCTCAAAGGAGGTCGAAGGGTAAAATTATTGCAAGGTCTGTCAATTTAAATAAGGTACGAGACCTCCTAATAGAGGGTTAGGGTGAGAACCATCCTTTGAAGCTATGTGTCGACTTAACAACAAAGATGGATGAGCAGTTTTCACATTTCCTCAACAAATTTTGAAGTCTTTGTATGGACCTCGACAGACATGCCTGAGATTGAACTAGATGTCATAACTCATAGGTTAAGTGTCAACCCAAAGGCTATACTATCCAACAAAGGAAGAGAAAATTCGCGAGGGATAAGAATGAGGTGATTAAAAATCAAGTCACCACCCTTAGAGAAACAAGAGTTATAAGGAAAGTCAACTACCCTACTTGGTTTTCAAATGTGGTGTTGGTAAAAAAGGTGTGTCGTTCACTCCGTATGTGTGTGGCCTTCATAGACTTAAATAAGGCCTGCCCCAAAGATTGCCTCCCCCTCTCAAGCATTGATCAACTGGTTGATGCTGCTACTGGCTTTGGATTGATTAGTTTCTTAGATGCATATTCTGGATACCATCACATTAGAATGCACCCTGGGATGAGGAAAAAACATCCTTCATCACTGAGGATGGCACCTTATGCTATATCTAAATTCCATTTAAGTTAAAGAATGTGGGTGCCACATATCAATGCCTCGTCAACAAAATGTTTGTAGATTAACTGAGAAGAAACCTGGAAGCATACATGAATGATATGATAGTTAAATTAGCAGAACCCCTAAGCCATGTCAAAGACCTAGAGGAAGTGTCCTCAATAATCTATAGGTATGGTATAAGACTTAACCCCAATAAGTGTCTTTGTTATTACTATAGGAAATTTTTTAGGATATCTTGTATCTGCTCGAGGGATTGAGGCAAACCCAAACAAGATATAAGCGTTGGTTAACATGAGGCCACCCATAAACTCGAAGGGGATCCAATAGCTCAATGGAAGAATAATGGTGCTAAACAGGTTCATCTCCCATGCATAGACAAGTGTTTACCATTCTTTAAAATACTGGGAAAAAACACGTTAGTTTTTTTAGAATGAGGAATGTCATAGGGCCTTTGAAGAAATCAAACGATACTTGAGCAACCCCATTGTCTTGATCAAATCTCTTCCTAGTAAGACACTTTACTTATATTTGGAAATCGCTTTTCAAACTTGTAGTTCCGTGCTCATAGTTGAAAGGGAAAAGGTTCAGTACCCTATTTACTTTGTTAGTCAAATCCTAAGTAGATATCCAACCCTAGACAAGTTGGCCTTTTCCTTCAAAGTTAGCCCATAGAAGCTTAGAAATTACTTTGGCTCACACATTGTGGTACTACTTACCTCTCTACCACTGAAAAGCATACTAACAAGGACAGAAATAATAGGAAGACTGATATAGATTGCCATAGAATTGGGAGGATATGACATTAAAAATATGGTTAGAATAACCATCAAGGGACAAGCGATGCTTGAGTTTGTGGCTAAATTCAATGAGACACCAGTAGTCGTCAACCTGGAAAGTATTCATTGATGGAGCACATAACTTTAATGGTGCCAGGTTAGGGGTGGTCATAATTGATCACAACAACAATTGTTTTAAGTATACTATCAGACTTGATTCTAGGAAACTAATAATGACACAGAGTACGAGGTGGCCACATTTGGGATCATGGCATCAAAAAAGCTCGAGGCAGATACGATTGCTTTGTATAGTGATTATAGACTACTGGTCAACCAGTTCTTGGGGACATTTGAAGCTAGGGTTGGAAAGATGAAAGGATATCTGGAGAGGTTAAAGTAGGAGTGCTCAAAAATTTCCAAGTTCGAGATTAAGCAAATTGCTCGAAATAAGAATGGTCAAGTTGATACTTTGGCCACTTTGGCATTAGTGTGAGAGGCCAACCATAATCAAGTTAGTAACAATCCTGGCAGAAGCAAGTTTGGAGGAAGTCAAAAGAATATTCGGGTGTGTGGATGCTTCTACCAACCTATGATTCACCCTAATCTTATACTTCCTGAAAAAGGAAGACCTACCCAAGGATCATAAGCTTGCAAAGGAAATAAAGGCCAAGGTAGGTCGATACATGATCAAAGCAGTTAGGTTATATTGAAGAATTACACTCAGGCTCGGGCTCTTATTCATAGCCAATGAGGGAGCTAAAATATTGATGTTTGAAGCACATAAGGGGGATTGTGGCTCTTATTCAAGTGGAAGGAGGTTGTCATAACGTATTATGAGCCAAGGCTATTATTGGCCCACTATGCTAGAAGATTGTATAAAATACACCCAGAAATGCAATAAGTGTTAAAGATTTGCCCCATTATCATGCATGCCTACAAACACCATGACAAAGGTGGTGAGTCCTTGACTCTTTTACAAGTGGGGGTTTGACATGTAAAGTAGCATGTAAAGTCTATTTTATTGTTAAAACAAATATAATCACCTTATTTTTTTATTTTTGTTAAGACTAATGAAATATTAGTAAAAATAAAAGATAAAATAGCAACAAATAAATCTAATAAAGAAGATCACCTATGGTTAATTAAGAACTCAAACAAAAATATTTAGGTGAACATTAATGGATAGTCAGGTGGCCGAAAAAATATAATCATTTATAATCCAAAATTTCTTGAATCTTGTTTTTTTTATTTCTTTGGGTTGGAACTCAACTCCCATGGTATTTATAGGAATACTCTTAGAATAATCTTTAGATTTAATTTTCATCATAAATAAAGATACAACATATGTCTTAGGATGATGATAATTATTTCTAGAATTAAATGTGTTGAATTTCAATTACCTTTTTGAACCAACAACTTCATACTTTCTAGTATAATTATTAGATATAATATTCATAAATAGATGATAATTATGAGTCATATAACTAGAAGCATGGAAAGGATTAACGACATGGGTAGCAGCCAACGAAAATCTACACTTTGGCCTAATATGACATTTTCTATCATAATAATGACAAGTAGGCACAAACTTTATAGCTTTATCAATTAATGGTGCAATGGTTCTTTGTGCATAAATAATAGTAGGAGTAGAGTTAGGAGGCATTTCAAATGCAATCTTTGATGCTAAAGTTGTATATGTAGCATTTAAAGAATAAGGGTTTGAATGCTCATCTACATAGCCTAGCAATCTATTGGCTTCAAAAGGTTTTCCATAGTCAAGAAATTTATTTATATTCCAATTGTTAGATCCTTCATGGATTCCCTTTATTGTTCAAGTTCTTGCACAATATTATTATTTTCATGTTTAAGATCTACAAGACTTGGATTCAAACCATTAGCAAGTTTAGACAATTCAATTTTTTCTTTTTTTATGATTAAGGCATTTAATTCATAAGATTTACATATATTATATAATTTGGTTACTTCTACAAGCAACCTATCATTTTCCTTTTTAGAGCATACTAAATTTATAAATAGTTCATCAAGAATATTAACATTAAGTTTATTTAGCAGGAATTCAGAATCACTTTCTTCATAATATGAATCAATGTCGGACTTATTGGAAAGTCCATTATAGTTGCAGTAAATGATAAATAGTTGATTCCATTGATACCTGATTCATTTGGATTGTCATTGTCACTCTCTGACTCTCTAAGTATAGCATTGAAAGCTCTTCCAATCTTTTTCTTTTTATTAGCACACTCAACTACAAAGTAGCCAATCCCATTACACTCAAAACATTTAGGCCCAATGAGTTTAGATTTCTTACATACCGAGCTCATAGGTTTGAGTTTTCTTGGATTCTAATCCATAATAATGTAGTAGGAAAATAATAAATATATCTAATGACCCAGTTTGATACCAATTGAAAGTTTGTAGTTACGAATCTAATTAAACTATATGGGGTGAATAGTTAATTAATCAAAATATGTCAAATTAAAATTTCACAAGTATCGAGGTATGTAATCGTGTATAAATAAAATAATGTAAAAATAAATAAATATTTGACACAATATTTTAGATAAAAACAACCTAGGTTACATCAATGACTTAAGAGAAAAACCACCAATCCATTGGATCACCTAATTATTCACTATGAAAAAAATGGTTAATTACAAAACCAAAACTTAAATTACCTACCACAGATAATGTCTCAAAGTAATCTACTTACAAGTCATCGCTTCCTTCATAGTCTCTATTAGAAAGGCCTATGGATCCAGACAAACATTTCAATAAACTCGAGTTATATGAGCAATTGAACCCATTCAACTAGCATTTGAAAAGTAACATAATAACACAAATGCATGCTTGTGTTAGAGCATATTCAATAATAATAAAAACCCTACCTAGATGATTTAATAAAATATCAATTAAAACAAAATCAACTAGCAAACCCTAGAAGAGATGATGAAGCATATTATCATAAATAAAATAGGCATATTAATCAATCAAATACAACCATATAATGTTTGATAGATCAATTCAAGAAAAATCTTAAACAAATATGATCTTGTTTTTACAAAACATTTTATGAGAAAGAGCACATAAACAATTAAAAAATTATAATTAATGTGATTGAAGAAAACAAGAGTCATTAGGTTATTTAAATAGAAAATATTGAAGCTTTAATGCTAGGTTAAAGTCTAATTACAAAACTGTTCACTAAAAAATTTATAGAGAAGTAAATAATAGAGACAATATGATAATTGGAATGTTTGACTCATGTAAACAATTATGTTAAAGTTAAAACCTTTGCTGCTTGATCGATCCAGACCAAGCACGATGGATCAGAGCCTTTTTTGATAAATCCAGGCAATGATTAATGAAAATTAAGGACCATGTAGATCGAATATAATCTATTTTCAAATGCTCTAGTCCATGAACTTGAGAAGACTTAGATCGTACAGAATTGATCCTCGATTGATCTAGTAATTACTCGATCGATCAAGCAACATATATACTAAATGTTCATATATGTCTAATATGAGATCTAACATGTTTAAGAATAAATTTATACATGAAACATATTGACTTGAAGTTTAAAAGTTTATTCGACTTGAATAATGATCTTGAAAATATGCCTAGAAACTAATTTACATTTACACGAATATCATTAAATACTAATATACCTTACAAAGTACAAAGGGAGTATATGTGCATTATAAGGAAAAAAATTACAATTTTGATAGAAATAAAGTTATTAGTTAATTTTCATATTATTTTATTTATGTAAATTGGAACAACAAATTAGAACACTTACATGATTAATATAAACAAAATAGTGACCGAATTATTAAAAAATGTTAAACTAAATTACATATAATTCTAGTGAAATAAAAAATGTAATGCATAAAGTATAGAAAAACTTATATAACATAAGACATTCTCATAAATATTTGAAAATTTTGAAGATAAATAAAAAAGATCAATTTTTTTTATTCCTAATATTTAAAGTAATGTTATTATCATTGAGTTATACTGAGTAATTTTTTTTTTGGTAAAAAAATATGAAATTATTTTTCTCTAAATTCTTTTTATGATAATGTATCTAAAAAATGAAAATAAGCCGCTAAATAAAAGAGAAGGAAAAAAAGTTTTAAAATATATAAGATAAAATCATAACAATCTTATTTATAAAAAAAATCATATACATGATTTAAATTATTTTTTATATTTATCCTTCAGAATAATAATGAAGTTGTGAGAGTAAATTATTTATAAAAAAAATCTTTCTTAATTTAGGACAAATTAAGTTTGATCTAAAAATAAAAAATAAAAAATAAAGTTACTGCCGGTATATTGAAGAATTCTCGTTTTTGTTTTTTAATGAAAGAATTCACGTACGTCATTGTTCACGTCATTGTAATTCCATCAAACTCAATGTCCATTGGTCTATACTTCAACAATAACGGGGCCATTTGGCATTTTAATGACTTACTAAACTAACATTTTTCCTTTTTGTTTTCTCTCTCATTTAACTTCTAATCATTTCCTACTTCATGTGTCAAAACAATGACCTAACAGCTGAAACTAAAGAATGGAGCCAAAATGTCACTAAAGAATGATTGAACTTGAAGAATATAATCAATATATCAATCTTTTATGGTACATTTGGGAATAATTAATTAGGGTATTCGGATAATTGGGCCTACAATGGTGAGGAATTTATATGCCATAAAAGTCTTTGGAATTATTACTTATGTTTGCCATTACAAGTTACCACCCCATGTTTAAAAAATTTCCAATAAGATAATAATAACATTTTTTTTCGAATAGAAAATAATAGTACGTGTTTGGTATAATAAGGTTTTACAATTTGTTAGATACATTGTGTGTATTTGAATATGTTGAATGTATATGTGAGCAGTTTGTTACGACATATTATAGCTAGTTGGATTTTAAAGTCATCTAATACATGTGATATAAGTAGCATTGTATTGTTCACTGAAATAACAAAGTAACTAATGAATTTTCCAAACTCCTCCATGTTTAGTCTCTTCCTTTCTTCCTTTTTCTCTATTGCTCTTACATTCTCTAAACTTTCATGGTATTAGAACCATTCATGACTTTTATACCTCATTTTGCTAGTTTTGATGTTCTTTTAGTCAATGTAATTGCTAAAGATACATTGAAAGTAATACAATAAAGAACACAGTTTAATACAAAGAACTAGTTTTTATGTAAAACCAAGTGAAACTAACTACTTGACATGGCAAGAATAGCTAAAATAAGTGATTGTAGTTTTTGGATTGCAATTGTAAGTCCTTTAAGTATTTGTTAGCGTTATTGTGAGTAAGACACAAGAGTTTGTTTTGTCTATTTAGAGTTTTGTCATTTTCTATGTAAAGTCAGTTACTGATGATCAGTATTGCACACACTCATGTAGTCGATTAACTTTGTATATTTGCATGTTTTATACACCCATAGACATTGGTTCGTTAGTATGCATACTAAGTTATTTTCCTTGTTTTTGCTTAAATTGTTTTTTGGTTATTTCCTTTTCTGTCGTGGACTACGAGTTTCACCGCATGGTGAGGTATCTAGATTATTCAAAATTTTCTATAAATACCATCTCTTTTAATTGTTTAATTAATTAGAAAAACGTTAGAAACTCTAAAAAAATTGAATCAAGTTGTTTTCAAAATTAAAACTGTTTTTTTTTATTTTGGATTGCTAATATCTCGAGTGTGATTTCAATATTAGTGGTTTGTGAGAATTTTTAGCAAAAATTTATTTATTAAGGCTGGGTTAATTCAAAATAAATTAACACCCTAGATTTAGATTGCTTTTAGGTTTCGATTTTTGAATAAGCCTACTCGTAGGATTCACACATATTGATCATTGGTGACTGATCATCCTATCAAGTGGTGGTAGGTTTTAAGCGGAGAATTGGATCCAACTTGGATAATAATAGTTACAAAGGCAACTAGCGAGGGTAGCCTAAGAGTAGTGAGGGCAGGTGTCTTTACTAATAGAGGTATTGGAGGTATATTTTTGTTAAGTTGTAAATTACTTTTATTCTGTTAATGGATTGTTAGTTGTCGAATAGTTGTCATAAGTAATTTGAGAATTTTATCAAGCAAGTAGGGGTCCATGTAAGTTTACCTCATTATTTATCTATGTTTTCATGATCATATGTTTGGTTAGTACAATCATTATTTTATCCAAGTATGTACCAACATATGCGGATCTTATTGTGATTTGAAAACAATTTCTTATGTTTTCAATTTGTTTGCTTTTCTGATTAAGTTACTCTGCTACTTTTTTGTTATGTTACTTCTCTTACATGTTTTTCTAAACCTTCTTTCTTCCTCTGCTTGTAAGTTAGGGGTGAGTCTACCGGAGTTCTTAAATCTTTACCTTGATCATTTACCGGATAGTGGACTTTCTCAATTGGTATCAGATCAAGTACACCCTCTTTGGACTTAACCACTTTGGTGTGGGTTCTTTCATCCCTTCTCGTGTGTTTAATTGTTATGCTTTTCCTAATTTCTTTTCCAAGGACTATTCTATAGACCTCCTCAGTTTAATAGAAATTGTTATTCCTCCTTTTAGAGATCCCATATGTACTCTTATCTAAGATGATGATGCTTGATACTTGATTGAAAATGGATGGAATTTCCTTACACATGTTTTAAAAGATGGTACGATTGAACCTAAGACCTTTGCCGACTAGAGTAAAGAAGAGCACACCAAGTCAATGATTTGAACAACAATTTTGTACATTATCATGAAATCAATGTATTTCATTGATTTAGAACTTGTTGACTAGTGCAATAACTCCAAAGAAGCTTAAGACTATCTGAAAAGAAAGTATGATAACTACCTATTCCGTATTGATGAAGATATATCACTGGTTTCAAAGGTTTGTGTTTTGGGGTGTTCAATTCTTATGGCTTATCTCTTTGCGAGTACTTCTTCAAAGACCTCCTTTTAAACAGTGATAACTCTATAAAAGTAGAGTTATTTAGCTATTTTTGAACCATTTATTTGTCTTATTTTGTGCTAAATAAAATCAAAATTCTTAATTTGTGTTTAGTTATTTTAATGTAAGTGGAATGATGGCAAATATGATGAAAAGGAGTTAAAAACAAGAAAAATATGTTCGTGCCGCAACAGGTACTTTTATGTGCCTCAATGCACTTTTCTAATATGCATTCAGAGATCTCTATGCTACAGTGGGCACTTTTCTATGCCCGAGCGTACCTATTTCTACTGGTGATAAGTAAACATGATGCTTTAACATGCACTTTTCTATGCCTCAATGCGCATTGTTTTTCTTGTCGAATTTGGCCAAAACTAATCCATTTTTATTTTGACTTTCACCCTCACCCCTTGGATCTTTTAAGACGTGATCTAATAGCTCATATTAGGTCAATTTTTGTAATAATTAATCATAATGAGGCATAAATCAAACACAATATATATTCACACAAAACCTATAACAGATGCCTAGAAGAGAGGAAAAAAAGAAAACATTCAAGAGAAGATTAAAGAAGACATAATTTTGTGAAGAATTCAAAAGAATATTAGTGCTAAAAATTAAGAGATTAAGTGTATCTCTTCTTCTTCTTCTTCTTTTATCAATTTTATATCTTTCTTTACGAAAACTCTCAACTTTATGAACTTATATGTTTAGTTAATTTATTAATTTAGAAGTCAAGTACACCCAATTTTTTACATTTGTTGATATAATATTTTATCCCAATTGTGATTGTGATTAAAATATATTATGTAATTTGATTTTTATGCTATCAATTGCCTAATCAACAATTAATCTATATAGGTAATTAAATACATTTAAGATAGTTATTTAATTATTTGTCTTAATTAAATAACATGCATAGTTTTTAGGAAGAGATGTATGATTCTTATATGTGTGATTCATAATTGATAATATTAATGATTAGTATGCAATCTAATTAGCATGAGAGTGTGATTAGATTAATTATTATATGGTGTGTAGTTTACTTGAGATATGAATGCATGTTAGCTTAGATTCAATTGATCATGTAATTGGTTGGTAATTATTTTTGAGGAAATTTTAGTGATTCACACACTTAGAAAATTAGGGGATTAAAGATTTCTAAGTCATTCTCTCATATATTTTTGTAGTTGTTGAGTTTTGATTTAAGTAATTACTTGTCATTTATTTTTGTGTTTTTATAATTTTTAATTATCCAAATAGTATTCATAATAATTATATTGGTACTCGAATATAAATAACTTCCTATGGGATCGATATCCATACTTAGGTACATTATATTACTCGCACAACCTGTACACTTGCAATTAGTATGTTAAGTTTTTGGCACTATTATCGGGAGTTAATAACCTATACCATATTTCAATAATCGTTACTACATTCTAATTTAGACGTTTTAATTTATATTTTAGTATTTCTATTGTATCCCTAAGTTGATGGATGAAAATCTTTTACCTTTTGATCCACAAATAGAGAGAATCTTACTCCACTTAAGAAGGAAATGGCTAGCATAACATCCATAAACAGTTATAGAAGTACAAGGGGATTAACAAGCTATAATGGTCTCTAAATATTTAAGATATTTTGCACTCCCATAAGTAGATATAGCCTACTCATCTATCAATAGACTTAGCATCTACTCTAATAATCTCAAATTCAAGCCAGGTGTCATTCAAATGGTGTTGGCAAACTAATTTGAAGGATTAGTCAATGATGATCCAAACCTTCAATTGGCTTTATTCTTGAAAATCTATAACACCTTCAAGATAAATGGTGTCTAAGATGATGCAATTCACGTTTGCTTATTTTCTTTCCCACTGAAGGACAAGGCTATAGCTTGGTTATAGTCACTACATGTTGGGTCAATCACTATATGGGATCAATTGGCTCAAAAATTCTTAGCAAAGCACTTTCCATATTCAAAGATAGCTAAGCTCAAAAATGACATAACATCTTTTTAGCAATTTGAAGAGGAATCCTTTTATAAATCTTGGGAACGCTTTAAGGAGTTGTTAGAAAGATGCCAACACTATGGTCTTCAAACTTGGCTGCAAGTGCAAACATTCAATAATGGGTTAATGGGACAACAAAGGACCATAATTGATGTTGTAGTTAAGGGAGCTTTAATGAGTAAAACTTAAGAGGAAGCCTTTGCATTACTTGATGCGATGGCATCCAAAAATTTCCAATGGCCTATGAAGAGACTCAACTCAAAGAGAGTGCCTAGGGTAGTAGATAGAGATACCATATCAGCATTGCAAGCTCAAACAAATCCTTTGTTGTTAGGTTTCACTAAAAAGTTGGATGGTGGCCTTATAGGGGTAAATATGGTACAAAGTCTATTCATAGGGTATGATTTTTTCAATGGACCTTATTCTACTAAGGCATGTGGGAACCTTTTTGAAGTAGTAAACTATGTTAACAATCAAAACCATCAAGGAGAATCATACTCAAATATATAAAACCCAAGATGGAGAAACCAACTAGCTTTCTCTTGGAACAATAACAACAATATGGATGGTAATCAATTAACCAACAACCTTTCCAACCATTAGGTTTTCAACAACCACAACTCTAATAGAATAAGCCACACAGTGAGGATAACACAAGTGCCTTAATGAGTATGAAGAAAGACTTCATCCATTCAACAAAAAACAAAAGTGGATCACCTAGAGTCCACTCATAGGGCTTCTATCCAATATTTAGAGATCCAAATGGATATCTTTGCTAAGCCATAAGTCAAATGCCTTAAATTATTCTTCCAAGTAACATAGAAGTGAACCCAAAAATAGAAGGTAAAGAGCGTTACAACATCATATCCTTGAGAAGTAGTAAATTTTAGAGGAGCAACTTGAATCTTAAAAAGTTGAAAAGGAAAAAGTGGACAGAGAAAATAATGAAAAGGAAGTGATTCAACCAAAAAAAGAGTAACCTCTACAAACCCATTATACATTTTCCTCAAATACTACAAAAATAAAAGACAAGTAGTGTTCCAAATTCCTAGATATCTTTAAAAAGATATATATCAATATACCATTTGTAGATGCACTTGAACAAATGCCTTCATATGTCAAATTCATGAAAGACATATTATCTAAGAAAAATAGGCTTAAAGATGATGAAACAATAAGCTTGACTAAAGACTATAGTTCCATCCTTGATAGAAAACTACCACAAAATTGAAAAATCTAGTTAGTTTTGACATCCCTTGCACTATTAGGAACATACATTTTGGCAAGACATTCTGTGACTTGGGTATTAGCATTAATCTCATGTCATTATCGATATTCAAGAAATTAGGGGTTGATAAAGCCAAACCTACATCAATAACATTGTAAATGGTTGACAGGTCAATCAAGCGACCCCAGGAAATGGTAGAAGATATGTTGGTAAAGGTAGACAAGCTTATCTTTCAGGTTGATTTCATTGTACTAAACATGAAAAATGGCCGTAACATTCCTATCATACTTGGCTGTCCATTCTTAGCAACTAGAAGGGCACTCATTAATGTACAAAAATATGAGCTTCCGATGATAATGCAAGAGAAGCAAGTAACATTTAAAGTTTTTAAAACAATTGAATTTCCTAATACTAATAATATTGACTATTGATTTCTTTAGGATAGATGTTACTGATTATACTGATAACTTAAAAAAGTTTATTGAATCATCCACATTTAAGATTTTGACACATGATGTTGTGAACAAAGAAATAAATTCACCAAAAAATAACTCAACCTTTTTTAATTCTAAAATTGTGGAATATTTTATGCAAGTTGATATTTTAACTATGTTGAATTTTTGGATGCTATGCCTCCATGTGTATATCTAATACAGTCGTGGAGTGTCATGGGACATGTTCTAAACTTAAACCATCTATTGAAGAGCTATCCAAACTAGAACTCAAACCTTTGCCCTACCATCCCTAAACAAGTGGACAAGCAAAAATGTCCAATGGAGAGGTGAAAAGGATCCTACCAATAAATAAGATGAGCAACGGTGGAGTACTTATGAGAATGTCAAGCTGAACAATGAGAAAACAAAATATGGAATGGTAAGAAAATTATGTATTGTATTTTTGAACCAAGATAGAAAGTGTTACTAAATTACTCAAGCCTCAAACTATTTCTAGGAAGCTCAAGAGTAAATTGTCTGGTCCATTCACCATCACTAAGGTAACCAATCATAGAGCCATTAAGTTAGAAAAAAAGAAATATCGGTTCATAGTTAATGGACACAAAGTGAAGCACTATCATGGAGATCACTTACCAAATGAAACATTTGTGATAACCTTGATGGATGCACATAGGAGTTGATATGACTGCCTAGCTAAAGATGTTAAATATGAAACTTGTTGGGAGGTAACCTAATGTTATTTTACTTATCTTTATTTCTAGTTGAATCAAAGTGGAGGAAAATGGCACAACAAAATTGGATAGTTCTAGTGATAGAATGTGGTGTACCATGGCAAAGAGAGTTTTCTTTCCTTTTACTTTTTCATATTCATATGTGCACTTTGGGGATAATTTGCAACTCAATTGGGGGGACTTAATTCTATACTTTAGTGTTTAGTATCTCTTTTATATTTTTTTAGGATATTATTAATTGATTTGGGTAGAAATCGATGAATACATAGAAACTAAATGCATGTGTGCTTAATATGAAACATATGAATCTAATGATAGAATTGGGTATCATGACTAGGATAAGAAATGGAACCTGCTCATTAAGATACTTAAATTAATCATGTGATATGCTCACTAGTTTTATTTGGATTGATTCAATTTTAAGCACATGCTCATGATTGATTTTGGTGTTCATATTAGGAGAAAATTTGGGATGAGTTATGCTAGTCGATGAGGTCTATAATGCTTTAGAATCTATTTAATCATATAGAATTTAGCATAATAAATTATTTAGGCCTTAATTGGATATATTTTTCCTTTCAAGCTGACCATTATTTATATCTTTAGTCACCCATTTGAGCCTAATTAATAACCATGCACATCTTTAAGCCACATTTTAAACCTATCTAATAAGCATTACATTTGCCTTAAACCTTTAGATTTTATGAAAAATACAATCATGTGTCATGATATAGGATGAGGTAAAATTTAAAGCACCATGTTTCATTAAAAAAAATTCACAACACCATTATCCCCATAAAAAAAAGAAAATAAAAATATTAAAATTAAAGTTTAGTTTGAGGGTGTTGTGAAGTTGCAAAAAGGTTGTGGAATAAAAGAATGAAAATGGTAGGATAGAGTGCATTAGAACATAGTGAATGCTCATTTGTAGTTAAGCATTGCATGATGAATAAAAAGAAAGATAAGGTATGGAAAAAGCTCAAATGTCTCCATTTATCTACCCTCACTTAAGTCTTACATTACAAGCATGCAAAGCCCTTTTAATCTTTAGCTAAATACATAATTTATATTACTGGAAAAGGGTATGAAAAATTGGCTTATAAAACTTGTTCTAAGATTTGCATATTAGCATGCTCATATAAGTTTGTTTCATGAGTACATTAGATGACATCATGTGCAATAGACACATAAGAATCAATTTGTCAAATATCTTGCATACCCTTGTATTAATGGAATGTTGATTGATGGATATATAAGCCTATTTATTACATAATTGTATAATCTTTGAGAGGGACAATTTTTGCTAAAGATACATGTGTTAATGAATGTGTTATCCATATCATGTTAGTTTAGTTAGATTTGGATTTGCTTAAAGACAAGTAAAGAGTTAAGTTTGAGGGTGATAACTCTATGAAAGTAGAGTTATTTAGCCATTTCTAAACTACTTATTTGTCTTATATTATGCTAAGTATCATTAAAATCATTAATTAGAGGCTAATTATTTCAATGTAGGTAGAACGATGGCAAATAGGGTGAAAATGAGTAAAAAACAAGAAAAATTAGACTATACCACGACGGATAGTTTTAAGTACCTTGACATGTTTTTCCAATATGCATTCAGAGAGCTTCATGACACGATAGACACTTTTATATGCCATAACACCTTGTTTTTCTACTCAAAATATTTCCAAAACTTATCTGTTTTTAATCCAATTTTCATCCTTAGCCCTTGGATCTTTTAAGAGTTGATCTAATAGCCTATATTAGGTCATTTCTCATATTAATTAACCCTTAATGAGGCAAAAATAAAACACAATTATCATTCATACAAAACCTACAGCTGTTAAGAATAGAGAAAAAATTCAAGGGAAGATTAAAGAATATACAATTTTGTGAATAATTCAAGAGAAGATTAAAGAATATACAATTTTGTGAATAATTCAAGAGAAGATTAGTGCTATAGATTGAGTGTATCTCTTATTTTTCTTCTCCTTCCTTTATCAATTTGTTTATCTTTCTTTATGAAAAATCAAAGCACTATGAACATAATTATGTCTAGTTAATTTATTAATCTAGGTGTCTTATAAACCTAATTTTCTAAATGTGTTGACATAATATTTTACCCTAATTATGATTGTAATTCAATTATATTTTTTAATCTGATTTTTATGCTATTAATTGTTTTGCCAATAATTGATTTATAGATACAATTAAATAGATTTGAGAGAACTATTTAATTATTTGTCATGATTAAATAACATGCATAGTTTCTAGTCAGAGATGTATGATTCTTATATATATGATCCATAATTGATGATCTTAATAAGTAATATACAATCTAATTATCATGAGAGTGTGATTAGATTAATTACTATATTGATCATATAATTGGTTAGTAATTATTTTGGGAAAATTTTTGTTATTCACATGCTAAGAAATTGGGGATTAAAGATTCCTAGGTCGTTTTTTCATATATTTTTGTAGTTGTTGAGTTTTGATTAGAGTAAGTAGTTTTTATTTATTTTTGTGTTTTATAATATACAATTGTTCAAATAGTATTCGTAATAATTATATTGGTACTCAGTTATAAGTTACACAACTCCCTGTGGGATCAATATCTGTACTTAGGTACATTATATTACTCACACAACGCATACACTTGTGGTTAGTATGTTAGACAAATATTGCTATTAACAATGAATTCTTTGTTCAAGATTTATATGATTAGTTAGCTCATGAGAATTTAAAATTGAAGAAGAATTTGATCAAGACTAATGACAATTTGAAAGAAAAATATAAAGATCATTTGGAACTTTTAATTTAGTTATTCAATCTCTCTGTTTCATAAGTGAGAAGAAAACAAAAAACCTAAAGATTGGCGTAGACAATCATATCAAATTCCTTTAAACTTCTCTACGAGATAACAAGTAGTGTTTATCTAATATTAAGGATCTTAAAAACTCTATTCAAAACATTGAACTGAACAATTCTAATCTACAATTTACTCTAGACCCTACTTCTAAGGACTCTAATAATGTTGATCAGTTAGAGTAGGAGATCTTCGGGCTCACAAACAAAAATACCTAACTTAAGTCCCTTTTGATAGATGTAAATATTAGATCGATAATCATCAAGTTTACCTAAAGGTTGTTCCTCATAAAATTAAGTTTCTATAATTATGCTTAATGGACAAAGCCAAAATGATTGAGTCTCTCTTTACTCAACAACTATATGCTAAAAGGTAATTAGAAGAAACTGGAGAAACTATTCAAAAGTTGTCTCTATGAGTTCAATGTCTTGATGAGATTTTGAAAATGGGTAAGAGTCTAGGTGATTTAAGAAGTCTTGGATGCATTGATGATCAAGCTACTCCCTTTCCATTTTTCACTTTGTTCATTTATGAATCAAGTCTTACTCTTGTGGATCCTATACATGATTGCACTTTGATGACCTAAGTACCAAATGTGATTCTCTCTCTCCTACTTCCAACTCTTTTGAGTTTCTCTCTGTTGCTACTTTTCAAGTGAAGCTTTCCTCTCTGATAAGAAAGCTTTGGGTTATGTTTAGGAATTGCTTAATCATTCGTTAAGATTTGATAATGAAGCCATGATTATTCAGAGTAAAGTTGTTATACTTCTTGTATAAGTCCTCCCTAGTTAGTGATGATGGTGATCTTCATAAACTTTATTCAAATTAATGTTGGGTCTAATACTTTTGGCAATTGGAATAAAGCTATAATTTGTGGTAAAGGCTTTATCAATGCTCTTAAAATCCCTAAACTTAAGGTTGTTCTTTTTGTGGATGGTTTGGAAGCAAATCTTACTAGTATAATCAAACATGTAATGATAAGTGTTTAGTTAAGTTCATTCAAAAAGAATTCATTATGTATGATAGCTTTAAAAGGGTTTTGGTTAAGGGAATCAGATCAAAAGATAAATGTTATTATGTTGGTCACCCTTTCCCTTATGTGCAATAGTCATTCTTAGAATAGAAGAACTTTGGCATCAAAGATTGGGTCATGTAAACTACAAGCTTCTAAAGAAAACTTCAAGTCTCGAGACTGTTAAAGGCCTCTATTTGATCTCTTTGATTTCTGATCATATTTATGGTTTTTTCTAGTTGGCCAAGCAGAGTAAGAGTCACCATAAAAAGTATCAACACCTCTTACTCTTTTAAGGCCTTTTGAACTTCTTCACATGGATTTGATAGGTCCAATACGTATTACTAGCACTAAAGGAAGAAAGTAGATCATGGTGGTGGTAGTAGGTGACTACTATAAGTACTCTTGGGTAATGTTTCTCAAGAATAAATCTGAAGCTTTTGTCAATTTCAAGACTTTGTATGACAACATAGGTATTCAGTATGAGTTCTCTGCTCTTAAGACTCCTTAGAAAAATAAATTTTTGAGAGAAAGATCAAAGTCAAGCAAGAAATGGCTAGAGTAATAATGACTATTAAAAACTTAGCAAGACATTTTAGGCTGAAGTTGTGAGCACTACTTGTTACACCATGAATTGGTGTTTCTTGAGACCAGGTTCTTGTTAGTTTCCTTATGAGCTTTTGCATGAGAATAAACCTAATGTAAAACATCTTCATTTGATTGGGAGTGCATGTTATATTCTTAAGGACAAAGATAATATAGATAAGTTTGAAGCAAGAGTGATCTCGACATCTTTCTTGGATATTTTATAATAGCTGAACCTACCATGTTTACAATCTTAGATCCTCAACTGTGATGGAACCAACAATATGGTTATTTATGATTCTGGTGCTACTAAGATGGTGGAGTCTAAGGACATTGACATCTTTGAAATTTAGGGCTCTAATGAGAATGTTGTCAATGATAGAGAGTTATTATCTATTGCCAATCTTTTTGAGCGACCAAAGACTTCTATAGATGAAGAAAGAGAGCCTTCTCTTCCAAATGGGCTAAGCATGCTCATTTAGTTGACAATATTATTAGTGATGTTGAAGGAGTTATGACCAGACATCATATCCAGAAGACCTTGAACTATATGTATTACACTTCGACTAATCTTCCTAAAACTTTTAAGGAAGCTTTGTAGGACGTACATTGGTTTAACACCATACAAGAATAACTTAACTAGTTTCAAAGGAATTATGTTTGGAATCTAGTTCCCAGACCAAAACATAAACATGTCATTGGTACACGTAGAGTATCAATAAGATAATTAGGATTATGCTAATGTTATGGTTGGATGTGTAAGCCAAAGGCTTAGGTTTGATCCATATTATAACAAGTAAAATGTCGATAAGTAAGATCATCAATACCCAAGCTATTCATATAGAAATATAGAAGTCGATTTCAACATCAAATTGAGCTTTCAATTCCCTATACAACAAACTATTATAACCACTTAAGGTAAGTTTCTTGAAGACTTAATAAATTAAACATTTTCTAATACTTTTGAATTTCATTAGGAATGGAAAATTACAAAGTGAAATCTTGAGATACAGGTTAACCAAACAGTAGACAAAGTGTTTTCTTAAGAAGTCGATGAGCTTCCCTCTTAAACAGTCGCTAATTCTAGGAAGATCGTTAATAACATTAGTTTAAAAAGTAGTAAGCAACTAGAGGAGCCAAAAAAATCCCTAAGAATGATGTATAAAAAAAGGACAAGTGAAAAGAAAAAGATTACCTTCCTCCAAGAATCCAATATGATACCAAAGTTAATATTCAAACCTTCCTTTTTTATTGATGACCCTGTTTTATCATTTTCTAACACATTCGGTAATTCAACAAAGTAGAATCATGAAAAATCAAATTTGGAGATATTACCCAGTATGCAAATCCATATACACTTGATGGAAGATATTAAGGAGGATCCTTGGTATGAAAATTACCTTAATGAACTTTTTCAAACAAAGGACAAACTTAAGGATAACAAAGAGATAGGTGTAGGAAAATATTTTCCTAGTATGCTTCAAAGAAGATTACCACCAAGGTGCAAGGATATAAATAATGGACTACTAGCTTGGAAGTTTGACATCACACACTTGAAGATTTTTGATAATGGTGGATGATAAAAGCTACAAAAGTCTACTTAAAGACGTTAAACCAAGCACTTTGTGAGAGGAAATCCATAAAGATTTTTCTTCTAATCCTTTTTTACTTATTTTTTACATTACATATTTGCATGTGCTTACATTGTGAACAATGTAAGAATTAAATATGGGAGAGTGTTAACATGTTATTATCTTTATTTTTTTCGTTATTAGTTTAGCATGTTTTAGGATACATGTTTTAGGATTAGTATGCTCTAGGTAGCAAAAATATTTTTCATTTTTCGTATTTATTTATTACATTCCATAGGATAGTGAAGATTAATAGACGTGGTTAGAAACAATTACATATTTCATCCTTATTTTATGATTGAATTGATCATAAATGCTCAAAAGTATGAAATTTTGAATGATAATTAATTTTAGCATAATATTTATACTTTTCTTAATGGAAGGCATCTTTGTGCTAATCTAGCTCAAAACTTGCATGAACAAGTAGTTAAATTGGTTATATGATAATTTATGCATTTGAATTTTTGAAGTGCTATGTTAATTTCTTATAATATTATTTTAATTCCAATAAGAACGATTAGGTTGTTAGAACTTTTTCTAGGTTTATCAAATCAAATGTTGATAGTGTATTTTCTAAAAACTTATTAAGGCGTTAGGATTAACTTTTTTAGCCAAATTATCCTACCTCAATGTTGTAAGAACAACCCATTTAGTGAACCAATTTGATCCTATATGGGCTAATTATTTGTAACCACTCCTTGCCTTTTGAACCAAATATATTGACCATACTTATAATTAAAGAAAAAGTGAAGTTGCATAAAAAGATGATAGACTATGGAAACACTAGAATAAGATTTAACATATATCAAAATTATATATTTATATATATAATAGTAATAATAATAATGAAATAAGTTGAAAAGAAATATCAAAAGAGAGCTAAAGTTGAAAAGAAATATCAAAAGAGAGCTAAGTATTATAAAAAAAGATTGACAAAAAGAGAGAAAAAGAAGCCAATAATGATGTTTGAGTGCAAAATAAAGACATTTAATGCTACTTAGTTAACATCATTAGTCTTAGGATAGTGTTATTTATAGATCTCTTCCTCCTACTCTATGGACTCAAGAACTTATGTTTCTCCCATTTTTTCCCTTCATTTGAATTAAACCAATAAGCTTAATCTCTTTACAGCCAAATAAAATACCTTTTGATTTAATTTAAAAAATACAATCAATGATTGGATATGTAAATTTAAGAAAAAGTTTATAATCCTTGAAACAACACCATAAATAAATTGATGTTCTAAGGGAATACACATGAGCTTTAATGGTTTAAATTACATTGGTTGATTGTCACTAATAAGGTAGCTACACATACTCACTTTAACCTATATTGCTAGGGAGAATGCTAGAATGAATGAATGGTTATAAACCCCTGCTAATATTTATTAGATTTTGGATCATAAGTGAATTAAGTCGTTAAAATAAGATGTCAAAAAACTTATTCTTAACTATGGGTGTTGACTTTGCTCGAGGACTACTAAAGAATATGTGTAGGAGAATTTGATAAGTGTTATTTTATACACAATTTTATAAATCAATTCATTTATATTTATATATATTATATTATTATAATGAGATAAAAGTATTTCTTTTATATTTATTGAAAAAATATTTGTTTTTTGGGATTTTTATTCAACTTTTTGATTTTTATTTGATAGGTTGGATTAACCTAGAAAGGGAGTGGATGTATTTAGAAAGATATTGTTGCTTATTCCCATCATAGCTTATTCCCATCACAATTTATTCTCATATCAACTTATTTTCATTGTAACTTATCCCCATCATAGCTTATTCCCATCATGACTTATTCTCATATCAACTTATTTTCATTGTAACTTATCCCCATTGCAACTTAGCCCTCTTTATATCCATCACAGCTTACCCTATCATTTTGACACATAGTGCACACTAATTATATCTCCATTAGGGAACTAACAACTTATTTATATCTTGATTTTATTGGTATCTCTTATAAATATAAAACAACATCCTCACAAAATAAGAGAGCATTAGAATTAACAAAATCAATATAACAATTGCTATAGGGAACAAGGGAGATCAAAAAGCATTTATAGGGTAACTTTTGGAATAGATTTTGGATATCTTCATATTTTTAATCCTCTTCTCTTTAGTTTTCCATTATAATAATGTTTTCTTATGGATTCTAGCTACTTTAATAATGTGATTTTGGGCTATTCGAAAACTATGGTTTAATTAATTTAGTATCACGATAATTTTAGTTTTAATTACTAAATTTTGATGTTTTCAATTCTATGTTTGAATGTCAAAACTATTCATGTATGAATTAGTGTAATTAATTATTTTATTACACGAATATGTTTATATCTTGTTTAAGATGTTATTACATAATTACTCATATTCTTATTCGAAGTAGTACATTGTGGTTGTTGTCACAAATGGGATTGAATACATTTACTAAAGGCTAAATGAATGTTCTAATCTTACCTAATTTAGTTATCATCTATTTAATAAATTATATGATAAGAAAAGATATGAAATCTTAGGTAGACCTAGACTTCTAACGCTAAAGTTAAGAATTCAGTAATGCTTTTAAATTATGAAATTATTAAAAATGATTTATAACTTAAGAAATTAATTTACATTCATGATATGATTGATTAAATTATAGAATAATGATGAGGATAGTTCCATAATCACACATCTCTCATAATTCTTGTACAACTTATTTTATTGTTTTATATTATTTTATTCAAAAACATCCAAAATCTCCTTTTACTAATTTTAACTAATTTACTAACAAATTAGTAATTAGGAGATATATTGTTATCAATCGTTATGGGTGTGATAACCTTTGTTCTTAAAATTACTTATCACTTGTACATGATCACATATGCTTGTATATTCTCAATCGTGCCAAGTTTTTGGCATCCTTATAAGGAATCGAACCTGGGTTACCCACATGATAAGTAGGAATACTCACTACTACACTACAACAACATAATTGAGAACACTCAAGTATACATGATCATGTATAAGTTTTTGGAAACTTTACAGGAGATTTGTTTAATAATTTTACTAATAATTGCTAGTTTTGTTTCCTAACTTTAATTATTAATTTTTCATCTTTTTTTAGGTTTAGAATTAGCTTTATTTTATTTTTTTAGTTTTATATTATTTTATTTTTATATGAACTAATATTTCATATTTTTTTATTGATGACCTTACTTTATCTTTTTTCTAACAAGTTTGGTGATTCAACAAAGCAAAATCATGAAAAGAAAAATTTGGATACATTCCCCAATATGCAAATCCATATACCTTGATGGAAGATATTAAGGAGGATCATTGATATGAAAAGTATCTTAATGAACTTTTTCTTATGGAAGACAAACTGAAGGATAACAAAGATATAGGTATGGGGGGAAATGTATCTAGTATGCTTCAAAGAAGACTACCACCAAGGTGCAAGGATATAAATAATGGATTACTAGCTCGAAAGTTTGACAACACTCACTTCAAGATTTTTTATGTGATGGATGATTGGATTAGTCTAGTTGGAAATGTTAAATCAAGCACTTTGTGGGAGCCCACCCACCAAGATTTGTTTTCTATTTTCTTTTTACTTATATTTTACATTATATTTATACATATGCTTACATTGCGGATAATGTAAGACTTATATGTAGAGGAGTGTTAACATGTCACTATCTTTGTGTTTTTTTTCTTTATTAGTTTAGCATATTTTCGGATACATGTTTTAAGATTAGTATACTCTTTGTAGCATAAAGTTTTTTCGTTGGAAACAACTTACATGTTTCATCCTTATTTTCTGATTAAATTGATCATAAATACTCAAAAATATGAAATTTTGAATGATGATGAACGTTAGTAGAATCTTGATATTGTTCTTAACTGAAGGCATCTTTGTGATAATCTAGCTCAAAACTTGCATGAACAAGTAGCTAAATTGATGATATGAGTGTTGGCTATTTTCGTGGACAAAAAATTTATCTGTAAATTTGTTTTTGGGCCTACTATCAAGTCTATCAAGAAAAGCCAAACAAATGCTCGAGTTTCAAATAATTGTACTTCAGGTATATCTTTGATAACTACGACACATAAGATTATATTTATGTATTTAATAGGACATGCTTATAAATCTAAAATTATTTTTAGTGCTAAAATATGAAATAAGATATGCTAAAAGATATTAGATAAGATATACTCTAAAATAAGATATGCTAAAAGATATTAGATAAGATATACTTTAAATTATATTTGAAATCCTTATCATAAAAGATAGCATAAAATCTATTTTAAAATAAATCTATTTTATATAAGACTTATCTTAATTAATGAGTAATATTAATCATATTTGTAATAGAAAAGATATTTATTAATCATATATGAGTTATCTTAATTAATGAGTAATATTAATCATATTTCTAATATATATTTATCAATCATATATGAGTTATCTTAATTAATGAATATTATTAATCCTATTTGTAATAGAAAAAATATCTATCAATTACATAAGATTAAGGGTTTTAATTTTTCCTATAAATAAAACTCATTAGTCATTGTTTCAATTAACCATACAAGAGTATTATTCTAATATTCTTAATTTCTCTCTCTTGTTTTACAAATATAAAATTATAATTATTTAGGCTTCTTTATTTAGTTAATCTATCAAATATTGGTGGTTATATTTGATTCATTAATAAGCCTAATTATTTTATGATATTTTGATATTATGTTCTTATGGATTCTTCTTTATTTTTGTTCTTAAATTGTTAGATCAAATAATTATTTTTGTCATATCATAATTATTTGATTTGATTATTAATCTTTAAAGAAGCTATTTTTGTTGAATTTATATTTGATCTTTTTGGTCTAGGATTTTCTAGTTGATTTAATTTAAATGACATATGTTTTGAATCATCTAGTTAGTATTATTCATTATTAAATCCGTTCTAGAACACACACGGGCACTTGTGCTTTTGTGCTAACTATTTTGCAGTTACTTCAGGAACGTATCTGATTGGTGGGAAGCTTATTAGAACGTTGGTCTGGAAACTGCTCACGCTAATATTGAAAACTGTGAAAACAGAGTAGGGGCTCGTAAGTAAAGTATATTGGGGCAGTATCCTAGGGAGGGTAGCATAAGACCGAGTTTGTACTTGAACATTTGATTTTCATAGTGGAAAGTTAGGTGGTCCGGTGGATCGGTGATTTTCCTCTTAGGTCATGGTTGTGGCCTATGTTGTTTCCACCTAAAAATATTGTGTGTTATTATTTTATTTCCGCACTTATTTTTACACACGATTGCATGTCTGACTGCTTTTTTTAGGTTATTAAATTATAAATTAGTAAAAATTAAAAATAATCTATTCACCCCTCTAGGTTAATTAGGTCCATAATTTATAAACTTTCAGAAAATACATTCAATGAGTGGAGATTTAAATTTAAGAAAAATCCTATGGTGCTTAATACAACTCTAAAAATATGATGATTTTCTAGGGGAATATACATGGGCTTTAATAGTTTAAATTACATAGGTTGATTGTCACTAATAAGGTTGGTATACACACTCATTTTATTCTATATTACTAGAGAGAATTCTAGTGAAAATGAATGGTTATAGAACCCTACTAACATTTATTAGATTTTGTATCATAAGTGTTATTAATCCTTTGAGATAAAATGTCAGAAAATGGGTGTTGACTTTGCTTGAGGACTAGTAAAGAGTAGGTGTAGGAGCGTTTGATAAGTTCTATTTTATACACATTTTTATAAATTAATTTCTTTGTATTTATATATATATTACTATTATAATGAACTAAACATATTTATTTTATATTTATTGGTAAAATATTAGGTTATTTGGATTTTTTGGGGTTTATTTGGGATTTATATTGATTTTTTATTTGATATATGGACTAGCTTAGAGAGAAAATGGATGTATTTAGCAAGCCATCGTAGCTTGTTCTCATTGTAGCTTATTATCATTGCAGCTTATCTCTATCGTAGCTTATCTCCATCGTAGCTAATCCATCATTTTAACCATCTTAACTTATCCTATCTTGTTGACACATGGTGTGAACTAATTCTACCTGCACTAGAATATGAACAATACTATTTACATCCTTATTTGATTTTTATATCATATAAATACAAAACAACATCCCCGCAAAATAAAAGGAGCATCAGAGTGAACAAAATCAATATAACAATTTCTATAAGGAACATGGGAGATCAAATAGCACATCTAAGGCAACTTTTGGAGGAGATTTTAGAGATTGTCGTAAGGTTTTCTTAATTCTCTTCCCTTTAATCTTCCAAGATAATAATATTGATTTTTATGGAATCTAACTAATTTAATAATGTGATTGTGGCCAATTTCAAGCCATGGATTATAGTTTAATTAATTTAATGTCATGATAGGTTTAATTCTTAATTTTTGATGTTTGAATGCTAAAACTATTCATGTATGAATGAGAGTAATTAGTTAGATTATTGCATCACAACTTTTATATCTACTCTAGGGTGTTACTACGTAATTTGTAACATTTTTATTTGAAATGGTACCCTGTGGATGTTGTCACAAGTAGGGTTGAATATAATTGATGAGCTTAAACGATTGTTCTAATACTTCCTAGTTTAGTTAACATCTTTTTAGATCTTAATATAATGAATAAGTTAAATCTAGTAAGTATACATCTAGGTTATTCAGAATTTAGGTTGGTTAATAAGAAGACACGTAATCAAATACACATTAAGAAAATATGAGAAGTCTTAAGAGGAACTAGCCTTGTAAAACTAAAGTTAAGAATTCAAGAATGATTTTAAATCATGAAAATAATTTATAACTTGAAATTAATTTACATTTATGATATATATAATTAAATTATAGGATAGTTCCATAATCACATATCTCTCATAATTCTTGTGCAATTTATTTTATTATTTTATATTATTTTATTCAAAACAACAAAAACTACATTATAATAATTTTAATTAATTTACTAATGAACTAGTAATTATAAGTATAAATTGTTACCAATCCTTATAGGTAGGACCTTGTTCTTAAAATTACTTATCACTTTTACATGATCACGTATATTGTGTGTTCTCAATCGTGTCAACTTTGGTTTCAAGATGTACAAAATGCACATCAAAACTTCCTTCCTAAATAATGTTTCTTATTGTCTTGGTGTTATTGCTTTAATGTTCTTTGCTATTTATATAACTGTTAGGATTATTACATGATTTTATACCTTCTCTCCCTCATGTAGGGGTGTTCTTTTAACTTTTTACATCAAAAAGAGGAAGAATTTTGTTTGTACAACATATTGTTTATTACTTTAATTTGTGCTACATGGGTTATGAGTGTAGACTACATTGCAATTTCGTTGCTTGACATGCAAAATGTTGTGGGAGTGTAGCATAAAGATAGGGAAATTTGTGTGAACAAGTGTCTATCTATTGCATGTTTGACTATGCTTAACCTAACATTATGTACCTATGTAGGAGTAACACAATAGGTTTTCTTTGTTAGGCTATACATAGATCTGTATGATGTGTTAATGAGTATGTGTTATTTTGTGTGTACAAGATACATGTGTAGGAATGAACAATACTCATAATGAAATTGTTTCCATATATTCGTTTATTTAGTTGTCGTAGGCATGGAATGGGATGAAAACAATTCCTATAAGACATGGAATTGTTATTCCACCTTCCCCTTTAGAAATTTTTATCCCATTCCCTTCCCAATGTATAAAAATATATTATTCAAAGTTTTCCCTAAAATCCTAAATCCTGAACCATAAACCCTAAAATCCTAAGTCCTAAATTATAAACCCTAAATCCTAAACCATGAACCTTTTTTCAATTTTTTATTATATGATATTCGGTGTTAATATATTAGATCAACAATAGGACTTCCTGTCCTAAATTATAAATCCTAAATCCTAAACCATAATCCCTTTTTCAATTTTTTATTATATGATATTCGGTGTTAATATATTAGATCAACAATAGGACTTCCTACTATATATTAATCCTTGCATGTTATTTTGCAAATAATATGGAAGAAAAAAATTATCAAAAATATTCTTGTCTTTGAATTTTTTTAAGTTTAAGTAATATTTTCAAGTAATAATTTTTAATAATATATTCTGTCTGATGGAAAATTAAAATTAAATAACATTATTTAAACTTTACTAAATATATGAGTATTAAGGTAATATATAATGTTTTTCATTTCATTCTAATTGTAAATAAAATACTATAATATTGATTCAATCTTTGATTCAAGTGATCAAACTAAGCATTACAATAGTAATATTTTTTCATTTATATTCAATTCTATTACCATTACCATTTTCATTACTTTTTCATTTGGCAACCAAATGTGACCTTAGTGTTTTGTCATCATATGTGACCGATCACTTATTGATGGTTAGTACTGCACACACTCACATAGTTACTTGATAACTGTATTTTATATAGTTATTTTCATCAATTTTATTAATGATAATTGCTATGTTCGTTTAATATTTATTAATTTTTGTTAAATAAATTAATATTTTCCTTTTATATGCAAAAAAATACATTTTTAATAAAATTAAATAATACAGATCGAAAATGTACTTAATTTCATATTTGTGTCCACAAATATAATTTCAGATAATATGTTTTCTTAATTACAATTTATAAAAATCGAAAATATAATTTAAATTAAATTTGGGCTTAAGTATAATTATCAAAAGTTTAAAAATTTAATTTAAAATTAGCAAAGGGCTTAACTGTAATTTAAGAAAGTGCAAAATGTAATTTGGATTAAATTTGTGGGTCAAAATATAATTAATAAAAGTTTGAATTTTTTGCGCAGGAAAAGAATCGCACTCGCACAAATCACCATGTTCATCACGCGCCGTTCGATCATCAATTAAACGGTCCAGATTTGGCGAGTACAACCAGACGAGGAAAAATCGCGTGTAGAATCTTCGCGTGGCTCGGCGTGCTAGTGGGTCCCACGTGTCGCGCAGGCCGGCGTCAGAGTGGGCCCCACATGTCGGCTGCGCAGATTCCCCCAAGGTGATCGCTGACTGTTGGATCAGATCAACGGTCCAGATTGAAGCGCGTCCATCCAAGCTGTCGCGCACCGAGCCGCTCGTGTAAAAATCCTGTGTGACGCGGTCCATCCAAGCGGCGTGCACCCTCACTCTTCAAATGGTAAATGACCAGCCACGTGTCTCATAAATATTCCAGCGAATAAAATTATGACACGTGGCATGTATTTGGTGAAATAAAAACGCAGAATCAGCGCCCACTTCCAGCCGTTAACCACTTCCAAATCCGAAGAAATCGTGTGCGATGCGTTCTTCATGCGCCCGGCTTACCGCCCAATGAAAAGCTGCCACGTGGCACTACAGTTCTCTCAGCGAATCACATGGTGACACGTGGCATGCGGAAAAAGAAAAGGAAATTTTTTTTCTTCTCTTTTTTTTAGTTAGTTTTCCAGTTCGAGCATTTTTCTTTCTTCTTTTTCTCTCGAAACTTTGGGAGAAAACTAGCAGTTCTTGCAAGTTTTTCTTACTTGTAACATTTTAATTTTTCTGTTTTTCTTGTTTGCGTGTTACACAAACACGCAGAGTATTGATTTAACATTTTATGTTGTATTTTCTTAGGGGAATTACAGAGAAAGAAGACAACAAAGAAGAAGAAAAGGGATGAAATTTATTTTTCATTGAGGAATCGTGAAAGAGTTTTTTTTCTTATCTATTTTCTTTTAATTTTCTTTCTCTGCAATGTTTTATTTTTGTTGTGTTGTAATTTTAAATTCTGCTATGAACTAATACATTTGTTCTAGGATTGCAGATTAATAGCGTAAATTATGAAATTTGAATTAAATATTTTTGAATGATTTATGGGACTGTTTTAAGTTGTTTATTTTATCTTTGTTTAATGCTTTTAATTATCGGAAGATTAATTAACTGATATATGACATTTAAATAAACTTGAAAAAGGCATTTTTGTGTGCTGCTCGTGATGAAATAACGTATATACATAAGAGATAGAAATATACTTTTATTGTATGTGTAACTGATAGAGAACTCAGAACTTAATAAATCTGGTTGAATTTAATTCGCATAGGAATATAGTGAATCATTTTAACTAGATGTTTCTGTATGGAGCTCGGAAGAGATATATGGATAAATTAGGAGTTCTTGGTTAACAACTTAAAACATGATAACATAAATCAAGATAAAATATAATGATTCAAGTGGATTAATTTGGTGAAACTGCAATCTTAGAATTTTCTTGCAATCTGTTATAAAAGTTAGTTAGTCAAACTGCATCAATTATCGACTGTTTGGATAAAATTAGGTTGAAATAATTTTAATAATTAACGAATACTAGTAACAAATCTCTGTGGGAACGATATTTTACTTATCATATTATTACTTGTGACCGTGTATACTTGCACGAGTTCGTGTGTTGAAAAACACGCAACATTACTTAAACTTTGTATGTTTACAAGGTTACACACATAACATGTGTTTTGTTTTTATGAATGCAAGATTGTTTTTCATATTTTTGTTTAATTTGTTTTGCAATTATTTATTGAAAATTATTTGGAAAATACCAGAAAAAAGCAAAAACAAAATTTTTTTGTTTACTTTCCAAGGTCTTACAACCCCTTTGCTAAAATTGGCTAGCAAATTTTTAATGGCTATTACCCTTGCTACCATGGCAATAAGGCCAACTAGCACCTAGATTGCTCAAAATTTTCTTTAAATACCCCTTTCTTTGATTGTTTGAGTAATTAGAAAAATGTGGGAAAACTAAACAAAATTTGAAACTAGTAGCATGAAAATTTGAAACTAGTTGTTTTCAAAATTAAAACTATTTTCTAATTTGAGATTGCTAATACCTCAAGTGTGGTTTCAGTATTGGGGCTCATGAGAGTTTTTACTAAAAATTGATTAACCAGGGTTGGGTTAGTTAAAAATAAATTAACACTCGAGACTTAAATTGCTTTTAGGTTCTAGAGCTATGGATAAGCCTACCTATAGGATTCAAAAATATTGACTATTGGACACTGATGGTGCCACCAAATGGTGGTAAGGTTCATGAGGAGAACCGAATCATTCTTAGGTCATAATAGTTGCAAAGGTAGCTAATGAAGGCATGTGTCTTGACTGATAGAGGTATTAGAGTTATACTTCAATCCAGTTGTAAACTATTTTTATTCTATTAGTGGATTATTTGTTGTTGAGTGGTTGTCATAAGCAATTCAAAGATTTCACCACATTTTTAAGGGTCTTGTGGATTTATCTTGTTATTTCTCTGTGTTTGCATGCTCTTATGTTTGGTTAGTAAAATCATTATTCTATTCAAGTATGTACCAAAATATAAGGATCTTATTATGATTGGAAAATATTTTCTTCTGTTTTCTTTTTCCTAGTTAAATTAATCTATCTATTTTTTTTATTATGTTACTATACTACTTTCAATTGTATTACTTGTCTTACGTGTTTTTATAACTATATTTCTTTGGCTACGTACAAGTTAGGGGATGAATCTCTCAGAGTTCTTAACTCCTTACCCTAGTCGTTTACCAAGTAGTGGACTTTCTCAGTAATATCTAACAGATGGATCAAATATAGCACCTTCAAGATTAATCAAGAAAAAATTACGACAATAGAATCTAATGGAGTTCCAATCATATGTGAAGTGTTTGACCAACATTTAGTGTGTACTCTATGGTTTAGATATGGAAAAAACCACTAGTCTTGAGTACAATATAGCTCTTGCTAAGGCTTTTAATTATGATTCACAAACTTGATTAATGGATCTTAGATGATGTCTACAATCTCTTTATAAAGATACATTTTTAATGGAATAATATATTAGTATGTCTAAGAATCTAATTAATCATTTACTTGTTGTTAGTGGTATACTGAGTGATAGAGAGCAAATTTTGTATGTTCTTGGCAGTCTAAATGCCAATTACACTTAACTAATTGCAAACATCACTAACAAAAATAGGATTCTTTCCTTAGATGAGGATTATACTAAAAGGATTATGCATGAAAGATAATGAGAGAGAATGAGCATACCAGATCTTATTGTGGTTCAAGAAAACTACACTCAGTCTTACAATAACAATACCAAAGCTCAGGATTCATATAAAAATACAATTACCTCACAAAATAGTTCATCATTTGGTAACAATAATTTCAATACCAACTTTAATCAACAAAAGGCAAAGAACACAAGATTTGGTAATGTTCATATGCTTATTACAAGTTCAAGAATCAAAAGGGAGTGAAAAACTTCCAATGTTTCCTCAAAATTCCACTCATGCACCTCAAACTTTGTTAGCATCAACTTTTTCACAAATATCATCTATGGAATTTCAAAATTTATTCATGGACAATTGAGCCACACATAATTTGACCTTTGATGCTTCTGTGCTTCATCAGTCATGCTACTAATATAGATAGTTCTTTTCTCCCTAATTCCATTCAAACACTTTAATTACATAATTTACTATATGTGCCTTAATCGGAGAAAAACTATATAATTGTCAAAAAAAACTTATTGAAGATAATAATGTGAGTGTTGAGTTTTTTCCTAGTGGTTTTTTGTGTTAAGGAACTTGCTTCCAAGACTATTACTTTGAAAGGGGACAATAAGGATGGTTTGTATAGAGTTCCTCCATCACCCCATAATACACATCATATGCTCACCTAGGCTAAGTAAGGAATCTATAAGCCCAAATCTTTCATGGAAGTTAAGATACTCCTATAACCCTTATGTGTAAGAGAAGCACTCAAAATTCCTCAATGGAAAAGATGCTATACAAAGTGACATCTCTTTAATTAAGAATGGAACTTGGGATCTTATCTTAGCCTCCAAAGGTAGTAATATCATAGGCAACAAGTGGATCTTTAGGATTAAATTGAAGGCTAGTAGCACATTTGATAAATATAAGTCCAAAGTTACTGCTAAATGCTTTCAAAAAATTGAGAGAGGTTACTATATTGAAACATTCAGTCCTATTATAAAGCCCACTACCATTAGACTTGTATTGAGTTTTACATTTTCTCAAAGTTGAAAAATTAGATAGTTAGATGTTATTGCAGCATTCTTAAATGGTGACATTGAAGAAAAGGCTTACATGGAACAACCTATAGGTTTTGAGGATCCTTAGCATCCTCACTTTGTGTGAAAACTAACTAATGGATCGAAACACACTCCATGTTTCTAGTATTTGAAACTAAGAGAATTCCTAACACGATATGGTTGTCATAGCTCAAATAATGATGCTTCTATGATGATTTATGATTAACATGGAATATTTGTTATGTTTTTGATTTATGTAGATGACATTTTAGTCACTAGTAATAATTGAAGATTCATTGAAGAACTAATCACTAAGTTGAACTTAGTTTTCTCAACAATTTGGATGATTTAAGCTTCTTTTTAGAAGTTGAAGTTAAACACTCAGAGGATGACTTGCATTCATCCCAAATGAACTACATCAAAAACCTATATGAGTGAATGCAACTACATAACACCACACCAATTTCAACACCAATGGTAATGAGTCTACAACTTTCCAAACTATTAGGTATGCCTTTTCCTTATTCCTCTTTACAGTGAACTGTGGTTAGGGGACTCCAATATTGCATACTCATCATACTTGAGATGAGTTTTATGTAAACAAATTGTACTATTTTTTTCAAAGTCCTTCAATGACTCATTAGTTTGTTGTAAAATTTTACTTAGCATCTTAAAGGCTCCTCAGACCATGGTCTTATGCTTTTCAAATCTTAGAGTTTGAGTTTATCCATCTATATAGATGCTATTGGGCCTCTTGTAGTGATGACAGGAGGTCTACAAGGGCTATTGTATCTATCTTGGATACTTTTTGGTGTCATAGTACTCAAGAAAGCAAAAGGTAGTATCTCACTCATCCATAAAGGCTAAGTTTTGAGCTATTGCTCATGCAATATGTGAGCTTAAATGGGTTAGAAAGGTGGTATTCCATGATGTACCAGTAGTGTATTATGATAATATTGCTAGAAGTTACATTGCTAAACACCTTGTGTTTCATGTTAGAACAAAACACATTTAAATAGACTTTCATTTTATTCATGAGTATACTCTATCACAACAAAACAATTCATAAGTAATGACTAAGGCATTAACTAAATCAAGTTTCTTACAAGTCAGAACCAAACACACTTTCGTTTCAAGGCTATTGGCTTGTGTGAGGATGTTAGATACATTGTGTTTATGTTAACACACTAAATGTAATGTGTGAGCAATTTGTTATGACACATCATAGCTGGTTAGAGTCTAGAGTAATGTATATGTAAAATAAATAGCATTGTGTTGTTCACAAAAATAATCAAGTAATAGAAGAAAATTCTTCTCCATATTTAGTCTCTTCCTTTCTTCTTGTTATTAATTCTCTAAGCTTTCACAATTGCTTACTCGTAAAATAGCCATTATATTATATTTTGTGATAAAAATAAGCATTTTCTCTATTGGTACAATCTATTTAATATACACGATTATTAGCTATTATAAATTAATCTTTATATAGAATACATATCACACTTACAAAAAACCAAATAGAGATCAATAAATTGCAAATGATTTATGCCTAGTCAGCAACATATGAAATCGTATTATAATGTGTAAAAATAATACTCAAATAATATAGAATAGAGTTTAATTTGTCATAGTTCAATATTAAATAGATCTAATTGATTGAAATTTAACTTAAATGACCTCCGATTGACCAATGTAAAATGTTTATAATGTGTTTTCTCTTTGTGGTAAAACAATATATATATAATATGGATCTTAAATAAAGGAAATTAGTTAAAAATAGATAAAATTTTATCCTCTTATCTTTTCTTTGATTATATATATAGTGTATATGTATTATTTTTAACAAAAATATACTTTAATCTCCTATTTATTAGATAGGACAGTGCAAATTTGTTACCTTTACAAAAAAAGTTACAGGAGTCCATTTTATAAAGGTAAAAACTTATGCTATCTCACTTTTTAAAAAAAGTGAGACAAATGGCCTTATGCTATTTTTATAAAGGTAATTGATTTATGTTGTCTAAACTAATAAATACGAATCTAAAGGGTACTTTTGTTAAAGGTAAAGGATTTGGATGACCCTTTGTGTGTGTGTATGTGTATACATATATATAACAATCTAATAATAACATGATTATAACAATCTAATAATGATATAATTTGATTAGCTAGTTAGTGAGACAATAGCTTACCAAGATGATGATCAGTAACTAGTCCGAGATGAAGGTCAGCTATATTGAGACTGAGATACAACCAGAACCATTCACTTGTATATCTTCCCCCACCCTCCAACCCTAGGAAGGTGAAAGTGACATCTTATATATCTATAATACTTGGGCTAAGGATCAAGTTGGTAATGTTTTGTACATCTCTCCCTCCTAGAGCATAGGTATCATATACACCCACAAAATAAAGAGCCTTGAACACTAGAAAAAAGCACCTATACTTGGTCATTATGACCCCATATTGTTTGGAGGCATTATTTCTATCAAAGTTACGAGGCTGTTTTTCCGAGTTCCTTTGAGAGAGTTGTCTTGCACCCCTAGGTATTCTCTACCTACCCACTTGTGTCGGTTTTGGGTTCAGGTACCCTTTGTTGAAGAACGTTTGAGCTTTTCCTTGGGAGTATGGCATGGTTTACTTTAATGTCGTAGCACATGGTACTCAAACATTGACTCGAGGCATTTTCTCTACCCTTATTCATTCTAATGAAACTAAGAAAGGAACTTGAGTCCAAACTCAAATTAATATAATAATTATAGAATTAGAAACTGAATTGAAATAGAGCGTATGTGGCAATAATATCATACAATATACTTAAATAAAAAAATGAAATACTATAAGGAAATACTATACAGTGATTTCTATATAAATTCTAAATCGAGATGAACCTAATCCAGAATATGAACCATAAAAAAATATTGATTAAACTGATCATAAGAATACCAGCTATAGTACTTATTATCCAAAAAAGACTCCTTCTAGTAGTATCAACTATTTATCCTATTGTTCCACTTATTGAACAAGGTTCTATGGTTAGTCTGCGACCCTTAGATGTTGAAAGCATCCTTAGGGTGATCTCGTAGCTACTATGAGGTGTAGACGATGGGGTTGGTCTATGAATTTTCCTTTATTTTGCCATATTTTGCCCAAAAAGTTGAAAGGAGATAGTGCATCAAGCTATTCGTAAGGATCAACTTGATCCTCTTCACCAGGAATCCCGTGTATATATATATATATCCAAAATTTTAAAAAATTAATTATTTTTATAAATTTTATTAGTAAATATTGAATCTTTCTATGGGTAGGATGCATGTAGTGGTAAGGTTGGACATATACCTTACCTTAACTTTTTACAAATAAAATTCAATAATTTGAATTTATTTTTACTAAAATAATATATATATAATATTTTTTTATTTAAAAATAAATAATAAGTAAAAAATAACTAATATTAATTTTTATTATATATATATAATTTTATTTTTGAATGTAAATCATAAATCTAACCTACTCAAAATTCAATATATGTTATATTATGGAATAATTCAAACATCATCAATATGTGTAACCATTTCATACTTCATGAGTCAAAAATGGCCCTGAAAATGAGGGTTTAACTTATGTAGTCAAAGAAAGATCAAAAAGTATAGTCAATATAATCAATTTTTTATTTTACATTTGGGGATAATTAATTAGTGTATTTGGCTACATTAGAGGGATGTATATGCCATAAAAGTCTTTGGAATTATTACTTATGTTTTCCATTACAAGTTACTCATGTTTAAAAAATTTCCAATAAGATAATAATAACATTTTTTCAATAGAGAATAATAATGTTTGATGTACTAAGGTTTGATAATTGCTCAATCATAGAAGAGCTACTATGCTATATATATATATATATATATATTAGTGGATTTTAAGGTGGTATATTATATTTTGTGATAAATAGTTGTGTGCTTTTATATTAGTATCTATTTAATATACAAACTCATTAATTATTTTAAAATAATCATTTTATGTAATACACAAGTCACGTTGACAAAATATCACACGAAGCTTAGAGATCAATAAAATACAAATGATTTATTACAAGTCAACAACACATGAAATTGTATCATAATGTGTGTGCAGTGGCATGGAGACTGTCTTGCCTTTAAATTGTGATTTATAGGCGGCACATACGATAAGATCAACATGAGAATTAAACTTTCTTCCATTGTGTGTGCTAGTTAATTGCTACTTCATCGTATTTATTATATATTAGCTTTTAAATTGTCTACCGTAAAAACATTTTTTAAAATAACTTTATTAAAATTTATAATAATAAAATTATATTTTAATAATTCTGAATGAAATTTAACTAATTAAAATTCAACATTAAATAAATTTAATTAATTAAATTCAATTTAAACTATTATTCTTAAAATGTAAATAGATTAAAAAATATATATGAGGTTATATTTAAGTCTCGATCATAGAGTTAATATATATGATTGTGTATATAAGAGATTTTAAATAAATTCTAAAATTTTTTATTTTTAATTATAAACTAATATAAATAAATATATATGCGATTTCTCTCTTCTCTGAACTTAATAACAGGATGACTAAACTATGATAACATCAATAATTTTAACAGACTAATTATTTTCATAAATTATATTACTAATGTTGAATCTTTCTCCGCTTTAGGTTCAATAAATATAATATCAAAATTAACTAATTCAAGCCTAATTATTATAAATTTCTACTTTGGTTTGAATTCTCTAGACTTTAGTAATCATTTGGTGTCTTCCAAAATTTGAATTTCACCCATGGGAGAATCTTTGTCATCATATATGCTATATTATACGAAGGATCAATCTTTTTTTATTAACACAACCTTGTGTAATCATCTTGATTAGTGCTTGGAAAGTACTATATTTCGTAATTTTATTATTCTTAATTATGATAAATAAATTCAATTATAACATATTTATATCAATATTTTTACAAATTTATATACTCAAAATCATAGGTATATTTTGTTGCATTTTAGGCGTTTTTATCTTTAAAATGTATAAATTTATCAACACATGAAAACAATACTTGAAATACTTAATTTGTACCCTTAGAGCTTAAAATATTAAAACATGTAAGGCTTACATGAAGAACCTACCAGTTTATAAAGTGTACAAGGTAAAATTAAAGAAAAGTGAAGCATGCCCCAATAAAGCAATGTGTGCCATGGTGCATACTATTCGGAAAGATTACTACACGTTAAAGTTTTTTGCTATATGGCATAAACTAACGTGTGCCACGATGTGATCCTCTCGGGTTTGAAATGGCAAAGATGACTGTACCTAATACTACATTGAGAAATAAGTGGTGACATGGCATGCATTCATTTAAGTGGTCGAAACCCTTTGTACCATCCTTTGCTTATAAATAAGAAGTTTAGGTTAATATGTAGAGGTAAATTTTTTTATAATTCTCTCTAATCATTCCATATATTAGCTTTTCAATTAGAATTAGGTTCGTTCCACATATACAAATACAGAAAGTGATCTTTCTAATTATGAAGGTGATCAAAGGATTTGGAGAAGCCATTGATAACTTGTCGAGAGATCTGATATTGTCTTCAATAAAAAAGGATATTTTTATTGTTGTATTTTTATCTATTAGTGTAATCTCATATCTTTCATAGTTAAATTGACTTTTGTTAATTTAGTTATGAATGACTAAATCTATATATGTGAATTTAGTTTCTACTTCCAATTATTAGAAGAACAATTATGTGATTAAATAAATAAAAGTTTAGATTTATTTCTTGTTCTTAATCTTCAGATCTTTAATCATAAATTAAAGATGGGTCAAGTCTTGATTTATGATTAAATAAAATATTTTAGAATTAAATATTAGACACATCATCTATGCCTTGTTGTTTATAATGAATAAGAGTCTATTCATTGATTTATATTAATTTAGATGGTTGAAAAATAACTTTAATTATAAATTAAAGGTGGACCAAATCTTGATTTATAACTAAAGAATATATCTATCTTATGTTACAATTTTTTAATTTCGACCTCAACGAAATAAAGTTATTAATTAATTGAAGACTTCTAGTTTATATTTATATATATATCCATCATCCTAGGTTCTACATAGTTTAATTTTTTGCTTTAATTCATAGTTTAATTTATTACATTAATGTATTGCTTTCATTTATCTATTTTAATTTATTTGCTTTCATTTAGTTGATTTCTTTAGATATAAAGTAATTTAAAACCACTGTAATTTCTTGAGAATTTGACCTTGGGAGTATACTTATCACTTGTTATAAGCGATTTGTGCACTTGCGAGCTTTATAAATATAAAATTTATGTATCACACCTCATGTTGAGATCTATAATGACATCTATATGCTTTGTTCTTTCATGATAGATTTGATTCGTTGACAAGTCAATTGTACTTTTAGTATCATAAAATAATATAAAGTTAACCAAGATCACTAACTAAGCCATATAACTTTGTATCATAGTAGGAAGAATGTTGTGTTTGTTTTGTATCCTTGGTGTTTGACCTGTGTACAAAGTATTGTTATGCTCTTTGTTCATATGATGCTTCTTTGTGTTTTGTTTAACATCACTTTGTATCAACCATGCGTAAATAGGAATGTTAATGTGACATGTTGCAGGTATTGTATGTATTTTCTTATTTCATATGTCCTCCTATGTGTTTATAAGCTTTCTTGTTATAGTGAGTTATTGCATGTTTTCTGCATGTAGTTGATTGGTTGTTATTTGTTTTTAAAATACACGACACATGTTTTCTTTGGTAAACTGAGATGTCTTTCCTTATATGTATGCATAGTATGGGGTGATATTGTAAGATTGAATCTACCCAAGTGTCGTTGGGGAATGATAGTTGAGGCACTATGAGTGTATCAACTTGGAAGATAGTTGGAATTCTAGTCAACTTCTTCTTATGGATTCGTTGATATATTTTTATGGCATTAGTGTTTGGGGTAAGATATTTGAGTCACTAGGAGTATGTCAACTTGGAAGATAGTTGGACTCCTAGTCAACTTCTTCCTATAGATTCGCTGATATATTTATGTGGCATTGGTGTTTGGGGCAAGATAGTTGAGTCACTAGGACTATGTCAACTTGGAAGATAATTGGACTACTAGTCAACTTCTTCTTATGGATTCGCTAACACATTTATGTGGCATTGGTGTCTAACTGCCCATCCTACCAATGTGTTATAAGCACATTACGAAATCCCTTGTGCCATCCATCACATGTAAAGATAGAGGCTCCATACCATGTATTGCATTTGGGAGATGTTTTCAATCTGCACTTCTCTTAGTTTATCTATGCATTAAGTTTATTATTTTTTGTATGCTTTTACCTTGGTGTTACCACAGTTTTGTTCTTTGTTTGTTTTATAGCATGCATTGCTTCTTATTGTGGTTTCTTTAATCTTACCTACTATGCTGCCTGATTGTTAGGATTATTTCATTTTTATTTGACATCTCTCCTTTATATATGGGTGTGGTATGTTGCATACTCTATGTTTACTTACTTTTATTTTCCATGTCAAAAAGGGAGATAAGTGTGCATAACTTGTGTTTGTTTGTTAAAATGTTGCTTGATGCATAGGATGGTGAGTTTAGTTTGCACTCATCTGAGTTACCTGATATGCATACACTTAGGGAGAATGTTGCTTATGTTCAGGGAGAGTTTTCATAGTTATGTTGCATGTAGATTGTGTTTGTTTATGCTACATGTTGAGTGTACTTAGCCTATCATTATTAGTGTAGGGGTGACTTAAGAGTAGTTGTTTGAATACATGCCATTTCTATATGATACATTCACGGGATATGTGTTTGTTTTGTGTGTGTGCAAGTTACAGGTGTATATTGAAGTCATCAAACTTTAGACGTGCTATATGAAGATGCATTGAGACCCTAGCATTTCAATTTTACATAGTATGAATGATTTTATCCAAGAAGGTGGATGGAACGCACAATATGGATGCATTATGATTATGAGTGTTTTTGGGTGTTGGGTGATGAGTGCTCACTCAATATATCATGATTTTATGTATCATTTATGATTAAAAAGATTTATATTCACTTAATTTTATTATTATTTTATACAAATTTGGGTTTTTAGAATCACAGGTATATTTTCTTATTTTATGGTATTTTAGCTTAAAAAGATGAAATTTATCAATACTTGAAGAAATAAATTTGAGGCACTCCATTGCAATGCTCCAAGCCAACAAAAAATAATATAAGAAAATAAGGGAACAAAGTCACATAGAACAGTGTATGATGTAGCGTGGAATTATTATATGCCACGAAATGATGTTAGTGAGATGTTCGAATCATGTATAAAACATGTATCAATTACATGCATGCCACTACATGGATTATTGTGTGTCGCGACACCAACCTATCTGAGCATATTTTTGAACCTATAAATAGGACCATTATTCCATTGCATCAATCATTCTTCATCCCACATCCTTCTCACTCCTTTCATTTATTTAGTTTCTAGTTTTTCTTTTATTATTTTAAAGTTCTTCTCTCATTTTAGTTTATGTAATAATTGTAGATCCAAATCAATAAAGTTCGTCATTTCTTTGGGAGATTTTTAGAAATAATTGAAGAAAACTCTATTGAGGTATATTTATGTATTATTTTCGATTATTCTTTGTGTTAATTTTACATGTTATATTTAATTTTTTGATCAATTATTAAATTGATCATGTCTATCTGAAGTTATAATGGGATATTAGTAACGTTGTTATACTTATGAATATTAATTAGGTAACATATTTTTAAAAAATTAAGTATTATTTTCTATTCAAGAATTTCATAAAGTTTATTTCAGAAAATATAGTGATGTCAAAAATTTTGTTATAGACATAAAATATGAAAGTTAGATTTAAGACTTAATTATCTGAATTTGATTTAGAGTACTACTATTTTATAAGTGATTTGGTTCATATGTATAATTAGAGTATAAAGTCTATTCCAAATATTTTTTTGACAATTATTATTAAAAGATATATTGAAGACATATGTTTTGTTATAGTTTTAAAAAAAGAAATGTCATTTATCATGTAGTTAAATTTTTGAACTTAATTTTGACACCTTAAATGAAGTTTAAATTATCAGGCTCTACCGAAGGATTTTAATTGGTTTATTATTGATAACAAGAATGATCCCTGTCCTAGAATATTTTCTTGCAAAAAAACGAGAATTAATAATTTTAATTCAAATATTTAGTAATCTATTTAATATTAAGCAAACATAACCATCTAGCTAATACATCCTATAAATTCTTCACACCATGGTCAATTTGTAATTGCCTGAATATTTATTGAATATATTTTTATTTTATTGTCATTATATCTTGATTTCAAACCAAAACTTTGTGACAAAATGTATAGGTTTTATTTTCATTTTTATGAATTAGTTGAATAATTTAAAAAACCACATAATTTCTCTTTAGAGAGACCTTAGGAGTATAGTTATTATTTTCTATAAATGATTCATGCAATTGCGAGAATTTTTTCAATTTTACAAAATTTGTAAACAATAATTTTTTTTACATCAAATTTTTGACGCCATTACCAAAAATGAAATAGTGCTTTTAAATTGTTATTATTAATGTCTGAAAAAAATTTCATGTTGTAAATATTATGATTTTTATTTGAAATCTTAAAATATTTGTTATCAACTAATTTTAGATATTTTAAAATTAAATTCTTTTTAATAATAAAATTTTAAATATTTTAAATTATTTAAAAAAAACTTATTTCTTTTTTTAGTTGGACAATTTTTTTCTTTTAAATTTAATTGCTCTTCTTTTATTTAATTTGTGTAATCTTACTTGCATTTTTATTTCCATTAATTATTTTATATTTAATATTTTTGTATACCAATGCACTTTATTTTATTAACTTTCTTTTGCAACCTATTTTAATAATTAACTTGTGTATTAGTTATTTTTTCTGTTTGTCTATCAACTTCATAGTACTTAAATTGGTAAAAGAAAGTTTTTCAACTTCTTTGATTTTTCATTTAATGTACAAAAAAGTAAAGAGATATTTGAGAAAAGAATTCACTCTTTTTATTGTTGAACATCTATAGGTTTAAAACATTTTTAAAAAAAAGATGAACATTTATCAAGAGGAAGAAGAACAACTCCAATTACCGATAGATGAGGCAGACAAGCGAAAAATGATGGAGTATTCATTGTCATTCATAGGCAATGCTACTTCATGGATCCAATTGGGAGAAGATGTAATGAATTATGAATTGAAAAATATTCATAATTTCTTGTTACCTTTATTTTACAATATCCCTTATGAAGACTCTTTAAATTTCATTAGAGATCTTTATGTTATTGTACAAACATTAATATTATAGAAACTTAATGAAAATCATCTTTTGATGAGGTGTTTCCCTTAAACACTCCAAGATAAAAGCCAAGTCTTGATTCATGACTCTGTAACCAAGGTCGTTAACAACTTGGGAAGCAGTCTACAAAAAATTCATAAGTATGTACTATTTTCATCAGAAGACAGCTAAGTGGAGGGAAAAATAGAAACATTCTTCACCCTGGATGAAGAGATCTTTCTAAAGCTTGGGACAGATTCAAGCTCCTTTTAAACTAGTGCTCACACCACAACTTTCCACTACAAGTACATAAACAGTTCTTCTTTGATGGACTAACACAACAATGTCAATACATTGTTAATAATGTCGTAGGAAGGGCTATAGGAGAAAAGATGGCAGAGCAAACTTTAGAGAAGTACAAGATGCATGTTATGTACTAATTCCTTACGAAAGAGTATCAAAGGAAGAATAGTATGAGTAAATGGCACCAAGAATGAAATGGCCTTACAAATTCCAAAATTGACTATGCAATTGTAACTACTTGTAACCCAACAAATGTCTAATCAAGAAGTATATAAAGTTCATGGTTCAGTTAAACATAATGCTACTAATTACTCAAATAAATACCCAACATATGCCCAGCCTCAAACATAGAGACCGTATGAAAACCAATCTTACACACTAGATCAACTTGATAAGCCAACTTTAGAAGAAAATCAATAGAGACACTCAAATGATGAATAATCAAAGGTTGAGCTATGTTGAGTTTTCGATAGAAAGGGTTGAAGTCAAAGTTGGGTAGCTAGCAGAACACATGCAAAAATAAGAAAAAGAAAAGTTTCCTAGTCAAGGAGATCAAGTAAAGGAAGTCACAACCCTTCGAAGTGATAAGGTAGTCAATAAAATATTACTTGAATTTTATAATGATTTACCATGATTACCCTTATGAGAAAAGAGTTATGGAGTCACCTAACATTCCAAAAAATCAAAAGATAGTAAAAACACACTAACCATCAACTCCATTTCCATACCAGCTAAAAGAATCCAAATAAGATAAACAATTCTATGATCTTTTTAATATACTTTCTAAAGAAAATACAAATTTATCTTTATTAGAAGTGACAAAGAATATGCTAAATTTTTCAAAGAATTAAAAACTAAGAAAAGGAAGTGAGCTTAATGAAAAATTAATGGTATCAAAAATTTCTAATTTTGTGCTTAAGCATCGGCTACTACCAAAGTTGAAAGATACCAGAAGTTTTATCATTAACGTCACTATGAGGGATTAAAAAGCGGCTAAAAGATTTAAGTGCTAATATAAATTTGATGACATACTCTATTTTCTTACAACTAAGTTTGGAAATCTAAAACCTATAACCATATCCCTTTAGCCTACTCATAGATATATTATATATCGAAAGAGAGTGGTTGAGGATGTTCTAGTATAAGTAAAAAAAAGCTTATAATACTTGTTGATTTTGTGTTCTAGATATGGAGAAAAAATCCATCCTTGGACAAAGGAAATACAATACTTCTTAGTAAACCATTCATAGGCATTACCAAGACTATCATTGATGCCTAAGATGGAAATTTAACAATGATAGTCTTAGGAGAGACTATCCACTTTAAAGTTTTCAACTCTTCATCTTTTCCTTCTATTTTTGGTATTTATGAATACTTTAATATTGATTCAATGATATACTTATACGTAACACTTTTATGCAAGATAAAACAAAAAACAAACTACAAATTTATTTAACTATTGAAAGAAAGAATAGGATTTAGATGAGGAGATTGAAGGGTACCATGATCTTTTAGATAGTGTTGAACTAAAAGGAGAATATAGTACACTCTTAGATCTACCTAAAATCCCATCTGAAAAAGAGGCCACTACACCTAACTTACAACTTAAAGATTTACCTGAGCAACTTAAATATGTGTTCTTGGGAGAAAGGGAAACTTATCCTGCTATTATTTTGTCATCTTTGAACAATACCGAAGAAATTAAACTTGTTAAGGTGCTTAAGAATTTTAAAAAGGCTCTAGGTTGGAATATAGAGGATATTAGAGGAATTAGTCTAGCTATATGTATGCATAAAATAAATCTTGAGGATGATGTTAAACTGATTAGAGAGGCCCAAAGAAGACTAAACCTAATCATACAAAAGGTGATGAAAAAGAAAATTTTGAAACTCTTAGAAGTAGCAGTCATTTACCCTATTGCTAATAGTAAATGGGTTAGTCTTGTGTATATGGTAACTAAGAAGTCTAGTATAATAGTTGTGAAAAATGATAAAAGTGAACTGATGCCCACTCAAACAATCACTGGATGGAGGTCATGTATTGGTTTTAGGAAACTAAATTTTTTTACTGAAAAGGATCACTTTCCTCCACCATTCATTGATCAAATGTTAGAAAGACTAGTTGATCATGAATTTTATTATTTTCTAGATAGTCTTTCAAGTTATTATCATGTACTCATTACACCATAAGATAAAGAGAATACCATTTTTACAAGTCCTTTTGGGACATTTATTTTTGAAGGATGACATTCGGGTTATACCATGCCCTATCCATGTTTCAAAGATGCATGATTACCTCCCCCTACATCTATTAAGGGGGTTAGAAGATTTTTAGGACATGTAAGTTTCTATAGGTGATTTATTAAAGATTTTTCTAAAATAAGTCATCCTTTATACAATTTGTTGTCAAAAAATGTTTATTTTGGTTTTAATAATACACGTCTTATCTCCTTTAATACTTTGAAGTATAAATTAACATCTACCTTATAATTTTGGCACCTGATTAGTCTCTTCCACTTGAAATTATGTGTGATGTTTTTGATTATGCAATCGAAGAAGTTTTGCAGTAGAGGGTGAATAAACATTTACATGTTAAATATTATGGTAGAAAAAAACTCAATAATGCCCAAATTAAATATTCCACCACTAAAAAGGATTTTCTAGGATATCTACTAATTAAACCTAATGTTAAGCCAAGATTAATCTTGTGGGTTTTACTCTTACAAAAATTTAACCTAGAAATCAAAGATAAGAAAGGCAATGAAAACTTAGTAACTGATCATTTATCTAGGTTAATTTATGAATTCAATTCTCTTGAGGGTGAGAGTAAAAATGATATTGTTAAAACTTTTTTTAGTGAACAATTATTTTCAATAGGTCCAAATCCATGGTATACTAATATAGTAAATTATTTTACTAGTGGTATTTTGAGACCTAGCATATCTTATCAAGAAAAGAAAAAGTTGTTAAGCTCTTGCAAGTAATACTTTTGAGATTACCCTTATCTATTCAAGATTGGTTATGATAAAATCATCCAAAGGTGTGTGCCTCAAGAAGAACGTAAAAGCATATTGGCTTTTTGTCATGATTTTCATTATGGGGGGCTATTTTAGAGGTAACAAAACAACATCTAAAGTATTAGAATCTGGATCTTACTGGCCAGCTCTTTTTAAATATGCTAATATATTTTGTACGCATTGTGATAGATGTTAAAGGATAAATAATATAAGAAAACAATATGAACTATTGTTGGCATCTAATTTAGTTGTTGAAATTTTCAATATACAGAGGATTAAATTTATGGGTGTTTTTTCTCGTCTACTGGTTGCTGTGGATTGTATGCCCAAGTGGATAAAAGTTATACCCTTTAAAACTAATGATGCTAACATTGTTGTTAAATTCTTTAAAGATTCAATTTTTAGCATGTTCGGGATGCCTAGAATAATAATAAGTTACGGAGGTAGTCATTTTTACAAAAAACAAATTTGATAGAATACTGAAGAAGTATGACATCACACATAAAGTGGCCACCTCATATCATCATCAAACTTTTGGTCAAGTGGAAATAAGTAATAGGCAAATCAAAAGGGTTTTGGAACTCACTGTGTGCCCTTCAAGGAAAGACTGGGCAATCAAATTGAATGATGTCGTATGGGCTTATCACACATCTTAAAAAACACTCATTGGAATGATTTCTTTTCGATTAATCTTTGGGAAAGCATGCCACTTACCCGTTGAATTTGAACACAAGGCTTATTGGGCAATTAAAGAGCTAAACTTGGATTTGGACAAAGTAATATAGAAATGGATGCTCTAACTCAATGAACTTGAAGAGATTAGGGACAAAGCTTATGAAAATACAAAATTGTACAAAAAACATACAAAGCGATATAATGAAAAAAAACTAGTTTGTAAGTCTTTTCTTCTTGGGATGGAATTTTTTTTTATTTAACTCTTATATGAGATTGTTTCTAGGAAAATTGAGATCAAGTTCAAATAGACAGTATACAATTACCCAAATTTCTCCATATTGAGTAGTGGAGTTGATGGATCCAAAAAGACAAACAACATTTAAGGTCAATAACCATCGTGTAAAGCCCTATTTAGAAGGAGGATACAAGGTAGCAGACATTGAACCCATATTGGTGCACTAGCCTAACCATCAAATAGAAACTACGTCTAGCTAAGACGGTAAACTAAGTGTTGGATGGGAGACAAGCCATCATTATAGGTAATATTACTTTCTTTATAATTTTCTTTATTTTGGGTTATTTTAATTCCAATTTTTGTGAACATTATTATCAATGTTATAACCAATTATTGAAGTGTATTAGATATACATAGTTTTTATCTATGTATAAATGATTGGATTAATGTTTGCACTTGTATACCAAGACTTAAAACAGGATCATCAATTGGGTAACTTTTCTACTCTCTTATTCTTTATTTAATAATTACATTGAGTATAACGTAAGTTCTAAGTTATAGGTAATAAAAAGTTACATTACAAATTTTTTGTTTAAATGAAATTTTTATATATTCACATGTACATTTTATTTTTAATATTGTTTTTATTTTTATTTTTTTTATGTACTTTAATTTATTTATATTATTTTAGAAACTTTTAGGATAATTTTAAAAACATTCTTACAAAATTATCATGTCTTTTAGTTAAATTTAAGAAAATGGTTAAATCTTTTCATTTTTAGATTAATTTCAAAAATATTTCATAGATTAATGTGATAATTAGCTAGTTTTTATCATAATTAATAGTTCATGATAAATTTTTGAAATTGCGATGAACCTAGTTTAGGAATCAAATATTGGAGTATTTTTCTACTCTTTCAAGCACTCTTGTTATAAATTTTAAATTGTTAGATAATCTCTATAAGTGTTTGCATTGAATGTAGTATTTTTTTTTACATCTAATAGAGTATCATATACTAATTTTTATTTCTTAAATTGAATAAGTCGATTATAAATTTAAAGTATATGACTTTCTCTCCATTCAGGGATGACTTCTAAAAAAGAGACATATATGGAGTTACCTAGACCAATACAAAAGAAAAGGGCCACAAATTAGCCACCCACCTTATCATTCAATATATGTACAATTAGTACATGGGTCCTTTCTTTAATAAAATATATATCTCTAAAAAAAGAAAATAAAATTAAATAGTATAAACTACATACTATGATCCAATATCCTTCAAAGTAGTGAGAATTAGCTAAATACAAAAGAAAAATATAGGAAACAATTCCATAAGAAGTCATTTACATTTTATTCATCTTTTAAGAGACGTATTATTTGAGATTTTTATTTGATGTATGAAAATGATATTGATTTCTTTATAAAACTCATTCATTTAATTCCTTTCATGAGATAAATATTATGCACTATCTTTGAGCCTTTTCTTCATTAAATATATGCAAAACTATTAGTTCATTTCTATAAATAAACTATATTCACATATAACTTTGAATAGGTGCTTGAATCAATAAGATCGATGTATTTGAGAGCATACCTTGTGAGTTTAGAATTGAAGCAAATAAGTATTCCTTATATTGAGATTGAGTAAATTTAATATTGACACATTTTTTATTAAAATACAAAAGTGATTTTCAACTAAGTAAGATAGTAAATCATGAATATTTAGAATATTAAATAATTTATGTTATAGATTTTAATTGTAATCTTAAAGAAATTAAAAGGTATAAGAAGTTTTATAATTTTTCTTTTTATTTATACTTTTACTTTATTTTAAATTTTATTTGTTTATATGTTGTTTATTTGTCTATTTTAATTGTTTTTAATATTTGCATTTTAAATTGATGTTTGTGGGTATGATATCTGAAAACCCTCGTAAGATTTAAACCCGTCTATTATGATAGTATATGGGTTCAAAAGCTTGTTACATATACTAAATGCAACTACGTTAATTTATGAAAATAATTTATAGTTTAACTTTATTTTTAATTTTTTGCAATTCTTACTAATAGACTAGCAAAATGCTAATTGGGGATTGTAATGAGTGCTTAAAATACTCAATATATCATGATTTATAATTTAAACAAAATTATATTTACTAAATTTTATTATTATTTATACAAATCTATCTTTTTTTATTCACGAATATATTTTGTTATTTTCAAGTATTCTAGCTTAAAAAAATGCAATCGATCAAGACTTAAAGAAATGCATTTGAGGCACTCCATTGCAATGCTCCAAACCAATAAAAATGGTACAAGAAAATATGGGAACAAAGTCACGTAGAATAGTGTGTGCATCAATATGGAATTATCATGTGTTGTGGTGCAGTGCTTTTGGATTCAATATAATTGTCCCTAAACCTACGTAGGTTATGGCATTAGACATTTAGATTGTGTATGAAACATGAATCAATTTTGTGCATGCCATGACATAGATTATTGTGTGTTACAATGCCAACTTATCTGAATAGATTTTTTAACCTATTAATAGGACCCCTATTTCATTGTATCAATCATTCCTTATCTCTCATCCTTTTTCATTACTTTCATTTCTTTAGTTTCTTATTTTTCTTTTATTAGTTTAAAGTTCTTCTCTTATTTGAGAGTTGAACAAAATTTAGTTTATGTAAATAATTATAGATCCAATTCAATAAAAGTTTGGCATTTCTTTGGGAGATTTTCAAGAAATAATTCAAGAAAATCTATTGAGGTACATTTATGTATATTTTTCAATTATTATTTATATGCTATTTTTACATGTTATATTTAATTTTCTGAGCAATTATTAAATTGAGCATGTCTGGTTGAAGTTATAATGGGATATTAGTAACGTTATTATGCTTGTGAATATTAATGAGGTAAAATATTTTTACAAAATTAAATATTATTTTCTATTCAAGAATTCTATAAAGTTTATTTTAGAAAATATAGTGATGTCAAAATTTTCATTATAAACCTAAAATATGAAAGTTAAATTTAAGATTTAAGTATCTGACTCTAACTTGAAGTACTACTCTTTTATTAGTGATTTGGTTCACATGTATAGTTAGAGTATAAATTATATTTCAAATATTTTTATAAGAATTATTATTGAAAGATATATTGACAACATGTCTTTCGTAATAGTTTTAAAATCTAAAAGTCATTTATCATATAGTTAAATACTTGAAGCTCATTTTTAACACCTTGGATAAAGTTTAAATTATAATACTCCACCTAAGAAAGACAATTAAATGGTTTATTAATCTCTAAGAGAAGAAGCAGAATTTAATAATGAAATAAATAAACATACCCCATTTAAAAAATTTAATTGGTTTATTATTGATAGCGAGAATGATCCCTGTAGTATGATATTTTCATACAAAAAGAAGATAATTAATTGTCTTAATTCAAATCTTTAATGATCTATTTAATAATAAGCAAGCACAAATAACTAGCTAATACATCTCATAAATTCTTCACAGTATCGAAAATGTCTAAATGCCTGAAATATTGAATCTATCTTTATTTTATTATCAGTTAGATTAGGATTTCAAACTCAAACTTTGTGACAGAATGTTTAGATGTTATTTTCCTTTTTAAGAATTTTTTGAATAATTTGAAAATCATATGATTCATCTTTAGATCATCCTTAGGAATATACTTATCATTTTTCATAAGTTATTCATGCACTTGTGAGCATTTTATAAATTTTACAAAATTTGTACTCAAAAATTTTTGTGCATCATTGAGTGTGCGTTGATGTTTTATTCATGGAAACAAACATCTTTAGGTCATCTTCATGATCATCCCACTTGTGATGTACCTAGTTGTGCAGTGTTTTGAAATGGAAAAACCAAAGGGGGGGATGTAAGTCATGTAGTCCTTTGTATTTTTTTGACTTCTTATATGCAAAACATGAAATTTGTTTATTTTACTTAGTATATTTGTCTTTCTCTATGTATGGTTGGTTATTGACGATCAATAATGCACACATGCACTTAGCTAGGTTCACTTTATATCCAAGAATGTTTACAAACACCAAGATTTTCATAGTGTTTATAATAATGTTTAGCTTGCTCATCAATGTTTTCATTTTTGAGTTGGGTGTGCATGTACTTATGAAAATTATTTAGCAATTTTGGAAAAAAAAATTGAATTTTTGTGTGCCCCAATAGAGCCCTTGTTAGGAGGTTGACAAGGATAGTTGGTGAGATCCCTAGTGAGGTACCCTATGAGCTTGGATGATTTCTATAAATACTCGTTCTTCTTATTTTTGCAATGAGAAAAATGTAGCATAGTCTATCAATTTGTCATCTTATTTTTCTGATTTCGAATCACTATTACCTTGAGTTTTCTTGTTCGATATTAGTGATTCATGACTGAGTGAACAAAATAGTGTTATTTAGTGACGAGTACTTGAGGCGATGTTTGCTAGTGGGTTTTGGGTGAGATGAATATTTGTTTTTGTTTCATAAATCACCTGGAGTGTATTTCGATGTTTATGTTATGTTACTAGTATGGTGGTAAGCCGTGTGTTAGCTAGTTGTTTCTATGATGTAATATTTTCATAGGTGATAAGCATATGTGGTGGTAAGTTTTGTGTTTAGCTGAGTTTTATAGGTTCATCATTTCGTGTTGATCCCACAATTAGTTATTAGTGATTCACAGTTAAGTGAGTCTCTAACATTTGGTAGTTCACTTTTTGATTCACATTACTGATCTTCGGTTACTAATCACACTATATTGAGTGGTATTGGCTTTACAGAAAAAGCCAAGTTTATGTGTCGAATCAAGTTGTTACAGAGGTATCAAGCAAGGGTAGCAATAATTAGTTAGGACAGAGGTCCTAACTAATAGAGATATTTGCACTTATATTTCTATCGAGTTGTTTATAATTATTGTTTTAATATATTGTTTGTTGCCAAGTGGTTGCTATAAGAAACCCAAGGATGTTATCACATAGGTAGGGGTTCTTTGTGGGTTTACCTCATTATATATATTATGTTTGGATAATCTACTTAATTGTGAGTACAATCTAAGTCTTGATATTATATATTATAACTTATCGACTTAGGACTCTGATTGGAAAGCTACGTACTTTCTACTTAGCATAATTTATTTCATATCAGTGCAACCTATGATTAATTCATCTGACTGTTACAATAAACTACCTATATGAGATTATTATACTACTATAGTAGTTTTCTGTTATATGGGAGCAAGTCTTTTAGAAGTCTATATGTCCTTATGCTAGTTCTGTACCAAGTGTAGGTCTCTTTCTTTTGGTATAGTGTGATATGTATAATTGCATGTAGTAAGAATACAATCATCATTTATAGAATATGTTCTCATATATGAGGTCTTAAAGTGATTCAAAATCTTTTATAGCTTTTCATATATGTATGTCTTATTCACATGTTGTATAATGTTTGTCATGCTTAAGTAAGTTGCTAGTCTTGACAGGAGCCTGTATGGCACAACGTCACTTGTATGTTTACATAGATTATTGTTTTCTTATCTGCTGGTTGTTTTAGTTATGTGTTAAATTAATCATGTTGTTTTCTTCTGTTTTGTTATCTATTTAATTCATGTTGTGAGACCTACTTGGCCGAATTGGAATAGAGCTTGTAAAAAGATTCCATATTGCATTTTTACCCCTCATCAAGGTCTCAGTTGCTTATTTGGGTTGGAAGAAAAACTGATCTCTATGCATTTATTCCTACATATGGAATTCTTCAATCATTAATGAAAGTTAACATGTACCTTTCTTCATTGTGAAAGGGAATACCTGACAAGCCCCACAGGTTTGAATGGATTTAATCAAGATTCCTTCGCATCCTGTGAACTTTAGTGTTGAGCTTAACTCTACTTTGGTTTCAATAAACACAACGCTCACAAAAATCTAGCTTATTAATCTAGTGTCTACCAAGAAAACCTTTCTTGCTAAGCTCAAGTTCATGTTCTCTCATATGACCTAACCTCATATGTCATTAATAATGGCATAAAAATGCATATGTAAAATTTGTAAATTAATTTACATTTATGATTCAAATAGCTTAAATTAATAATTATCTATATTAGTTCAATAAATGTTAATTTATATTAATTGTGATGATTTTATGCTTGTGAGATCAACAAAATTAAAAAAAAATATCAAAAAAATAAAAAATTGATTTTTATAACATTTCTTCCCGAGATTCCATGAACATACTACTAAATTTCAATCAAAAATTTTGATTCTAATCTCCAAATGAAATAATTGAGTTGATATGGAAAGATAATTTAATGATACATAATTTCATTTTTACACAAAATATCAAAATATGAATTTGTAACACCCTAAATTTGCCTAAGGACAAACCTTGAAGTATTACCCTTTTTGACTACTTTGAATGAAACTAATGAGAATTTCTTTCTTTATTAAATAACTATCATGGGAACATTATAACATTCATCATAAAATGGTTTCTAATACAAATAAACAATAGTAGCAAAATTCAAACAAAATATAAAGTAAATCATAAAAAAATGAATTTAAAATAGTTAAGTTTCTTAATGTCTCTTTGTTTGGGAAACCATTTTATCTCCACACACCATCAGTCATCCCCTCCTTATCATCCAAGATCACTATTCATCATTTGAAAATATTGAAATACATATGAATAAGCTAATGCTCAATAAGTAAACCTGCATGCAAAATGCACCATGATGGATGTACACAGAATCCATACAAATGTTCATTTGTTATCGTTACATATACCTTTTTTTCATTTTTTGAGCTATAGTACCACTATTAACTTATCATTTTCATTTCCTTCATGGTAGGACCCTTATATGATACCTATCCAATCGATAACCAATGGCCATGGTTTTTGAAACTTGTTCTAACTACCGAATCCATGGTAGTATCGTACTCAGAGCATAACATTGGTGTGGTGTAACCAAGTTATCCCACACACACATTGATTATCCCAAAAAAGGCCTATCATCTCCTATGACCACAAGGATAACCTCTCTGCATATGACCATTTCATTTCACTTAAAATTGGTAGGTGTATATGTCTCCTCTGCGTCCATTCTCACTCAGCCATCAAGACACACACAAAAATCTTAACATTTTATCAAACCTTTTATGATAATTTATTTTGTATGTCTCTTATTTCATACATTCATGGCAATTTTTCTTTATTATAATGCACGTCTCTTATTTTATATTCTTATTATGTATTTAGAATTTCAATATTCATGCATGGTATGTATATTTCATAGTAATAATGTATGAATGAGCATATATCATATTATTATACAATACAATGATCACATAAATGCAATAATCATATAATATAATAATGTAACATAAAAACTATACTATTAAAACAAGGTTGAGATTTACTTACCTGAATCCAGTAGCAAAGAAGAGAGCAAACAAGAAACTAAAACCCAAATTGAGCTTTATAGAACACCATAAAAATGTATGAGAAACTTAAAATTGACACTTTGAAAAGGGAGATGAAGAATTTTGGAATGGAATGAAGAAAATGGTTCATTTGCTCCTCTTTTATAAAATTTTCTGACCCTTGTCACCCCCTTCATCAAGAAGGGTGGCGAACCTCATTGCCATCTCATCGAGTAGGGTTCTGAGCAATTTTTTTTATCAAAATGAAGAACATGCGATTTGTTTGAAAATTTGTGAAATCCATTATTTAATTAAAGTTAAAAGATGAAAAAAAATATTACAATTGAGAAGTTGTCAGCATATTTGAAATGACTTTCTATGTACAACTCTAAATTTAGTAATTTTTATTCAATAAAAATCTAAGAGATCAAGTTATAGTAATATTTTGAAAAGATTTAGAAAATCAATGTTCTTTAAGGAGAAAAGGGAATGATATTATTATAATCAGTAAATCTTTCTACACCAATACTAATAGATGGGCATTCAATGCTTAAAGATCATCATAAAATTATAAAGAGCTCTTACTTTCTTCTCTCATTTTATCTCTCTAGAATTAGTGGGAATGAATGGTAATCTATGCTAAAGTTAGAGAAATTCTATAGAATTGCCTAATTGTATAGTTCTTTATTCTTTTTTCTTATTCTTATTAGTGCTTTTTAGTTTACAATTTTGTTATGAGAAATTATTTTGTTCATCTTTTACTATATTTAATATATTATATTCTTTAGTTTCGTATAAATGCAGTTATGCATTCTTTATTGGAAACTTTTATTTATAATTACTATTTTATTTTACGAGTTAAACTTTTACTATGGTATTGTTGTTTTAATAAATTATCGATATTGGATAATTTATAACAATAAATCATGCTTGTTCTTCAATAAATTATTTTCTCAAAATAAATATATTACTTTCTTGTTATTGATCTTCCATTTTATATCTTTTTATTGTTTGTTAGGGATGTGAAGTATGAAATTGAATAGCAAATAAAAATCAAATTTTGTAATATTAAAATGAAATAATTAAGTGAATCTCAATGTCTTGTTATTTTCATATTGATTTTTTTCTTCTAAATTTATTGTACTAATTATTGTTACTTTCCTTTATTTTTTTTCTATTATCATTTCTTTTACTAGTATATGATAACATTTTTGTTCATTTATTTTGCTTCAATATAGAATCAACACATAAAGTTACACTACAATAACTGTTTAGTTAAATGTGATAATTTTAAGCATTATCAAAATTTGGTACCATTGTAAGGGAAGAGTCACAACAAAGAGTTTGTGCAAAAAAAAAGAACAACAATAATAATTATATGTTTGCATAAAACAATAAGAACTAAGAGAGTTCTATTTAGAAGGTTAGTTCTTAAAAATCTTAGTACCACTAGTCATTCTTGTAAACATTGCTTTAATTAGGAGTGTAGTTTTTAAGGAGACCTCTTCCTACCATTCTTTCATATGAGCACATTTGGCTAATACTATTTGTATTACTATAACATTGTTATTATTATTTTTCAAAAATAATCATTCTTTTTGTAGATGCTAGATTTCATTGGGCTTTAATCTAATGGATTTTTGCTATCCGAAGGCCAAAATCAAAAAAATTAATGTTTGAACATTCTTATTCAATTTATTTTCTTTAAATTTTAATTTGTTAGATTATTTTATTGTTGTCTTTTCTTTCTTTCTTTAGATTTACTTTTCCCTATAAAAAAATCTACAAATAAAATTTAAAAAATTTAAAAAAAGATTGGTTTTATTGTTATCTTTTCTTTCTTTGTTAGATTTAGCTGTTAAATAAAAATTAAAAACTCAAAAAAAAATACAAATTAAAACAGTTAAAAAAAGGTGTTAGGGTGTATGAATCCATATAGGGACGAAAGAGAGAGATTTTAAAAAAAAAATACAATTACAATTATCGTTAATTCAATCTCCTTCCTCTAGCTCATTTTCTAGCTCTAAAAATATGAGTGATTATAAGGATAACCCTACTAGACCTCTTAAAAATGGCCTCCAACCTATCTGTATAGTCACACCATCATGCATAATGTTTTCTTCTAATAGACCACAAATGGATTTCAAACCAGGAATGATACAACTCTTACTCACTTTTCATGACCTATATATCAATATATTAGGAAATTTGAAGAGGTAGTGACCACCTTTCATAGCCAACCAAATGATACAGACTCTATTAGGTTGAAATATTTTCCTTTTCCCCCTAAAAGACAAATCAAAGAATTAGCTATACTCTTTGAGACCAAAATCCATAGATACATGGACAGAAATGACCTAATCCTTATTGAATTAATACTTCCCCCACCATAAGATCTAATAATCTTAAAAGATAAATCACAACCTTTTTTCCAAAAGATAGTGAAACATTGTTTCAAGCCTCTAAGATGTTCAAAGACATGATGGACTCACAATTAGGGAGCGCCAATTTATGGACATGATGTGCAATGGAATGTTTCTCCAAAAAGACCCTAATGAAGCCATAGACTACCTAAATGAGTTAGTTGATAAACTCTATACATGGATAAGGCCTAACATTACTAATACACCAATAGGTCATGACCAACTGGAATCTACCATCTAAGAGAAGAAGACAACCTTAAAGCCTAACTAGAAGTCTTGACTTGGAAATTAGAGGCCTTAAAATTGAAAGATAGTAGAACCACCCATACGATTGCAAGGATAGAAACTCAGAGTATATGCATTATTTATGGGTCAATAGAATACTTAGCTTACAACTTCCTACCCTACATTTAGATGAGAGGATTTTACGAAAAATAATGTAATAATGTAATAATGTAGGAATGTTTAGAAAATCTTACTCATTTTACTCAGAAACATACAATCCTGGTTGGAGAAACTATTCAAACTTTAATTGGAAGTCTGACCAACCCATATAACCCAATCAAAACTGGAAAATTGAACCATAAAGAAATTAACTAACACTTCAATATAATGCATAACCAAATAGGAATCCTTTGGAGGAAACATTACCATCATTTATAGAGGTACAAATTAAAACTAACCAAAAGTTCAAGGTTGCACATACACAAATGGTAGATGACAATAAATACATGAAAAGTTATATCACCAAGATGATCAATGCTCTCACTAAACAAGAGCAAGGAAAGTTTCTCTCTCAGCCTCAATCCAAACCAAAGTGCCAACATATTACACATACCTTTACTATCGATGCACATAGTGTAAAAGAGGTTAATGCCATTCCAACTATACCTAGTCCACTAGCCAACACAAGCACTAACACCGTTACGAGTAATGTTGAAGATGCCCCTTCAAAGGAAGCAAAGAAAAAGATTTCATTTCTAATACCCTTTCCTCAAGCCCTAATATTTGAAGGGAAAATTTGGATAACCAAAGCGAGATCCTAGAGCACTTGATATAAGTTAAGATTAACATTCCCTTGTTACATATGATGAAGCATATATCTATTTATGTTAAAGTAATGAAGGATCTAGGCACCATGAAAAGGAGAAACTATATCAAGAAGATTGCATTCTTGACAAAACAAGCCAGTGTAATGATAACGTAAAAGACACCGTCGAAGTACAAAGATCCAAGTTGTCTCACAATTTCTTATCAAATTAGGATACATGAATTTGGTTAACACTTCTAAATCTATGAGTCAATGTCAATTTGATGCCTTATTCTGTATACTTGCAACTTGGACTTAGAGAGATCAAACCCATATATGTGGTATTGCAATTGGCTGACCGTTCTGTATGAAGACTAAGAGGGTTACTTGAAGATATCTTCATCCAAATCAATAAATTCTTCTACCTTGTTGACTTTCTAGTTGTGGATGCTCAATCTATGGTTGGCATGGAGTCGAAGATCCTGCTCATCCTATAAGGACATTTCCTTGCTATTACTAGCGCCATTATCACCATTATCAACTGTAGGAATTGTTTTATGAAGCTATCTTTTGATAACATGATTCTAGAGGTAAATATTTTTCATGTAGTGAAGCATTCACAAGATGCGTTTAATTGCTATAAGATCTATATGATAGACACACTTATTTATACTGAAGTAAATGTAGAAGATGAGTCTAAATCTTTAAAGTATCTCCTCCTTAATCATAAATTTAAACCATTGCTTTTTCCTAATAGATTTAAAATTGTGTTTGTAACTTGCTACATTGGGTACTGGATTCAGTAATGTTATTGATGCGTGTATGAAGTCATCAAATGGGTTAGCTGAAAATGTTGGGCCACTTGTTTTGTGCAAAGGACACGACAGGGCTTACCTCCCATTTGTACCACACTTAGTTCAACGGAAGGTACAAAGTATCTTGGGATATCCACGTGAGGCCTAGGGAGTTCCAACGTTGATGTTCAAGCTAGTTTTTGACTAGATAGGGTGGCCCCTTCCTAACACATGTTTGTTTCACTCTCCCCAGCTCTCGAACCAAAGATCTAGCCCTTAAGTAGTCCAGATGGTACCAGTTTGCTTCCCATGGTCTACTTAAAGGCTAGGTCTTAGGTTCGAGCTAGGGAGAGCGAAACAAACACGTGTCAAGAAGGGGTCATCCTGTCTAGTCAAAAACTAGCTTGAGCATCAACGCCCTACCCCTAAATCCCACATGGATATTTTTGAAATGCTTTGTGTCCTCCGCTAAACTAGGCACGGTACAAACACTTCCAATTATTATTACATCCCAGCATTTTCACTGGCTAGTGATGATGATTATGTTGATAATATGATACAGAAAGATAATGTAAAAATTTCTTATAATCTCTTGCAACGATTTATAGTCAGAGGGAAGAAAGGAGGAAGTGGCATGGTTAGGATACACAAATTTTTGAAACCTTTTTTTTAAGTCTAGATATTTTATCATTTAGTAAATTTTAGATTAGGTCAACAGATCATTAATGCTAGTAGATTCTTGTGAAAGATCAATTTTTCTTGTAATTTTTCATTTTTGCCATTATCTTTTTCTTTGATTGACATTTTGTGGCCAATTGTACTCATTGTCTCATCAATGGACGAGTGTTGATTTTGAAAGAGATGTGAAATGTACATAATTTTTCTTCAGTAGAATGTTCATGAGTAGAGTGATTGTATAATAACCTGATTTCCTTTTAATCTCATGTACAATATGGTACCCTCTCTAAAGCACATACTATATTATTTCAAAATATACATATTTTATAAAATGAAATTATAAAATGTCATATAATTTCTTTTTTCTTTTTGTTACAATTGCTACTAATGTAATTGAAAACTTGTGTGTTCTTTTTTTTTTTTTGGTGGGGTTATTAGGTCGAAATTATATATTTAGTGGTGGTTTAACTAGTCCTATATATATTGAGATTTTATAATTTTTTTAATACTTTTTCCCAAGTTGAGAGATAGTTATAGTAACAAATACCAAAATATCACAAAATTGTACATGTATTTTTTAAAAAATAACACAATTTAATAATTTAAAATTTTTCATTTAGCCAATTCATTTCCTCTCACTGTAAAAAAGGAATTTCATTTCACCTCTTTAAGATGTTAAGTGATCATGGAATAATGTCGATTAATCGTGATAAGGATTATACAACTGGTGGTCGACATGGAACAACGTTGACCAAACATTAAGTTAATATGTGAATACCATTAGTCAAATTGTTTTGTCATATCTCAAAAGGAAATCTTTAAGGTAGAGATCCCTTCTAGTCAATAATGTAATTCATTCCCATATAATAAAACAAAAAAAAATTACTTTCATTCTTTTTGTTAGAAGAAAACATAATACAGTTTCTTTTTTTAAAGAAAAAAAACCTATAATTAATTAAAGAACAAATTTTCTTATATTTTTACATTTGTTTGAAATTAATTAAAATAGTTTTTTTTATATATATAGTTTGGTTAAATTAGTTATGCCACCAAGAAACAAATTTGTTAAACAAAAACTTTATTTGGTACTTATATAAACAATGAAAATCCATCAAACTTTAATCACGCAAAAAAAAAGGAACATTGAATTCTCAAATTCCATGAATTAAAGAAATTTATTGTAATATTTCTTTAATGGCCATTGAAAAAGAAAAAAAACATAGGTGACCATTTAATCTGAACCGGTTCAAAGAAAGAAAATAACCCAGGCCGTATTTTTTAAATGGGCCTTTCTATAGCCTTGTTGGGCTTTGTGTTGTATCCTTCTCAAGGGTTAGGTGTTAATTGGGGATCCATCTTCTCATAAATTGCCTCCTAATATAGTGGTTAACATGCTTAAAGATAATGGTATAAAGAAAGTAAAGCTTTTTGATGCAGATTCTGATAGTCTCAATGCCTTGGCAAGAAGTGGAATGGAGGCTATGGTTGGAATACCTAATGATTTGATAGATAGGATGTCTGACGATTATGGTAAAGCCAAAGATTGAGTCAGAAAGCATGTTACCAAACACGATCTTAAAGAAAAAGGAGGTATTGAGATAAGATACTTTGAGTTATTTATGTTATAGCTTTAGCGAGAACAAAAAATAGTTTTCTAACAGTTATTTAGATATTTAGTCTGAAATTATAATATAATTATGGTCTTTAATTTTGTCTTAATCATGTTTAATTCAACATACATGTAATTAGAGGTTACAATTTCACAGGGTCCATGAATAGCCGATGTTCGGGTCAGATCGAAACAATGTATAAATAAATTGGAATATTACTCATTTCAGGGATACAAATGGGGTTAGTCCGAGTAACTATTTAGGTATTTACGTTTTGTTTTCTTATTTTTTTTAGTTATCACTTAATCAATTATAATATTTAACAATTTATATCATTTATGGTTAAAGTTGCTTCACAATTCAAATACATATTAACATTTATTTTTAAAATTATTTACTATATAAATTATTTATTAGTTCATCCTTGATTAATTTTAAATTTTTTTTTATAAATAAAACGATATTTGATATAGTTTGAATTTATAATATATATTATTAATTATAAATATTATTGATTAAGATTTTTAAATTTATTAATTTTATCATCAAAATTCATAGATAATGATTTTCTTTTTATCCAAAGAGACTTCTAAAGAACTTTTTTAATTTTTTGAAGTTTTATAGAAAAGATTTTAAAAAAGTAATATTAATGTAAGAATGTAAATGAATTGATTTATAAGTATAATTGTGCTTTTAAGTACTATACATCCGTTTAACTAATTTAATTTTTGTAAGTTAATATCATTTTACCTATTTATACAATTAGTATTTTGAATTACTTATAGTTCACTTAATGGATTGATGTAAGACTATCTCTCTAATATTTAGTAATTTTTATTTAAAAAATGAAAAATAAAAGTCAATGGATTAATTTTTTTGACCCATAAATATTATTCAAACTAAATCGAATCCCAAATTACTTGAAATAATTTTGTTCAAATTGATCTACAATTAATCTGATTTAGTTAAAAACTTCCTCAAAACAAACTATTGTCGTCTCCGAAGACACTTCGGATCTTTCATACCACCTATCTCATTCCACACACACACCCAAAGAGTATACATGTCAATTCTAATAGTGATATAATTATGTGTATAGATTCATTTGGATGTGTTTTTTTGTGAAATGATTTCAATAAAAATAATTTTAAATGACTTGTTTGATTAAAAATAATTTCAAGAATAGTAATAGATATTAAAATATTATAAGTCATTATGTATGACACTTTAATAACTATATTATACTCCAATCAAAATTTATTCTTTTTTACTCAAGTAACATGCACTAAAAAATATTCATTTTTTTTAAATATAATCAATAGTTTTTAAATTTTAAAAGGGCACATTTTATATATATTATCAAATACTTTAAAAAGTACTTTCATCTATTTAAAAGCACTTTTACCATAAAATAGCAACAACTAGATCTAAATGATTCATAAGTTTGTTGAGACATATACTCACAAAAATGTTACATAAGACGCTAGTGGGAAAAATCATAAAATGGAATTCAATTTTGAAAATAGAGTAGCAAAATTAAGAAAAAAAAATAAGGATTGCAATTATTTAATTTCTTCATTTGTTTCTTATTCTCTTTTTAATTTCTTTTTAGAGTACGATGAAAATGCAATTAGTTTAATAAAAATGTATTGAATTTTCTAGTACGTAAGAGGCTTGACATTTCTTTAAGAAAATTCCCTAATTCGAGTTGCCAACCCAAAATACATTAAAAAAGGGTTGAATTTTACAGGTACGTGGCTGTAGGAAATGAACCATTCTTGAAGAGTTACAATGGTACGTATGACAAGACTACATTTCCAGCATTAAAAAACATTCAAAAGGCTCTAATTGATGCTAAAGTTGGAGACAAAATAAAAAGCAACAATACCATTTAATGCCGATGTTTATGAGTCATCAGGTTCATACAAACCATCTGATGGTTGTTTTCGAAATGATATTAAGGACACAATGACTCAAATTGTTCGATATTTCAAAGAAAATAATGTTAAACATATACCCTTTTCTCAGTCTTTATCAAAGTTTTAATTTCCCACAAGAATTTGTTTTCTTTGGTAGTGGTGAAAAGGTTCATGACAAAGACACTTCATACGACAATGTGTTTGATGCAAATTATGACACACTTGTTTATGCATCGAAAAAGGCTGGTGTTCCTGACTTGAAAATCTTTGTTGGGGAAGCTGGTTGGCCAACAGATGATGACAAAATGCCAATGTGAATAATGCGAAGAAATTTTATGGACTTTTCAAAAATTGGCTAAAAATAATGGTACACCAAAGAGGCCACGTTATATTGAAGTCTACTAAACCGGGAGAGAGAAGGGGCTGATTTGATAAAATTCTTCTATATGTTTATTGATTTCATTGAGGAAATATATATCCTTATAAAAAAGGGAAAAATAAAAAAGACTAACAAACTTTGAATTCATAACCATATGTGTGATCCCCATGCCTTACACCTACCTCATTGAGCACTATTGTGTGTCTGCCTCGCTAAGCACTACTGCGTGCCAGCCTAACCAACTCTACACACCAAGAGCATAACTAACTCTGCGCATACGAGCAGTCTCAAGGCGCCTGCCATGGTTGGCAAATATCAATCCCCCCCTCCCTTCCTTAAGGATCCTTGTCCATAAGGATAAAATCAAGATAAGTTTTGGTGAAACGCCACTAATTTTCCCAGGTGGCCTCTTCTGCCAGTGCACCAGTCCATCTCACAATGATTTTAGGCTTGGGCCGATACTTACCTTTTTAGATCACACGTCGAGCCAAGATGGCTTCTGGTTGGGGAAGCATAGTAGAATTCTTTGAGAATGGAGAAAGGTGGGAGAAAGTTGGAGTGAGGGGTCCCAAGTGCCTCTTTAATAAGCTGACATTAACGACATAGTGAATTTGGGAGTCAGGAGGTAGAGCCAGCTTATAGGCTACTTCACCCATTAAGGCAAGAAGGAAAGGTCTGTAAATTGGTAAAGTCTTTAAATGGCTTGAAGCAAGTACCAAAATAGTAGCATGAAAAGTTTGATAATGTCATGAGGACAAATGGCTTTAAAATCAACGAATGTGACAAATGTGTATATGTCAAGGACAAAGAAGATGGTTATGTTATCTTGTGTCTTTACATTAATGATATGTTAATTGTGGCTAGTAATGATAAAATCTACTATGTATATGTTTTATGGTTTGATATGAAAGATATAGGTCTTGCTGATGTAATTCTAGGAATTAAGATATCAAGAATATCAAGCAATCTCATTCTAAGTCGATGTCAATATGTTGACAAAATACTTAAGAAATTCAACAAGGGTGATTCTGGAATTGTGAGAACAATAGTAGATGTAAATCTACACCTATCTAAGAATAAAAGTGAGAGTGTATCTCAATTAGAATATTCTAGAGTGATAGGAAGTCTTATGTAATTGATGAGTTGTATGAGACCAGACGTAGCTTACGTTGTTAGCAATGGATGCACAGAGCGCATGAACGCGCACAGAGGATATGCGCAGGCAAGGCGCGAATTTGGTTAGGAAAACAAAAGGGGACCACAAAATAAATTAGGGCTAGGAATTCTGTTAGGGATGTCAGAAATCAGTTAGGAATTATTCTCCAATTTAGTTCCTGTAAGGCTATATATAAAGCCACTTAGAATTCAAAAGCATTATCGAGAATCTTACACAAATTCAGATCCTGCTCTAGCTCTTCTTCTTCCTTTATCTTCTTCTCTGCAAATTTATTGTATCAAAGGTATCAAATTCGTTCGACCATGGATACTCAGGGAAAATCCAATGTGGAATTTCATACTGAGGTTATGGAAACCCTCGGCACTGTGCTATCTCAATTACAGGTAATACGAGCAACCCAGAACCCTCTAGAGGTTAACCCCTTTGCACGAGAAGGAACTCTACGACCTCACCCCCACACTTCACGATCGACCATAAACAACCTTCATCCTAACTTGAAACTTTCATTTCCCAGATTTTCTAGTGAAGATCCAACTGGGTAGATCTATAGAGCTGAGCAATATTTTGAGTTTATTAATGTTAGCCTAGATCAACAGGTGCAACTCGCGTCTTTCCATCTGGAAGGTATTGCATTACAATGGCATCGCTAGCTAACCAAGTTTCGTGGACCTCTCACTTGGGTGGAATTCACCAATGCTATTCAACTCAGATTTGGACCAACAGATTACAAAAATCCCTCAGAAGCTCTAACTCGCCTAAGGCATACCACCAGTGTAGCAACATACCAAGAAGCCTTTGAAAGATTGTCACACAGAGTGGATGGACTACCAGAAGCATTCCTAATAGGGTGCTTTATAGTTGGATTAAAAGATGAAGTCCACCTTGATGTGAAGATCAAGCAACCTAAAACATTGGCTAAGGCCATTGAGGTAACGAGGCTTATTGAAGAGAGAAATTTGTTATAGAGGAAATCTGCCCATAATCCACGTTATCAGTCTTATACAAGCAATCTCAAACCAACAAACCACTCCCACGCTGGTGTGCTGGGATCCCTACCTCTGCAGCGTTCCACTCCACCCTAACTAGTGACTTTTAAAAGAATAAATAATCAAGAGGCACGAGAACGGAGAGATAAGATTTTGTGCTACTACTATGATGAGAAGTTTGTAGCAGGTCCCCGTTACGCGTGACCTCAAATGTTTATGATAGAGGAATTGCCTCAAAACCCTGTAGAAACTCCAGAAGAATAGCACCCTGAACAAGAATCTCAAGAGCTGGTGCCAAAAATCTCGTTTCACGCAATAATAGGTACTAATCATCCTCAAACACTTAGAGTCATAGGAAATCTAAGAAATAAGAGGGTACTAGTTTTGATAGATGGGGGCAGTACACATATATCAAGAAAAATCATCAATAAATGTGATAAAATATTTCTAACCTTGAATGTCTATGTCTAGACAACATATATCTATATGTATGATTTCTAATATGCTTGAACTCCTATTGGCACCTTTCTTTGACTTGTTAGTTTGCTTTCCCTTAATGTAGTCCACACATGTCACAAAATCAATAAAATCTAGAGTACTAAGTACCCCATCTTTCACTAATCTTTTAATTCGTTCTATAGAGATATGTCCTAATCTCCTATGCTATAATGTAGAAGAGTCATCGTCAATAATACACCTTTTAGTGCCAGCTTGAGCATGCATAGCGTTATGAGTGACATTATTTCATAAATTAATGTAGTAAAGACCATCAGACAAAATATCATTCCCAACACAATCAGATTTATTAAATAAACTGAAAGATATTTATGAAAAGTGAAAGGAATAACCAAAATGTACAAATCTTGAAATCAAAATCAAGTTTCTAGAGAAACATGGAACATAAAAGGTCTTTTCTAATTCTAAAATAAAATCACTACTTGAAATCAAGCTGCATATCCATATAGCCTTCACATGTGAGCCTATCTTGTTACCAGATAAGATGTATTGCTCACTTCCCACTAGCTTCCTAAGATTTCGCATACCCTATAAGGAGTTTGCAACATGGATTGTAGATCCAGAATCAATCCACCAAGTGTTAATATTAACATATACCATTCCATATGCTTCAGCCATTGGAAGCCTGATGTATGCTCAGGTCTGTACCAGACCTGACATTGCATTTGTTGTTGGGATGCTAGGGAGATATTAAAGTAACCCAAGTGTTGACCACTAGAAAGCTGCAAAGAAAGTAATGAGGTACCTTTAAGGAACCAAGGACTATATGCTCATGTATAGATGAAGTGACGATCTGGAAGTCATTGGCTACTCCGATGTGGACTTCACTGGCTATGTTGATTCACACAAATCAACATCTAGTTACATTTTTATACTTGTCGATGGAGCCGTGTCTTGGAGGAGTGAAAGATAGTCCTTGACTGCTACTTCCAATATGAAGGTCAAGTTCGTGTCATGTTTTGAGGCCACATCACATGATATATGGTTGAAGAGCTTCATTTCCAAGCTTAGAATAGTTGTCTATATTTCTAGGCCATTAAGATTGTACTATGACAACTCAACTGCTAAGTTTATGGCTAAGAACAACAAGAGTGGTAGTTGTAGTAAGCACATCATCATTAAATACTTGGCCATAAGAGAATGTGTTAAGGAAAATAAAGTGGTCATTGAGCATGTTAGCACTAAGTTGATGATTGTTGATCCTTTGACTAAAGGTATGCCACCACTGAAATTTAAGGATCATGTAGAGAAAATGGGAATTGGTTCCACTTTGTAAATGTATATATATACAATTTATTAATGAAACTCTTATATATAGTGATATTTTTCTCATATTCGTGTATACTTTAATTTATTTGAGAAAATATATATTTTATTGGACCAAGAATAAATATAGTATTTATTTGTTAAGTTTCATTACCGCATAAAGTATAACACTTGAGAAACTAAATACATTGTAATACATGGAAAATAATACTCATTCTTAGAGGACCTATTGCTATGATTCATGTATTTTGTTACTCAATAGAATTTAGCTTAAAATTTGCACCAAGTGGGAGAATGTAACATCAAAGTGGTGCAACGTAACGGTGGACAATGGTGACGATTCGGTTTCGTAACCGTACATTGGTTATGAAATCATATGAGGTTCTTGATGCCAGAACCTTTATAAAGGCATCAGGTTCTCTCACTACTCACTAAATAATCATAAATATACACTATCAAATACAGAGAGTAAGTGTGAGAAACCAGTGAGAGCATCAAATCAAAAATCCATTGCAATTCTTTGCTCTGATACCAAATGTAAATCATAATTCAATCCAAAAATGTTTAGTAAACCATATAAACATAAATTTAAACATAGTGGAAGCAAAAATGGATTGAAAACATACCTTCTGCCATTGATCAAATTTCAGCACTTACACGGAAATTCCAATGGATTTTTTATTTGATGCTCTCAATGATTTCTCACATTTACTCTCTATGTTTTTGATGGTGTATATGAATAAATCAATGAGTAGTGAGAGGACCCGATGTATTTATAAAGGTTCTCCCATCAAGAACCTCATATGGTTTCATAACTGATGTATGGTTACGAAACCAAACCAACACCACCGTTCACCATTGTGTTGCATGATCGGGGCAGAACCGACATCGCCGATCCTGCCCGTTACTTTGGTTTTATCTATTTATAAAACTCTCGCAAGTGCACAAATCATTTCGTAGAAAATGATAAGTATACTCCCAAGGTCGATCTAAGTTAGGAATGTATGTGGTTTTTAATTTATTATTCAAACTTTTAAAAACGAATTAAATCCTAAACATCCTGTCACGATATTTTGGGTTTTTGTGTTTTTAATCTACTTACATAAAAATAAACATAGATTCAATAAACATTTATGCAAATTTTATCATTTATAATGGTGGAGTATTTATGGATATAATAATTAAGTTAATTATGCTTGCTCATATTAATTAGGTTATTAAAGATATGAATTGATATTTATTGATTCTCTCTTTTTTATATGAATACCACCTTTGGTGGGGTTAGATATTCTTTGTTAACTAAACAAATTAATTAACACCTATGGGTGGGGTTGATAACTAATTTGGTTAATTAAATTAATTCCTTTTTCTAAGAGATTGAAAATGAACCATTTAAATGCCACCTTTGGTGAGTTAGACAGCTTTAAACTTTATTCAAGGTGTCCAAATTAAACCTAGGGAATTTAATTATCCGAGTACTAACTTTCAAGTTTTAAAACCACTAACAAAACATGTTGTCAATACATTTTCGGATAATAATTCTTATAAAAACTTTTGAAATAGAGCTTCACTCTAACTAAGGCGATTGTCAGACCAACAAATAAAAGAAACCTACTCTAAATTAGACCAGGATAACTAAACCTTAAAATCTAATTTTCATATTTAAGTTTGTAATGAAAAATAATATATTTCTCTCTAACATTCTTAATATAAAATCTTGAATAAAAATAAAATCAATTCATTTTAGAGATTTTTACCTATTTAATATTTCTCGCAAGCATAACAACGTTATTATTACATAAATGTTTATAAAGCAACAAAGTTAGTTAAATTTAATCACGGACAAATTAAATATAACATGTAAGAATAAAGCATAAAAAATAAGCTGTAAAGAAAATAAAATCCTTACGTAACTTCGATGTTATTCCCGCGTTCTTTGAAAACCTCCCGAATTTGCACTCCCATTTATCAATCAAAAGCTAATATATTACAAAAACATAACTAGTTCTTCCCAAAAAGGGAAGAACTCTAAAACTAAGAGAAATTAACTAAAAAAAAGCTAAAAACTAAGAAAAACTAAAAAAACCTAAAAATCTAAGAAAATAGAGAAAGAAAGAAGAGAGAAGTGTGTTTTGAAGGTGTGTTTTGAAGTGAATGGAAGGGGGGTATTTATAGGTGAGGATGGAGAGAAAAAATGATTAAAAAAATGTTAAAAAAAATATTAAAAAAAATAAAAAACGTGTTTTGGACCTGCTGGTCATCAATGACGTCAGCATGACGTCAGCGGGGCGGCTGCACGTGAAAAATGGGTCAAAAACGCGTTGGGCGCGGCTGAGCGTGTTGAGCTGCGCGCGCGCGTGAACAGTAACCGCGCGCAGTGCTGCGCGCATGAACAGTAACCCGCGCGCAGTTTTGGGCGGAGCTGGGCTTTGAGCGCGCGCTGGCGCGGCGGCGCGTTTTTCTGCTTTGACATTTTGACCTTTTCGGCCCATTTTAGCGCAATTTTTCCATGTTTGTTGACCTTTTTCCACTTATTTATTAATTTATTTGTGATGTATTGCTTCAAGTATTAACCTTTGAAAGTCTTTAAATTGCGTTTTTAAGCCAAAATACCGAAAAACAATAAAAATACCCGTGATTCGAAAAAGACAAATTTATATAAATATATGATAAAACATATAAATATATATATTTTTAATCAATTAATGTGCATAAAATCATGGTTATTTTAGTGCTTTTTGAGCACTCATCACAACCCGACAACTTCGCTAGTCCTTTAGAAGCGATAAAAACTAAAAATTAAACTATCCTAAATCACTTCCGTGGATTGACACGCGTTGCATTTAGCCTACGACAAGCCTTTAAACCACTAGGTTGCCCAGTAAGGGATCTTGAGTCTCGTGAGGTTTTTTAATGATACCCACAAACATTGTACTAAATGTAAAAACAAAAGAAACAATAAAAACAAACAACTTAAAAATTAAATTTACAACAAAATCACAAATTATCAACATCTCACAAAAATGTCTCATACTTTTTAATCTCCTTTAAGATCATAATTAAAATCTCAAGCATAAGTTGTTTTAATCTCTTTAAACAATCATGATTTATTATAATAATCAGTCGAAAAATCATTTTCATATTTCATATCAAAAATGTATCAATTTAATTTCACCCAATTTAGGTGTCATGAATCGAGTCCGACTCTATTCCTCACAAGTCAATACTCTCAAAATCGAATCACATGGGTTCAAACACTATACTAATTTATATGCGAAAAGAGTTGATGTATAGAAATAAACTAATATCTTGGCATATGTATAAAGAAGAAAGGCTCAAAGTCTTATTTTGCCTTTGATCTCATGGAAGGAATCAAATGTATAAATTATAAAGATATCATATATAAAAATTATTTTCATGC